>NNCF01126014.1:725749-892768 GCA_002313205.1 Laupala kohalensis
CTTCAAATTTTAAATCTTAAATTTCAATTTAATATTCTATTAAAGTGTTTCGCGTTCTTTTCTTCGCAAAAAGAAAATTTGATTATAATTTGTTGACAAGGGCAAAAGATCAATATACGGCGTTCCCCAGAGCTATTGATGTTTTTCAGCGAAAGTAATGGAATTAGTTAGCTTCTTTCTGGTCAACAATAAAACATCCCGCGTTATAGGGAATATTGAGAAAATAATTTACTAATTGTTTTAGTTAGAAAAACTAATTCGAGTATTTCATGTGAAGTTGTGTTTACGCAAACTGATGACTTCCCCTCATGAAGCGAGACGGTCGAGCCACGAGAGCACGAGTGATGAGCCAGAGAGAATGGGAGGGAGGTTTTCTCTTAAATGCTCATATCTCACATTTTCGAAGAGTTGGCTGTCGATGGCCATGACTTTGACGGCTAACTGTCGTCCAAAGAAAATCCGGCGTGTAGGATCATAACCTGACGGTCACGGCTTGCTTTGTATTATCGGGAATATCTCAGTTTCTCTGAGAGTGTAACTAACAATATCAAACATTAATATTTTAAAACTGTTGCACGCTATTGAAATGATGTCAACATGTATTCGCCTATGATTGGTGACTACGAAAATAGTTGTAATTCATGTATTCACCCATGTATTTGTAACTGCAAAAATTGTGTAATTTTTGTCATATATTGTCAAACTAAATATACAAACGAAAATCTTGAAAATCCAACGGCACTATCATCTTGCATTTTAACTATGAATTTCCTTATGTGTGGTGACTAGACTTCTACCTTCTTTCAAGCTCATTTATTCAAAAGTTTGTATGTACCTTGTGTTTATTTTTTTGCCTGCAAATAAAACGCATGTAAATAGTGAATTCTAAAACTTTCGAATTCCCAGGCACCAGATATTTGCTGTAAACAAGTAATACTTTGGTTGTGATATAGGACATAATGAGTGTGGAGTACTTCGGTGCCCACGCACGGGTCGTACAATGATGGAATGAGTATCGAAGTAAAAAGCATTGCTCATGACCACGCTATCAGTGTTTTGATATTTAATGTTTCTTTTACTAGTAAGTCAACCCACAATATGACGAGCTATAGAAATCGTTTCAATTAAATATTTATCCAACCTAAACCGCGAAATGATCTTTCGCTACAGAGGAATAATGTTCGGGTTTAGTCTCTTTATCCGTCTGTCTAAATTTTATCTGTGAAAATCCGTTTTGTTGAGGCGTTCGAAGGATAAAATTTATAAAATAAAATGTGAGGAATGGAGTTTTTAATCATCACAAGACTGACTCAACGAGCGGATTTTTTATTTCTTTATGTCCAATGTTTTGTAGAGTGCTTCTTAAAGTATCCTGGAATATGTACGACTATATAACGATTAATAAAAAATATCAATTGCACGGACGTGTTCCGATTATTGAATTTGTCTATCGATGTTTGTACTCTTTGATACTCTGCGCTTTGGAAGTCAGGTTTAACGTCATGACTCCCGAAATAGAGCTATGGTTTCCAGGACGATTTAGTGCTTTATTTGACATGGAATGAGATGGGAAAGCCGTGCGAGTAAGTGGTGAGGGTTGATGGACTTGTCTGCAGAAGGCAAGGAGAGAAGAGACGGAGACTGCAATCGATTCCGCCCGCAACTGTTGAATTGTTGTCCACGACTGAACAAATGCAGACGTCTGCGAATGAAAAAATGCTCGAGGTTTCTGCAGAATAAACAGGGAGTCTTTTTGGACCATGTGTTAAATAAAACGTAATTCATTTTCACTTTCGCTTCAATTTATGAGCTGTTTCTAAAATTTTCTTCCGAATGTGATTTCTATCGAGTGGTTAGTGTCGAGAGTTCTTTTGGCGTTCTGACTAACATTTCACTTGAACTAATGCAACCCGCGGGAGTTAAAATTGAGTGGTTTTACAGGTAACGATTGCTCTGAATCATCTCGTCTAGTTTCTCAGATGTGGAAGAGGTGCTATCAGCACTTCTTTTGAGGTATTTGAAATTTCATTTCGACTCATCGGAAATAACTAGTGAAATAAAATATAAATTGAAATCTGATAAATTGTCAATGGTGATTTTAATTTTAAAATGTTTTTAGTTATGATATACAACAGTATATCATAACTAACAACATTTTAAAATTGTTGTTAACTATTATTATGTATAATTTATTTATTTTGCTTCTCGGAATATAAATGCTTTTTTAACCTTGGCTTGGTACTTTTTTTACCTTTCAAGAGATGTCAAAAATTATCAGTTGCCCTTTAAATCCGTCGTAAGTTTGAACTCTAAAACTGACCTATTACTTTCCATATTTGTCCTTGCATCACAAAGAATTCAACTTCTTTTACTAAATTTGTTAAATAATAATTAAGAGGATGGTTTGGGATGCAAACATTTCTAGCGATTATTGCCATTGCTCTACTCCACTAGGAGATAAGCAAATCCAATACGTGTGCATGTAAAGACAGACAGAAGATGAATATATAACAGGAGGCCCTGGGCAAAATATGATTTTAGTCTCCCAAAAATCCAGTAGTTTTCCACAGGTGTTCCTTGCGAATCAAACAGCTATCGTTTACTTGTCGCTGCAAATTAAGGAAATCGTAAAAAATGGATAACTCTCTCTAGTATCTGTCAACAAAACGTGCTATTTAATTATGATATTATCAGACATTAATATTTGTAGGTGGCGAGTTATTTGTATCAGAAGCTGTAATGGATAAGCATGGTATGTATACCTGCTGTATCGTTTCATAAAATTAATATAGATGACTTTAATGGGAGGTGTAAGGGAAATAAAGTTATTACCCCTCTCTCGATTACAAAAACTAGCGCAGAACAATTTTCTTTTGAGATAAAATCATTTGCTTTTCTAAAAAAAAAAATTTTCCCCCTCAAACAGTTATTTCGAAAAGTTTTACAAGTCAGAGACCCCTGGAAAACAACCCATCAATGATGTGACGCATGAAGACAAAGATTTCTGTTCTCTCACAATGTATTTTAGAATATGAAAAATCACTACACCTTTCGATCGCAACGTCTCATATTATAAGACGATGTTTCTGTTATTTTTTTAGAATAGTTTCGGTTTTAAACCTTCTACGGCGATGAATGATAAAACTTGGACAATTCTTTAAAGCAAGACTACCGAAATTGTTGTTTGGAGATGCCGGATTGGGCAGCCATCCACGCAACATACGCGGTGTATAGTCCCCTCCCTCCTGCTTTCTCCCCTCCACGACTTACCCCTCCTCCGCCGCCCCTCCCTATCCAACGTCTCCCTCACTCAACCCGCGCAGCTTGTGGTTGCAGTCAATGCGTAAACGTCAGCTTCACTTACTGGGGGACACTCGGCGACTTGTGTCATCACGCATCGGGACAGCTGGGGGTTGAATTATTTGTTGAGGTTTGTCCAGTAGTGGCTTCTTTATAACTGTAGTAAAATTGTAAACAGATAATTAGCTATCTTCCAAATGTTTTGTGAACCAATACAATAATTTTAACTCTCAACTTCCGAGTACCTACTCGCGGAGGAGTGTTTGCATCGTCAACAGCCAGGTGAAAATTGCGACGGACCGAGACTGGAACCCGGGACCTCCCTCCAATACAACGGGGGCCAATACAATAATTGCTTATTACTCTTATTCATTTTATTCATGGATATTAAAATGGCATTAATTATTTGTCATTAAATGTTGCGAACAAAAATTAATCTATAATTTTATGGCGATAACTACATCATCGTATTACTACATATTGCGCCGTTATTTACCTCGTGCCGTTGTAGTAAAGCTGGAGCGTGTCTGACGGAAAAATTACTATTTTTTTCTACTTGATGACACTGGCAAAACAACAATAGAGTGACTGTGGAAACATAATTTACAAAATTCCCTCTCAATATTTTTTTAAAATTTCAGTCACAGTTTTTATTCCTAGTTTAGTTTATTCTTCCTCCGAAGGTTTATTAGGCTGCAGCTTATCAAAATGTTTTACGTTAATTGAACATGAACAGAACTTAATTGACTATTTTATTTTTAACATATATTTTTACGCTGCAAGTGATTCAGAATCCACGAACAATCGCATTAACAATAATAATTGTAATTACTATAATGATTGTAAAAATTACTCTCCAAAAGCAATCAAAATGTTTCTCCTGTCATTTCATGCGCAGAGCTACAACCATAGAATACTTCACAGCTGTAGAATATATCACAATTATTTCGGATTCCGTGGTTATCTCGCTCGGTGAAACATTGCCTACACGCATGGACAGCATATCCGTGTCTTCCGATGCAATTATCGCGTGGCGTCAACTATAAGGTGGGGTGATACAATTCTCTTATTGGAATTGTTAACAGAAAAGTTCAGAAACAAAGAACCCCGGAATGACTACGTTGAAAATGGGGTTGTCACAAAGTGACTAAATATAATGGAAACATAAACAGTTTATTTGAGAATTAGACTGTCAAATTCTTAGAGATAGTTTCGGATATAGTATAAGGATACCGACATTGCAAGGATTGTCTTGAACCAGTATTACACGATCATATTTCTGTGTCATAGACGTATTGTCAAAGATGTGATCATATGTTCTCTCAACTTGAACATATGGCATAAATACAAGACCATAGTTGAACTATGATCAAAGCTTGTGCATTGCACGGTCATAAGTTTCATCTAATTTTATTGATAATTGATCTATGTCATGGAAATACGGTCATGTAATACTGGCCTTAGTAGTTTCAACAAGTGGGATGTGGAGTCACCTGGATAACAGAATAGATGTGACTGCCGTTTGGGTAAGACCACGAATACTGTTCACGATGAAATAATTCGGGGAAACCCTTTCATTGCACATAGTAGACCGTCAATGATCTCACTCCCGTTATTTTTATAAATATTTACCTTTGGATGGAAATTGCGTTATTGACTTTCTTGGTGGGGGAGATCTTAGCAATAATGTGAAAACGCTAACTGAACACTCCTCTCGAAAGTTAATGGTGATTTAATCGACAAAGGTTATTTTAATACATTAATTAAAGTTTAACATGTTTTTATTGTTCTCTTCAGCACCTAACCCGCGCCGAGGCGGAGTTCCCATTCAGTAAATTTTTGTCTCTTCTGCGCACAATCGTGTGCTTAATCGTACGACAAATGAAGTATTCTTTTGCCTCGGTTGAGACATTGTATTTTCAGATGTAATGCTGTTTGTGAAAGTATTATATGGAATGCCGTCTTATCTCACCCATCATCATAAGATGTAACAATCCAGTACAAGTGTGCGTAGGCAGCGCGTAATTCGGTTCTCCGTCGAGTTCACTTGGCGAAGGCTCTTGAAGGCAGCGTTAGGCGGGTGCGGGTGCGGGTGCGGGTGCGGGTGCGGGTGCGGGTGCGGGTGCGGGTGCGGGTGCGGGTGCGGGTGCGGGTGCGGGTGCGGGTGCGGGTGCGGGTGCGGGTGCGGGTGCGGGTGCGGGTGCGGGTGCGGGTGCGGGTGCGGGTGCGGGTGCGGGTGCGGGTGCGGGTGCGGGTGCGGGTGCGGGTGCGGGTGCGGGTGCGGGTGCGGGTGCGGGTGCGGGTGCGGGTGCGGGTGCGGGTGCGGGTGCGGGTGCGGGTGCGGGTGCGGGTGCGGGTGCGGGTGCGGGTGCGGGTGCGGGTGCGGGTGCGGGTGCGGGTGCGGGTGCGGGTGCGGGTGCGGGTGCGGGTGCGGGTGCGGGTGCGGGTGCGGGTGCGGGTGCGGGTGCGGGTGCGGGTGCGGGTGCGGGTGCGGGTGCGGGTGCGGGTGCGGGTGCGGGTGCGGGTGCGGGTGCGGGTGCGGGTGCGGGTGCGGGTGCGGGTGCGGGTGCGGGTGCGGGTGCGGGTGCGGGTGCGGGTGCGGGTGCGGGTGCGGGTGCGGGTGCGGGTGCGGGTGCGGGTGCGGGTGCGGGTGCGGGTGCGGGTGCGGGTGCGGGTGCGGGTGCGGGTGCGGGTGCGGGTGCGGGTGCAGGTGCGGGTGCGGGCGCGCGGTGCGGCGGCGGGAGCACAAGTTGGCGCGCGCTCCCGTCACACAGTTGACGTCCTCACGTGTGAAGCGTCCGGCAGCAACACGCGACGTCTTCTGCTCCTTCACCTCTCCTTTACTCCAACCCTCACCCCACCCTTGCAGAATAATTTCTTCCCCATTCTCCTGCACGTCTCCGGCGATCTTACCGTTTACATCGATTGCCACCGGAACACGTAATTCCCGAACGCGCGGATCCGTTGATCACGAGCTTCACTAGGGTACGAAATGCGAGTGCAGCGTTCTCGTAACTTATCCGAGGTCTCGTGCATTCGGTTGTTGCTCGTGTCTATCGCTTTCACAGCGCTACGATTTTACTCATATGTTTACAGGTTATTCTACTGCGCTTGTAGAGTAAACTGCAGATGGTTGAAAAAATATTATTTCATTATCCTGCATCTTGTTATCGGTTTGCATAATTCAAGGATTGAGAATTGTTGCGTTTAGACTTATTCATGAGGAGGAACCAGTATTTTGTTGTGCTTACATTTTTATTTTATTTATACCATCATCAGGGCTTAACAATCCTTACATACAATACTAGTTAAGATGAAGATATTTTTGGATGTAGACGTGTTTTTGCTATATGATGAATGGGTATTCAGTAGTATAAAAATATCGTGAATTGGAGTAAAAAATAGTATTGCATTCAAGGATTATTGAACCCTGATAATGATATGAAATGTATTAAAACGTTGGAATGAGAAGAACCCTTGTTATTTTTATGTATGGACTCAAACACGAAAATCCCCTGATCCAATATATTATTTAAAGACAAAAATCCTTACATACTTGAATCCACTCATACTTTATTTATGGTTTCCACTTAAATAATATTAATGTACGTTTGTTATTTATATAACTCGAAAATACCTTCGTGAGAAGTTCATTGGAGGATTAAAAATTAGTGTTCGTTAGTGTCAGACTATAAGATTCACATGTTTTCCCCTGGGATCCTAATAAACGTTTCTGAAGTAAGTTCCCGTAAATTATATATTTTCCCAACGAGACAAGAGATTTAATTTTGAAGCCGATTCAGCTGATTGCCTAAAATATTGTTCTACAAGGATTTCTGTACCGAGACAAGACAAAAATAATTTTAATTACGAAACGGAAACAAAACTTGTTCCGGGGAGTTTGCAGGGATATGAAATTCATCCTATGAAGTCAATTAATTACAAAGACACACCCTTCTCTGTTTCCGTTCATTTTTGTATCGATATCCCCGAAATTAATTTACCCTTGGATCCGAATCTGTTGTTTGAAATTTAGTTAAAATTCTTAACACATTTTCGGGGTTGTGTCCGTGTTTTCTTCTCTACCTTCTTAATCTCCGAAGAATAATGATCACAAAGCGATACTTCATAATGCGCATTAAATATCTCCAAATTGATTTTTTTGCTATTATTAATTTAAAATGAATTATTACTTTTTTGTGGGTAATGAGTTTCTCAACCAACTCTTCATCAAAGAACGCTTTTCGAAAACATTCGGAAACAATTTCCATTCAATTGTTTTGTACTCCGGAGAAATAAATACACCACTAACTCGAATGCATCATTATATGAATAAATAGAATAATTTCAACCAGAATCCGGAAGGAAGAAAGAAGAAAGGTAGAAAAATATACTGACGAAGGAATACATTTTCAAAATCTCACGCATTTAAGCAGTCCTAACATCGGTTGGTATGATGTAGATCAATACATGTATCTCGAGTACTTAGTGTTCCAAACAATATCTGGGTTTCTCATTGCCTCAATTTATGAAGAATTGTATCTACGAGACATCTTTGCCGCTTCGAGTCTGAGAAGTTTTCTTTCGGATAGTCATTCGTATTTTAAAAAATGTTCCCTGGCACACTACTAGTAGTATAATTAACTTCATTACGAAGGGCTGCGCCGACCGCCTCCCTAGGTTGCGCACAAATGCTTCGTCCTCGATAGGATCGCGTGGGAGAAGAAGGAGTGGAGGGGTTGAACGCAGAGACCGGGACCAGGCGGATGATGGAAGTGGCAGCGACTCAGGCCGAGGCCGTTGGCAAAGGCTGCCTTCGTCAAGGGGCAAGAGAAAATGGAGACACGTGCGCCTCGCGGAACCTGTGGGAATGACATTCCTCCATCGGTTTACTTCAAGACTGTAAGCAATGCAGGTTCCATGTTTAGCGAAAAAGAGGGAGGTTCGTTTTTCCTAACCTAATTCAGTGATTTTTGACTCGGATTACCATTATGATTGGTGAATTGTAACAGATTTAATCAAGAGTGAAGGTATTGAAGATATATTAAGAACCAAAGTATGATCAGATGACGTTGAGAATTTTGACCGATTGACTTAAAACTATTTGAAAGGAGTATCGAGGCAATGTTGTTAATAAATATATGAACGTGTGTATGAAACGTATTACTACATGAGTTTCAATTTTTTTATTTTGTATCCCAGATTCAAATCCAGTAAAATATGCTTAGATTTTTCGATACTAGCCGTCCATTCTCCCATAGTTTTATTCGAACTTCTTGTTTCTGAAGTCGTGAGTGGAATCTGTTGGAAAAACAAATAGAGAAAGTAAAATTGAATGTATTCTGCCGGGGAGTGTTGTGGTAAATTACATCTAACGTAAGAATCTTGCTAAAACATCGGCTACGAACGATCAGCCTTAATAGATATTACGACGGGCAGCGCTGCGGCCTGCGGCGGCCAGCAACTCCCGCGAAGAAGCCGTCCGTCCTCGACCACGCCGCGCCGCCTCCAGCAGCGTCGCCACTGCCGCGAGAACCCTCGCAGCGCGTGTGTGCGTGCGGGCTTTACTCGCTCGCACCGTCCAGAAATCACGCGAAGGCACATGTTGTGAACTTGACTGACATCGGCTAGCAGCTCGGAGAACGATATGGTCTCGCGGCCGTGGCTGGAGTACGACGCTAGAGGCAGTGCTCAGCGGACGACCAGAACGCGAACGTCGCTCGGGGGCTACGCCGTTACCTCCAGTGGTTTTCCTTTCGGAGCCGTGAGGATAAACGGAATGGAAGCACTCTTGGAACGTTTACCCCCCAAACCTATCACGAATTTAAATTAGCGGCCCACATATCTCATTGTGAGTTTCTCTGAGGCTCGTAGGTGAGCATTTATTTAAATCGATTCGTGGTAACGTGCAGCGCGATTTAGTCAGAAACATCAGGTCGAACTAAGTGAGCGAGAAACTGGAAATCCGTGGCAGGCGAGCGGCGGCTCTGTTGACGTGTTCGTGGGGTGGCGGGTGTGCACGATGTGGCTGCAGGACGAAACGCTGGGACGTGTTGGTTTTATTTCCGTGTTCGTCCCACTGGAGATTCTCATTTCCGAGGGGTTTTGAATGCCCGAGCCCACGGGCCATCATGTATGTCCGGTAATCTTAACGATCTCCGTGCACACCACATAATGTTATGGCTGGGGAAGAACATTCCTTGACCTAAGGGTAATATTTAATGTGCAGCCAGATTCTGAAATTTTATGTAGGAATGAAATTAATGTAGAGCTACAAGTAAGCATTATGCGTTTTGTTACATACTTATCAGCTGTTTCTCCATTTTCTTTGTGAGGTGGAGTTCTTTTCCTTTTTCACAAATCGCTTTTCAGAGCGTTGTGTTTTGTGTATAGAATCTACTGATTAGGCAAAAGTTGCATAATTTGCCCGATTAAATTTATCGAAAACAAATATCGCATTTAGTTCTTCACTGTTTTGCTAAAAAAACGTGAACTTGTAGAACATAAAAATAGCTAAGTTTCATCAATGGTTACAAAATTCCAAAATTTTCTATTGCATAAGCTTCTCCTCACAAATTATCGAGGTAAGTTTCCCCTACATTAATACAACATAAATTAGATTATCTTCTATATAATTCCAGCTTCATCCATGGAGACTCTAGTCCTTGTATTGGGAAACACCTACATATTATTATAACATCTTAAGTTTCAGAAAATAAATATTTTTAGTGTGGTGAAACTAACATGACCGTAAATTTCACAATTCCGGCGGTATTATTTGGTTCCGAATTCCTATATGAATACATTAAGATACGTTGCGTCGTACAGAGAATAATTGATAGTATCAATCAAATTATATGATAAAAAGTAAAATGATATTGCTCAGACTTACATCATTCAGTGAATTACCTGCAACCTATTAAACTTACGGGACATCGATGTCGTTAAATTACCAATTTTTTTATTACTTTCTTCAAATAATATTCTTTAATTCAGAATTATTCAATCAGAACTTATGATTTATACTACAAGTCGATGTTGGTGTCCATCCTCCATCTCACATGCTTAAGGAGGTTTACCTCCACCAGAATAATTCTGGTCGTGAGGCTGTAAGGAGATTAAGACTACTGCAATAAATTCATCAAATTCGATTAATTGCTGCTTTCAAAAGTAATATTGCGTCTGCAATATATATGTACGTTGTGTGATGACAAATTTCATTGACAGACTGTGTCTTAGTACTTTGCTAGCTATTGCAAATGCTTCCCTCGTGCGCTTCCCTTTACATTCTGTGGACATTTCGCTTCCCACTTTCTTTATATCTACGTCTACGTCTTTTTCTATATTTCCAAGACTCGGTCATACAGCCATCCACGAGAATTGAGTTGTTGATTATCATGAATGTATCCTAATATAACGTCATTCTGTTGAGAAACGTTCATGAATGATTGTCTCTTTATTAAGCACGTTGCATGACTCCAAAATGAAAGCAGCAGCTTTCATGTCACAAACACTTCTTCAATATAAAAGGGTTACATGTCTGTCAATGCTCTTCACGGATCAAAAACATGGCTTCATCTTGCATAGTTAACATGGGAACGAAAGAATGCTCGTCTCTCATTATATTGTTCCTTCTCTTGAGCTCACAGTTCGATTGAAATTTTACATACGAGGAAAAATGTGTTTAATATTACGTGTCAGTATTCTATTCAATGATTCGTCTAGACTTATTGGTTCACTGCAATGTTAGATGAGTGTAAATTAAATAACCTACCATAATCTTGCTACATGGGAAGAAGCAATCTTTGTTAGATTAAAACAATACCGGATTCTAGGAATATGGTATCCAATCAAATATCGCCAGTCAATTACTTAACAAATAATCTAACGGTTCTATGCTTCCATGTTTATAAGCTACCTCTTATGTATCGTATGGAAACCTTGCCTTAATCTAGAAACGATTGCGTGCTGTGTTCTTCGTATTGGGAACCTCTGGGTGATTCCCTCATCTATAAAGAACAATTTGAAGAAGACATTTCTCTCCCTCTCCCCTTGCATTTCCGATATTCTTTCACTTTGAGACAAACGTTCTGCATGCATCCTAGTAGAATAATATATCATTTGATCAGTAGGCATGAAATATGTTCCTGACAATTCTCTCGTGACACAGTTAAGTCATTGCTACAGAGGCAACGTAACTATAGGAATTAATTAATGCAGTATCCGTAAAAACATTTCTTTGTAGTATTTTTGGAACAAAAAAATACTGCTATAAAGCGATTAGAATCATTACTAAAAATACTTTTCACTGGGCGACCCGTGACGTACTCATCTTCTTCCTCTGGTGACGCTGGTTGAAACCCTGTATGATCCAAGTAGAATTCGCGATGGTGCGGCAGGTTTTCTTGGGGTACTCCGTTTCCCTTGCCTATCATTCCATCACAACATTCACTCATTCTATTTCGCCCTCATGTCATTCATTCACCACCCGCCTCGGGGTGGTGCGTCAGGAAGGGCATACGGCACCCTTTTAATTCCCGTGCCATATCAAAAGAGGCGTCATATCATTCTCCATCTCTGACCCCTTCAAAACAAGGGAAAAGAAGTTGAGAAAAGAAGTTGAGAAAGGCGGATTTATCATACAGGTTCTCTAGGCTTTGTCTAGGGGCGGGTCTATTGTAACAATAAATCGTGAATTTAGTGTTATTTCAATTTTTAAGCACTATACTCAGAATAATCTATAGTTCGATAATAACTTACATGTAATTTTTTGCTTAAAATTACAAACATATTGACATTCTATTAGTATTATAACTCGCAGCTAACTTTTTATCTTATCTAGGAATTTTTGCTGAATTTTTTGAATCCGCCTCTGCCTTAGGGCCCTTGATCGGAATTGATGGGATGGTCCCTTGCTTGCTTCCGGAGAGTAAATTAGTTTTTTTTTCCCTCCACGTGGTCATACGCAGTTTGTACTGTTTTTTGACAATAAATTTATTATTATTATTATCACACTAAGGTCCAATTTCACCAAATGTGGAATAATCGCGATTTCCTTAAACGTGATTAGGTAAATGGAATCGCGATTACACTTTATGCGTTTCACCCAGCAATACTAATCGTCGATTATGTTATTGAATGTTTCTGAAGAATTCTCTAGGTTGGTAGTAGTTTTGCAGTGCATTATGAGTAACTTGAAGGCAAATGATGGGCGAAAAACGCATCTTGTTGCTCATGAGCGCCACCAAGGGACACTGGAAGCAGCTGCGGGCCTCCCTCGTGCCACTGAACATAACCTATGAATCAAGCCACAGGCAAACAAGCAAAATGGACGTCATATTTCTTGCAGTACTGAAGAAAATCGCGATTTGCGCTGGTAATCGAAGGGTCCCCGAGCGTTTAAGTGTAAATCGCGATTTTCTCGTAAATCGAAGTTGGTGGAACGCGCATTTCGATATTCACGATTTACTGCACAGAAAATCTCGTTTAAGGCATTGAACGAACTTGGTGAAATTGGGCCTAAAATATTTTTCATTAATCCCGATCCGTCCACTTTAATTTCTGAAGTGTAATATAAGTGAAATATAATTAATATAAAGTAAGGCTAGGAAAGTGACAAATATTACAATTTCCTTGTAGGTTATAATATGTGATATATTATAAATGGAGTTCTTATTATCATTAGTTTATATTACGGTTTTATTTATTTGTGATTCTTACTACCTCTTGAGCGTCTGAATTTGTGTTATGCTGGACATCTTCGTTCCAAGAATGCCAAATCCTAAATATTTTGTAACTTGATAGGGTTTTTTTCAATTTCTTGTGGTATTTTATGAGTATTAAAACAGGTAAATTCGAAATTCCACGGTTCCGTAAGCAGAACTGTCGCTTCTTAATCTTCAAAACGAGATACATTGTGGAAGAAAGATTCTACAGAAATATTCTTGTAAAAATCTTTTAACTACCAAACAGTTTACTCGTGTAAAAAAGTAAGAGGTAGAATCGCGTAGTTTAAGTTAACTATGAAATTAACCAGAGTACTATGGTAGTGAATAAAATAAACAACACAACTTATATTTAATACTTTATCATGTTAACTCATTCCATAATTTCTAATGTTTTTTTTTCACCTTGAAACTTCACGGCTTTGTATCGATTTTAGTTAGATCTCTTACAATTCATAGGAAACCCCCGTGGGAAAAATTTAAACACCTCAAAATAAGAGGTAACGTTTACCTCCCTATTCTGCTGTTAGGTTATTTTATCGTTCAACAGCAAATAATAAGCTTAAAAAGATACATACAGAAGAATGTACGCCGGTTGAATGATATAAAATTGATATACTAATTCTTAAGTCATGTTTTTACGCTGTAGAGAATTTCGTTTCCCTTTAAAGGAATCAAAATACTGTTCCAAAATACTCAATATACATTTCGCAGTTTCGATTGATCAATTTGATAAGTCTTTCACAGAAACACCAGCTTATGTTTCTCCGTCCTTGCTTTTAGGTAGTATAATCCCGTTGTTTTGCTCGTTTAGTGTATGAGAATCCTATCCTCGCATCTTTTTCATGAAATTGAGCCAATGACCAAGAGAAAATCCTTCAGCATGATCCTTATTGATGCGGTTCCATTGTGGCACAAATGCGAAAGACACTTTAGGGGAATAGCAGGTGCTTATATTGTGAAGAAGGTTTGGATCGAGAGAAAGTTTGCAGTTTATACTGCATCAAATTTCACGACGTTGACGTTATCGAACGTAAAAGTGCTTTGCTGCATTTTATTTATTACCAAAGTTGAAAGTAGCGAGAGGTTATGATGCAAAGTTCAAATTCCCCGTTCTCACGTCACTCTTAATCCATTCTTACAAATTGTTTATTGGTTGCATCGCGTTTTTGTCTCTCTAAATTTTTTCCGTAGAGACAAAAATTGCGGTTCTAGCTTGATGCGAACTAAATAAAGATTTAAATACACTCTGAATATCCTACTTTTCTGAATTAACGAAACAATGTTATCACGGAAAATGACAGGTCTAAGCTTGACTGGATAGCAGTAATTTGTAAAATATTATTTTATCTCTTAAAAGGATTTCTAAAATGATTGAATGAAGAAACTAAAACAGAGATGATTTGAGAGAGCATGATTACTTTCATTAACAAGTTTTTTTAACATATGTTATAGTTGGTGGGTTTCACTTTAATAATACAGATTAGCATCAAATTGAACATTACTGGAAACTTTCTTTTCGTTACGTAGTGATGTACAACGCAATCGAAATGGCAGTTGATGGTAAACTGCCTTTGAGTTGCCAACTCTGTCTCCTCTGGAAGTACTTCTCATGATGAAGAAACTGTTAGGTTGACTTCCAGAACTGGCAGAATGAAGAGGGAGAGATGAGAAGCAAGAACGCATGAACATTTGAGGAACGGCAGTCGTCAAGCAAGTTATGCTCAGCCTCTTGGCAACTGGGACGATGTTTAATAGTTAATATTTTTGGGGGAATTAATTTACAAGTCCCTCTTGCGTATCGTGTAGGCTGAACGCTGGGGTTGTTCGTGCGCGCGGGGAGCACAGGCGTGGGGGCGGAGTCGCGAAAGTAAGGGCGGGGGACTCAGCTCTCGGAAATATCCGAAACTTCATTCAGCGCGACTACTGCTTGTTGGAATATCATGTTAATTAGTACCGTAATATGTAGAGCTACGGGACATAATCTTTAGTGAATCATTAGTCTCACAGGAAAACTCGCTGAACTCACCAGATGACTAAAAACACTTGGGCAGAAGAGGTATCAAGGAGAACGATAATAAGAATTTCACTCCAGTTCCTGTTACCTTTTCATGATAAATGGAATCATGAAATCACTGATTCGTTCCCTTTGTATTGGTTCAATTGCCAGTGGGACTTTGTTTGTCTGCTCAATTACTTAATGATTGAAGCGTTCGTTGCTTACAAGCGACCATTCGTTTTACAGTTCCAGCAATCCATTTTGGAAGGCATTTCCGTTTGTGCAATATAGATATATTCTCCAAGGAAATGTGGTGAAGCGTCATCGATTTCTCAGAATTGATTCGATAATTTGATATTTCTTTGTTCTGAAAATTATAGAGTACACGAATTCGATCCCATATTGTTTCCTCGGAGCGTATTTCTCCGTGGGAGGATTTACGAAAAGCGTTCTCTCTATAATATGTTAATGAATTGCCTCTATAAAAGACGTCAAACATACTTTGCGGGAACATTTTTCTCCAGTAAATAAAAATAGATATGGGAATAAGATTTCTTTTCTGACATTATTGGCCTTTTATGGTGATCAAAATGCCACGCCCATGTCTATACTCCTGGCTTACGTGTCGAGGAAGCTTTCTCATTGGGGCAAATATCCGCTGTACCTCCGGTTCGATCCGAGAAGGTTGACCCGCTGTCCTAAATCATCAGTCTTCATTTACGGATATTCTGTGATCAACATGTTTTTTCTTCTTCACTATCCGTAAGTGCCGAGGTTTGTTCGCTGACATTCAACATTTATGAGAAATATATTTTTCCAACTTTCAGAAAATCGGAAGATCTTTATTGAATTACTGGATTTTTACTTCTTATTGTGAATGGTTTTGTCTTTTCTCATTTTTATGTCCTGACGGCAGTTTATATGACTGTTTTGATCATTATTACGGCCGCGAGAGTTTCCCACCTGATAAAGGATGGTGAGAGATAGTGACGGAAGGCTGGATGTGTACGGATGGGTGTAACGAGGAATGAAATGGCGTGGATAAACTCTATAATCTTACACGGGATTGGAAACTACAACCATTCACCTAGAGGCTTGCGTCCTTACCTTTCGCACCACTACCTCAATAATTCTATTATAGACTAATTAATACATTAATGGAGTTATTATTAATAATTTCTTATTTGTTATTGTATTTAAGAAGTATTATTAGGTTGAAATTGAAGTTCCGCGACCTACACTCGTCCCAAGAGATCTGACTCGTTAATCACATTAATTTCTTTTAATTTCTCTTCCGCTTCACTTAGATTTATTCTTGTGTATCTCAATCACTTCCATATTTATATTGATGGTCTCAAAACCAAAAGTATTCTATTCTATATTAAGTGTGAGTTGCAATATAATATATTTTGAACTTTTTTACCTTTCTCTGGATTATCTGCTGCACAGTAAGATAACATAAATGCGCGATAATAGCTTTTACTGCTGATAGTGAGACATATTTTACACTCCATAGACTTATATTTTACATCCCTGTCGATACCCTTGCGAGACTTTTGTGGAGGATGAGAACTGAAATTTATTCCCGTGTCATTTATAGGAAATATGGTACACGTAGTTTATTTTTGAAGGAATTATTAGTATACGATATACCACATATTTGGCGATTTCGGGTAAGGCGTTAACGGAGGATGAACCTCTTAGATCAGGAAGGCATCAGAAACAGGTAAGAAGTATGGACAAGCTTCGGTATGCTGGGTATTCCAGTGTGACGACTTTCTTGTGCCTTCTTGCTACTTGAGTCGAGTGTGACAGATTCATTATTGTCTTTCATAAACTGTCTGTAACGTTGTGAGTGAGACAGAGTTCATAGATAAGACGACGTGAAACACCAAATCTGAGGTGTGGACACAAGGCCGAGGCTCTCAAATAGATCCACTGAACATATACAATACAGCTTTCTTTCGTGAAGTTATAAGATGGATGTATGAATAAAAGTTTTCTAAATTTATTCTGGACAGTAAATGACAGTTTTCTAAATTAGGACAGTAAATGACAAGTATGATAGTAATTCACGTATCGGTAATATTAAATATATTCGCTGTATCGTGATTAGCGGAATCTAATAAATAATTGGTAGAAACATGTACTCTACAATTGAAAACGTTCGGGTACTATTGTACTGGACTAGCATCTCTGTCACAAATTACAAATGTGTTAATAATAATAATAATAATAATAATAATGATGATGATGATGATAGACTTGCCTTCACCATTTCAGGGCGCATTTTCGCGTGTCGCGGCGGCTTAGACCAATAGACAAATGGTTGGCTTCTCCTTTCTACCCCCTCCCGCCGTTCGGACACCACACTGCTGCCCTACGATTCCTTTTCCGTCTACTCCACCACTATTTCCTCCCCTCCCTTTACCTCTTGGGAGTCGCTCCACTATGTTATCCCGCTGTGGCCAACCGTAGCACGAAAAAGGGTGAAGGCGACTTGTCATAACATATAAATCTTCTTACATCACGCTTCGATTTTCTCAGAGGACATATCTCTAGTGGGAGCGCCGATTTAGCATTTATGCTGAGGTATTTACATACAAGTATCATGGTTTGTGTCTTGATAGCTTTAAACGTCTTTATTCAAGTTCATGCACAAAATTATTTTTCAAGTTTATGTTCAATGATAACAATTCTCAATTATTCCTTCACTAATGCGATATTTGGAACGCATTCATGCTTATAAAATAAAATTCACTTTAAATACCAAGAAAAAATGCGTTCGAACAAACTAAATTAGATTTATATTTCCAAATAATATTAGTTAAACAAAAACATTAACTAAATGACGAGGACCAATAGTTAAATAAATAAATAAGTTTATGGAACAAAAATTAGTTACAAACTGCGTAAAATCACATGGTGAGGTAACTGTAGTTGACGTGATATTTTTTATTTAAAAAAATCTCCGATTATTTCGACCTAATTATTTAAAACCCAGAAAGGGAGATTGATCTTCATCGAATTTATGCAGAAGTCAGATTGTAAAAAATTAAAGGAACTTTTTGTGTGCGATATTCTTTCATTTTAATCGCATTGATGGGATAAAACACGTGGCTCCCAGTGGACCGTCCTCTCATGATAAATTTTCTCATGTGGAGGGTTTACTGACAACGGTTCAATGATCTAATCAACTTGTCTACCTCTTAGTGAGAGTGGAAGTAAACTCCGAAACACATCTCAGGGATGAGACGGCCTTGTTAAACCGCTTTCGAAAAATGTAATAGTGTAGGCCACTCAAATAGACACAAATCGCTTCCACTGTTTTGTTACCGAGCGTAGTATACAGTTATGTTTCATAAATTTGTGGTGAACATTTATACTACATGTTCGTTAACAAATTATTGTGGTTAACCTTCGGACATTCCCTTTGAAACTATCAAACATTCCTTCAGAAAACATGTATATTAGAATCATCAGCACTGATACAAAAATAACAGAGGAAACAATATCAGTCAATCGTTTCGCGGTTTTAAAGAATAATGAAATTCCTAGATTTCCTGTTTAACAGGTGTACTAATATAGCCTACCTCGTACCTTCTTTCTTAGCTAGCTCTGGTGTACGTATGCGTTAGGTGCATTGGTACTTCCTACTATTGAGATTATATATCTGTATAATTTTAATTTTATTAAATGGTTCGAAAATGACAATGAGGAACGATGTATTAAAACTTATTCATGGCCTAGGTAATCTTAATGAGTCTTTCAGTTTTTTTCCTGAATTGTAAAGGGTACAAAGGAAATAGCACATAATGTGTATGTTTATGGTCTAAAACTTACCCGGTTTGTTAACACAATGAAACCCGATTGCTTTTCCTTACGTAACAAAATTACAGTTTTGGGGTGATACACACCGTCGTACAATGTATCAACACAATAACAATACAGACTTTCATTCGCTGCTATTGATTGAAATGAAACAGACGGGAAATTTAGTTCAGGCAATTTCCTTTGTAAGCCTAACAATCGAAATGACCACGCTTTTTGTTTTTGCGAGGAGATGGCTGCTGAATGAGGCGTTTATGTGGCCACAAATACTTAACTATAAATAACGTGCCCGAAGCGCACTATCTTGGGAACTGGATATCTCCCCTGTCTCTTCTTCAGTGCCCTTACAATACCCTCTTCCACGCGCTACATTATTTCTACCAAACACGCGCTACGGCCGAAGATGCGCCCGGGTTCTCTTTTGTTTGTACATATACCGTCAGAAACTGGTAACGACTGCAACCTACGAAGATTATCATAATCGCCGGTGCGCCGCTCTCTACAAGTTGGTGTAATTACAGGTACAGTCATTCGTGAGCCGACTAGCACCCCGGGCGCGTCGCCCGCCGATAGTCCTCTCCTCCTCTCCTCCCTCCCGAGCTCCACCGGCGACTTCTCCTCACCGACACTCGTCTTGCTGGTCGCTTCACCCCTCCCCCTCCTTCTTCCCCTCTCCACGCAGTCGAGCAACCGCACGGCGGCGCTACTCCGACTCTCCGCTATCTTGCACAATATCTCGACAAAAGCACGTGCTTGGCATTTGGCCGCTATCGATTCCTTGGAAGCCATGATGTGAGGCGATGAAGGAGTGAGGCGCACCGCCTTCAGACTCTCTGCACATACGCACTCGGGTTAGGCGGAAGCCCACAGATGACATCACCTGGTAGCGAGAATTCCCTCTCAAGTACTTGTGTTGGTTGGAATGACTTAAGTTTCAAATAATTACTCTACTTCAACTCGAACTGAAGTGCTTATTGGAACACTGAAGTTGTTGATGTTCGTTTTGGTAAATGTACGCTTCCCTTGCACAAAAACATTAACTAAATGACGAGGACCAATAGTTAAATAAATAAATAAGTTTATGGAACAAAAATCAGTTACAAACTGCGTAAAATCACATGGTGAGGTAACTGTAGTTGACGTGATATTTTTTATTTTAAAAAATCTCCGATTATTTCGACCTAATTATTTAAAAAATGAATGTCGAAAGATGAACGGAGAGGAGAGAATAGGTATGGAATTAACTGGGTGTTAAAGTAAAACAAAAAAGTGTGTTTAAAACAAGCAAAAAATTCACCAAGAGATCAAATCATAACTTTTTAAACTGAAATACGTTCTCGTTCTATTTTTGTATCTTAATGTAAACTATCGTTCGTATTAATTTTGGATTGCGCATCCACTCAGCAATGAAATTAGAATGTGTGAGAAGTGCTTCCGCTCACCAAGCCTTAGCCTTACTGTAAACCGCATTACGCTTCCAATTATAAGAAAACTTGGAGTGAGGGGTGACCGGCGAGTAAAGCGTGGCATCGAAGGAAGTTTCCGTTTTCGGATGCAGCCATGGCGCAGGCACCTGGCTCATTCGCTCTAATTTTTAACTTCCTGGCGTAGTTGCCTTGCCGCCACGAGTTGGTGGAGACCTCACTAGCAACGGACACTGGGTTTCTCCTTTTCAGTAATGGCTACTCCTTTCATTACTACTGCGTCGGAACTCTCTTCCTTCGGAGCCAGGACTACCACAGAGCGATAGAGAGGACCACAAATTAAGTGTAAAAAATACATTATGAATTCAAAAGTCCTGATGCTAGGTAGAATGCGATCACCCATTTTTAATGTATAATAAAGCAATTATTGGTTTTTGGCCAACGTACAGTCTTCTTTCTTTCTATCTCTATAACGATATCCAAGGAACTGGACATTTTCATTGTTATAAAGAGAGAAACCAAAATTTGATGTGATACGTTAATTACAAAGAAATGCTATAAACTTACCCAACAAATATAGTATTTTCTGCTGTATTACACCCTACCATTTTTCTTTACTTTCATCAATGTAAGAAGTCCGCCACCCCAGTTTGCTTCCTTAGACCTGAAGCGACTTAAGTTTAAACTGGAACGACTTGAACGACTGAACTGCCATCGTTATAGAGGGCAATATCGATGTAGAGAAAGACTTATTACATTGCTGTTATGGCAAACCAAACAAACCTCGATCATTTCATCGTCATAAAGAGCTTGTCGTTATTGGAAGAATCGTTATACAGAGAGTACTATATTTGGTATCGACTATCCTCCAACGTTTCGACTGTGTGTCGCCATATCCAGGGCGTTCAAAAGAAAAAACTATCATTCACATCATATACATAAGTTCTGATATTGTCCACTCTGTACAGTTATCGAGAGTTTGGTTAATACTAACAAATTACAAACTTGCCAATGTTTCGGTTTATTGCAAACCTTCAGGTCGATGGTAAAATATAGGTCACATTAATTACTGATACACATGTAGCTATAAAATGAACATGTGAGTTCAATGATTTTATTGACGATTCTATCATAGCCTCTGTATTGAAATAAAATTGACTAAAAAGAAAAACGCAAAAATTTCAGTAATTGAAAATAAGTTGTTGTAAAATGTAAATATATTTCTTTGCAATCAAGGGACATTTGAATTAATATTGGTTTAATTTGATTGAAAACATACTCGTGTTGTGTCTTGAATTATAATAACACGTACGAGTAAGATGATAAACAAAATTCAGATATTTGTATAAATATGAAAGATTCAAGAGAAATTTTTATTTTACGATATATTTAATTCTTCTCGATGAATTGATTTGGAATATATTTGATGCCAACTTCAGGACATTGAAGAATACAAATAATGTAAAGTACAGAAATATACATATAGGTGTTTTTTTTATCCTTTAGTTCTTTTATGTCCAACGAATCCTTGCGAAGAAATGTGTTGAAAGTGCTAATGTTACCTTTCATAGGAAGTATTCATTTGAAGTTCCGGCTACGTCTGCTACCGTCACCAATTGTTTTTTTTTATTTCAAGAAGACTTGAAAGATATGGATGTACGACCTCTCAACACCAGAGAGGAACTTAGGCATTGGGAAACATCCCACTTAGTGGTTTCAAGTACTGATACAAGGTATCTTCAACGACTCAACATTTCTAAGTGGTTTCATTCTGCTCATGAATGAACGGATATATCCGTCGACGTGAAGAGTGGCATTGTAGGTTTCTATTCGTTCACAAGGACCCGGAGGGCCGTGAGGAAGGTTGGCGAAGAGGGTGTCAGATGAGGGTGCGGAGTGGTTTGCGGGGTCGCATGGGCAAAACGCTTCTTCGCGCACTCCCCCCAACGCTGGGGCCGTCTTCTCTGGTATCGAATACATCTTCCCATGCACTGTTTTTTCTGGTATGCTCCTATGACTTCTTAACATAATGTGTATCTCTCTTCCTCTTCTTATCCCACCTTTCTTATTTTCGTATCATGAACACCCGACGAACTCACAAGATTACCTTTGCTCCCAATCATTGATTGATATTCGATTCCTGAGATCAAAAAGTGCATTTTCTGGGAGGCATTAGCCGCATTCCTGAATATTGACGAATGTAGTGGAGGGTCCCTTTTATGTACTGTCTGCGTGAAAATTCTTTCCCGGCGTGGTCCCCTTCAGACGTGGGACGCGCGTAAAAACGGCCAACAGCCATGTTTGGTCGGGTTACATGAGTATTACTGCACCAATGGGTTCCTCCAAAGGCCAATTACAGAGATCATAGCAGTGGAGGGTGGCTATTACCGGCGGGGCGGCGCGCCGCGGCTCAGCCTCGCGCCCTCCGGCACCACGCCGCCCGTGTGCCGCGTTTCCCCGCCTCGCTCTCCGGCTTGGCTCGTATCTCGCTCTCGCGCCTCGCTCCGGCACCCACCGGTATTGTGCCGCTCTCCACCCCTCTCACAACTCCCACCCCCTCTCTTTTCATCCCGCGATCTCGGCGATCGCTACTTTCTGGAGACGCGTATCCCCTCCCGATTGATGTTGGGCGGCGACAAAAGGTCCGTCGGGGAGGAGGACTGGTTGACGCAGGGTGGAAGATGGCGGTTGTCCAGGAACATGAAAACTACGGACACGCTTCAATGAAAACGGAGAAAATTTGTTTATTTGAAGAATTATATCTTGAAAATATAATATATTCGATATATTATTAAATATAGCTGGTAATGCCAAGTGATAGAAATGAGAAATCAGCCTTCAAATGATATTATAAGGTGCAGGATGAAAAAAAATTCAAGAGAAGTGAAAAAATGTACATTGCATTATTAATTATCACTTTCAAACATTTCGGAGTACTTGTGCTGTAATATATATTCATGCTTGTCAATTGAGTTTATTATTACGGAGTACTCTTTAAAGCGAAGGTCCAAATGAAGTAATATCATGATATGCTATACAATTCATTTCGAAGACTGAATTACTCTAAAATCATTCGAACTAATTCGTGATTTCTTCATTTAATGGAATTACGGATTTTCGTTCACACGTGTTCCTCCGTCATCATCAATATTCGTATACATTTTTAGGACATTCTCGTATCAACTGATAAATAGCTTTAAAAGTAATTGACGAATTAGAGGTGCGTCAACCTGACGGAGAGAATACGAGAGCCGTGCATCACTTCCTTAAAGAGAGAGGAGATGAATTCAGAGCCCCCACCGACGAATACATAGTGTGTGGGTAATTATCAGATTGAGGTACAATTCTGCAAACACGAATAATAATAATAATAATAATAATATTATTATTATTATTATTATTATTATTATTATTATATTTAAATGTAAAATTATGACTAATTTTTTGTAGTTTTAGGAGGGGAATGTAATTGTCCGTCAATTTGAGGACGACCCGTACGCAGATACAGGCTTCGAAGAATAGAAGTTTCAAGGCGTCGTTATTCGTATCATCGAACACTGCCATTCTGTCCATTCTCTCTTCCTGTTAATATGTCTCTTGTACTCGAAGAAAACTGTCAACACCTCTTCTATTGCAACGAGCCCCGCACAACAAAGGAAATCTTATTGCTAGTCGAAGGAAAATGGTTTTGAATCGATGGTATCAGCTTAAGTAATGTTCTTGAGTATTGGTTGAAGAGCATTCATCAAGTTTCATGATCGGCCTGCTATTTAGCGACGTATGATCGCAAACAGACAGATGCAAGAAAAATTGATAATATAGTCTAATTACTATTGTTTCTATAGCGACAACGTTTTTCGGACATGGGAAAGAAGGCTCCGTCAGGCTGAAGGAAAGGCGACAGGTGGAGACCGACGAAATACGGGTACAAATGCATCGCGCTGCCGGCTGCCTGTTACCCTTTCATTCAAGTCGTCACAACTATGAGCTCTCCGCGGTTTTCACGATACAAGGCGACTCTCTATAAAAACTTGAAGTAGGTTTCTAAAGTATCGATTACAAGCGGACTTGTCGTTCAAAGCATTTGTGATGAGCAGCAATTCACATTCTCAGATGGGCCAGATTCGTTTGTTTTCACCGCTCAGAAAACCACGGGACTCTGCGTTTAATGTTTGATCTTTGTAATGGGTTATTTCTGGAGTAGTTCGTGAAGTGACACATTTTTGTGGTTTCATCTCTTTGCGCGAAGTGTATCGTGAAAAATAGACTTCAGTCCCTTAGGAATCGAACAAATTGACATTAACTGTGTGATCCACGGTAGTATTGTCCTGCCTGTATTTTATTGATGTTGTACTTGGATGTATCATAATTTGTGTCCTGTCCGAATAGCATGGAATGTATGTCATTGTTTTGCGCTGTTAAAAGCAGCTGTTGTGTGTTAGTGTAGTTGATTGGGCTGTTTCTTTTATAATATTCACGGTATAGTTTTATTTCACTCAGTCATGCTTGTGAGTGTTTTTTCTAGTTTATTCAAAATCTTTCACGTTCATGATAAACTATCATTTTTGTCTGTCCCAAAAAGAAGAGAGTTGATAACTGAACGAAGATAATATCAATACGCAGAAAAGTCGGAGATTTGTGAAAAAAAGTACCCGATTCACCTGTCGATGCAGTACCCTGATTTCGTGCACGGGAAAACATCTGTCCGACGCCTTGAAAGCTTCCAAGTTAGACTTAAATTCTCTTTGCTACAGGAATCCTTCGCGATAAGCTCACTGAATTCCCGAACCAATTGGTCCATATAATATTCACTGTCCAGTCGTGAGCAGGGATATTATCTACTCTCTTACCTATTTATCTTATCTACTCTCCTCTTATCACCAGGGACAGAATCTGTTTCCAGGCACAATACTAATTGATCTCACATCTTTATATCTTGATTCGTTCGTTCATTTTTCGCAGCTCATTTTCCTTTCGGTGTCGGAGAAACGCTCTCATGCCTTACTACCCGCAACAAGTTTGTTCTCGCCGGGAAACGAACAACAACAACGGCTTAGACGAAGTGGGGCAGCCCTTTCAACAACACTCCATGCAACAACACATAGCGTACGTTGGAAATTACCATATTCTGAATTGTCTTTATATATTGTTCTTTCATTTGTTACCTTTTTTATATTACGATAAATGTTTTTCAATAGATTTTTGGCTTTCATAGTAATGTTTTCATTTTTTTATTTGACGTTTTTATGTTGAAAGGATTTAATCAAGCCACATGTTCGGCGACAAAACAGGCAATTTGTGTTGTTTTATTACCGTCGTTGTTTGATGTCTCCCTATCTTCATTGCGCATTGACAAGTGGACACTCGAAGACAATGTATTGATTCTGTAAAACACGCAAATGATTGGGATATTTTAAATTTAATAGAAAATATTCTTGAATGTATGAGTGTATTCTGAGAATAACAATGAGAGACAGCAAACAACAGCATTTTCTGCATGCTCTTTTTTGTGTTTTATTGTTATTTGTTATCCTTGTTTCCAATTATAAGCATAGCATGTATTGACTAAGTTGCTTGAGAAACAGTCGCAGTTAGTGTGGTCTTCGTAAAACGTAGACTTCATACTGTTTCATTGTTTGGTCATACTTTCATCAAACATCTCTCAGACTCAAAAATAATGCAACCATGCATACATCACATAAATATTTCTGTTTCCTGGTAACTCCTTCGAGATGCATTCATCTTCATTCATATTGAAATCATCTCGAATATACAACTCTTGAAGATTATGAAGAAAACACGTTTCCCTTAGAATCCAAGGCAAGATCAAGTCCTGAAGGAGAAGCAAATATTAGTTTCAGTGCAGCTACACATTCATTTCCATTTTTGAGTAAAAACTCTTAATAAAGTTGGGACTATATACACTTTTACGTAGACAATAAATAACGGAATATTGTTTACACTCGTAAACGTTTATTGAGAAATGGAGTAGGTAATCAATTGTCGAACAATTAGCTACCTTTCCGGTTTCCGAACTCAATACAAAAGACCTCATTCAGACGTAATGGGAAACAGAGAGCAATAAACCTTATAGTGTTTTACCGATTTTACCTGTGTTTCTATTCGTACCATCTCTTCGACAGACTACTCAGTTTTATGAGTCGGAACTTCCGGCAGAAGGAGAAGCGTGCGTGCGGGATCGAGTGGCCAACAGGGGGATTCCCGCCTCTCCCAAGGGGTCTACAAGATGGGGATGAAAAATAAACTTGTAATTTGCTTTGAAAGTTTCGATATTTCTCTCTATCTTCTTCGTGTTAGTCAATAGTTCCCTCTTATTTTGATTATTTTATGAAGTTCTCATACCAACCGTATTAAGAAGGATTTACGTAATGGTTCCCAGTGTTTCTCACAAAATCGTTCGTGGGTACATTTTTCTTGTAGCTTGGTTATAGTATTAAGTGAATTACTTGTTGTTCACATTCTTTATAGCTAGTTCTACCAGTTAGATATTGTGTTTTTTTATAATGCACAATGTCATTTCTAAACTATACTCTTTTACTCTTTGAATGATTGATGTTTTTGAATGTGAGTTATTTTGTTCTTAAAAGTTTCATGATTTCTTGCTGTTAAAAACATGAATTGTTCTTTATGTTATCGAATTGTTTTGAAAAAGTATGCTAGAGTTCATTTGATATTTGCATCAGACATAAAGAAAGCATATTAACTATGACGTATCATTGGAAGTACTTTTTTCTAGAACTAGAAATTCCGTGCAGCGATGGGTAAAGAATTTCTGTACCACTTTATTCCCTTGTTCTTAAACCCCGCCCTGCGATGGGTAAAAGTTTACCCTGTGTCACAACTGCTACCCGCCCTTAGAATGGAAAACCAACAATAGAATTATTTGGGTCGTTTTAAACTTTTGTGAGAGGCAATGCATTTTCTGATATTGCTTTTTGCAATGAGTCATTACTATTGTGACGAACGGTGAAGCCCTCCAATAACCCTCTTTCTCTTTCACTCCGCTCTTCACCCCTCCCTACTCTTCTCCCGCACCCTTCAAATTCGGAAAAAATATTCCCTATTGCTGAGTGACGTTTATTCCGTCCCATTGTGTATACAGTCACCTAACAGCTAAATGTAGGACAGCGCATTTGATAAAAATTATACAAATTTACTATAATGACAAAATATTCAATCTCGGATAGCATTTTAGAATGTTATACAAAAGTTTGTTATCTAAAAATATAAGGTGTTACAACACATTGAATTCTGGTTGATCATTTTATAACTGCATTTCAAAACAAAATACATTTCGTTGCTATCATTTTAAATGATTTAGAGTTGGTTGTGTAATAAAAGTACTATTATACATTTGTATCGTGATACTGTTTTTTACTCGCATAGTTGTGAAACGTGGCCTGATTGAAGAATTCGTTTCAGTTCATCGATTGGAATATAAAAAAACTGAACGAAAGACATTATCTCCAATTACGCTTATTCCGGTGAACTAAATTTCAAATTGTCGATCCTTATTTTATGTATGGTAGGTCAGTAAAAATACGTAAATGGTGATATTATTTTTGTATTCCGATGGTTCTCATTTTTGTAATTATTGAAAAGAAAGACTGTCTTAAAATAAATTATATCGTTAAAACATTTGAGTAATAATAAATAATAATAAATTTATTGTCAAATTGTAATTTGTTTCCTTTTCAACCTATTGGAAAAATTGTTTCTGCCAGATGTTTATTTGCTCAGTCCACCACCAGTAGTTTGAGAAATATATTGATCCTCGTTACTAATTAGCTTCCATGTCATTTGCAACTTTTTGAAGTCATAGAAACCCTCCTGTAACCATTGCCTGAGGTAAGATTTGAACATAGAATAGCGCTTTTAGACAGAGCCGCCTCATCAGGAGTGACTGAATTTTTGGTGTAGCGTTATAAAACTGCCTTGCGGCTTTCCACTAGATTAATGTCTTCAGACTGCTAAGATAATGTTTGCGGTTAGCCCATTGGCCTGATGTGCCTAGTACTCAACATCGATCCGGTTTTCTTTTATCGTTTTGGTCTCTGGAAACGCTTTCAATCTACAGACGTTCAAAAACATATTCTCCTGAAAATGTTCTTGTAATCTTCACGTGAGAAGATTTTATAAACATAAATATAATTACCCTATGTCCACTTTCTTCCCTAGAAAACGTTATCTCACAATATCTAAAAAATGCAGACAATATCCTCAAAATTCATGCTAAATAAATAATTTTTGTTAATATGTTATCTCATAACGTACTATCAAATGAAAAGTCAAATCGGCGAAAATTAAAAGTTATTGTACGAAACATATATGTTATTCGAAGAAAAATACCACGTTGTATTAAACAATTCAAGTTAAAAATAAATACATCACCAATTTTGATTGCTCCATTTTCAAGTTTTTATTCTTGCAAAACTAATCAAAAGAAAACAAAAAGACAGAGCAGATTTATGAAATATAATGCTTGCCGTATGATTGAAAGAAGAAGATACTGTAACCATTTTCTAAAACTTCTCATTAATATAATCAATCTAACATTTCATTAAAAAGATAACTTTTATTTCATTTCATAACTATTATTTAAACGTGGTGCTTTTCTAGAGCTGAACTGACAAGTAAAGTAAAAAGTTAATTCACCTTATTAGAAAAGTTGTAATTTAACGGGTCAGAGGAGGTATCATATTTTCTTAATTGCTCCAAGAATAATAATAAGGGAAGTCCAGTTCTTTAATGATATAAAAGTACTTCTACACGAACTTGTACTCGCGTGAAACTTCTCTTCGTTGATGCTTCTCTTTCTTTAGTGTCGTCTCGGGGCTTTTATCTCCGTTGTGTACCTGACTATTTAGAAAAACAGATGCACCCTTCTTGAGTCTTTAATGTTCAAACCCTGCCATTTAGAAAAATGGATAACGATCACACCTCCAGGCAGGATTTCCGTTAAAATTCCATCTGAACACATTCTCTTTCTCTCTCGCCCCCGAGACGGCCCTCTCCCTCTTATTGATAATAGTAGGGATGACCTCCAATACTACCACCCGAAATAACTCACATCGACAAAATTGCAACCCCGCCTCCCGATCTGGCCCTCAGCGATAGGCCTGACAACTCTCTCGAACCTCTAGACACTCCTCTTTCCTCGTTCGGAGCCTACCCTGAGTCAGACCCATCTTTCATCTCCTACAACCCTCGTCCAGAAAAATTCTTCACGATGGATTTTTCTTGATCTGAAACGCTATGTTCTGACCGAAGGTTGCTGGGGACTATTTTATACTTGATAAGCCAGGAGAAGGTATTCCCACATGGATGAAAAACGATAAAGCAATATAAAATAGTTACTGTTTTCCTTTTATCTTGCAAAAACGATGGGAATTTTGAAGACCCCCAGTCCTTTGAGAGGGGAATATATTAAGTTGAATCTTGACTTGAGATGATACTTTTCAATAAATCGTTTTATTAAATGCCGACCGACCTTTTGGAGAACCGCGGGTCCGCCGTGCGTGGAACGAATGCAGAGAAAACGGGTGGGGATCGTCGCAGCCGCAAAAATACATCGCCTCGCGGGGAATGGGGTGGGTGAGACGGAGCTGGGTGAGGATGAATGAAGAACGAAGGACGGGAGGAATCAAGAATCGCGGGTCCACTGAAGACAGTCCTTCGCGTGGATTGTGGTATTATGAAAAGCAATTCCCTCTCTTCCTCCTTTTCCATGTCGATGCAATAAAGTTCAGAATTAATACGACACTACATGGGTAGAAAAGTACATATTGCAAATAGCTGGCTTTCGGGTACGGCGAGACTGCGACCGCGCAGGATCACCGCGTCTCAAAAACCGCCGGAGGCACCGTTAGTTACAGATATAATAAAAATATACAATTATTAGATGTAGAAATTTTTCATTTGAAATATTTCCTTAAATTTTTTTAAGGAATAAACGAATGATGTTGATAAGTAAAAGGGTCCGGGAGACACTGCGCCGTTAGAAGGCTAAGGTCAGAACAGGAACTATAGTGAAAAATCTGTTCTTGCATTTTGCATTTTGCATTCTTGCATTTTTTTTGTAATAACCTATTCCTAAAGATACTGGTTTAGCACTCTAAATGCTGTACATATAATCCTTTCTCGTTCAATAATGGAAAAAGTAAGACTCATAATCAGAGTCTCTACGGTGTATCAAAAGTGTAAGAAAAATTAAAACCTTATAGGTTTTGTTCTAATAAAAAGGTGTGTTAATCGGAAAGTGTAAAAAACGAAAAAGAATCTGTTTATGTTTCAGTTACCATTTCATGGCTGAAATTGAAGCACATGTTCCTAGATGTAACACTATTGTGATATTACCGGCTTGGGGCACACGCAGACGTATGTATGCTTCCTCAATACTTCTTCCCGCTTAGAACCTAATTTCCCTTTAGATGACATTGCTCCAGCATGATGGATTTGCCCCATCAGCGATCACTGCTAATACAAAAGACTCACTTTCTCTCTGTATCGTGTCGCTAGTATGGTGGTTTACGATGTGAGACGAACCGTACAGGACTGGACGAGGGAGATATAAGTATTGAATAACTAGATGGATTAAATCAAAATTATCAAAAGGATTTTACGGAGAACAACATTCAGAATATTTTTTACGCTTTTAGGACTGTTTGAGTTTACTACAACCACGACACTCGCAAACAGAGAAACAATAATAATGTATCACTCCAAAAGGTAGTCAAGACAGCTTGTCAAATGAGACGAGGAATAAAATCCCCTTACATTCTCGGAAATTATCCCATCAATTCTTCACAAGAAACCGGAGAAAAACTGGGTCGCGATGGGGTTACATCTATCGCACATCTGCGAGCATACTAGCAAACTCAAAGTAACACATTTTTCAGGAGAAGCGAAACATTTTTATTGTACGGCACATTTTGGTGAACTAATACGTCTTCAACCGTCCGCTTGGGTTGCCGATTAAATAAAACATATTATTAATTATATTTATTAAATTTAATTATTTTATATTAATTATATTATATTAAATTTAATTACGCTCATTTACAATTTTTACATTAATTCATCGACTGGTTCTCGCGAGGCAATTTCATTCTTTTAATGGTTCTTCTAAAAATGTTTACATAAACTTATTTTTAAATGTTTATATAGTAATTATATATAAAACTCGACTGTTCTTTAATAATATATAAATAACTGCTCGGGATATCGGTCTGGATTAATAAAATTCTATTTTCGCCAATGTTTCAGTTTTATTGGACAAAGTTATCCTCAGGGCAAACTGTTGAAGAGAAACAAACATAGAACAAGATGACCTATTCTAATTAATATTTTAACTACCTTATATTTATTACTCACATAGTTTTTTTTAAAATCTACATTCATCACTAGTTATTTGTATTTTTGTACTCCTAAGCCTGGACATCTTCTCATGGTTCAAGTTTGACGAACCGTCTTTCTATCCTTCATACCAACATCAGAAAACATAAAAAGTTCTTACCAACTTAACCCTATCACAAATTCATGTCATATACATTCATCATCATTTATATATTTATTTTTTTTGGTGGGGATTTAGGGCTCGCCAACATCGAGGGTCATTAGAGCCCATATCATCATTTATAACCACAGTATACTATTGCACAAGTTTAAATTATTTGAAAAAAATTTATTATCAAATTCAATTTAATTACGTTATATTAATCTACGGAAATCTTTAAAATAATACTACACTGCTGTCTTCTAGTAATTAAAAGCGTTAACAGATAATAAAAAATAGAGAAAGAAACAAGTAAAAGTCTTTTATGTGTTTCATCCAATTGACAACCGTTGCGGAGGCTTGACAACGTATTAGTTTGCGTAAACACGCTGTATATATATATATACACACATATTCATTCCTTGTATGTTTATTCCTTGTATATATTATTATATTATTCATTCGGAATGCACATCAGTACTTGAATTTGGAACACTACAATTTGGATCAATATGACAATTCAGTTGTTAATGGGTTTGAATATATACTCTCTCGAGAGAAAATATTTTGGGTCGAATATCGCTATAAAATGTGAAGCGCTTTTGCATATTCGAATAAACCGCGAATGGTTTTCTGAATTGTTATCAAACAGGAGATAATTCGATGTTACTTCAGTATTTGTAAGTACGACCGCTTTCAGTAAGAAACATTTATCAATTAACAAAGCCGTCCATGTACTACAAGCAGAGTTAGTTTTTCCACTTCCTCTCAGTCAAATGTGTCGTGCATGGTGGTCTTAAATTTCATCACATTACGGGACACAATGTTGGCCTCTTCCTTGTCTTTTGTCTGTACTAGATAAGTACGGAGTGAGAATTAGTTTGTGAAGCCTTCAAGCGATTCGGCTTAATCCCTCAGTCAGAGGAGCATCATCTATATACCTGTTACAATGGGAAATTACTGTCATTTTCTCACATGTTCATTTCATAAAATTCCTAAGCTTGGTTATGTCTAACTACGTTCCTCGAATTGATTTAGAAATTGCTGAAATGAAGGATTCTTAGTTCATTGCTTGAATTTACAATAGATGTTTCTAAAATATATAATTCTATTTATAACTTTTTTTGCTTACTATTTTGTTTGGGGGGGGGAATCATTCATTTGACACTTTATTTGGGTGGAAATCATTCATTTGATCCATTAATCCGCATTAATTTTTGGNAAATCATTCATTTGATCCATTAATCCGCATTAATTTTTGGAAGAGATGGGGGTAATTTCGAGATACGTTATCTTTTGTGACTACCTACACTAAAGACAGATACCTAAATCGCGGGGTGCTATTGTGGTATGGAAATGTCCGCTTGGTCTTTCAAGTCTTGCCAGACGAATGAATGCTAACCGCCTTGTTGACAGTCTGCTTACACTTAGCTAACAACGGGAAATGGAGTACCTGCTAAACTTCACTCTAAGCAAATAAATAAAAGAAGAGGTGCCGAATGTCAGAGTTACGGGCGAGCTGCAGCCGCCACCCATGTGGTCTCGTTGCCGTTACCTCTGCCTCTAGCCTCTTCACGCGCTGTCTCACTGTCGGCTTCCGTTTCGTTGCCTCCACCACTGTTTTCGCCGACGCTTCTTACCCTCCATTCTCATCGACTGTATCGTACATTTCCCCTTCGTTAGTTCTTGTCGGCTTTTCCATCTGCCACACCTCTGCCACCACTCGCCGATCCGCTGCCAGTGACAGTACCGCTCCCATTGCTGCTACCTCTTCCCCACCCACTTCCACTTCTCCACTAGTAGGCAACGAAGCTTCGCTGGCCCGCCGCTGTCGCACAGACACCACCTTCGAGGTGAGCCAGGCGCGAGAGCTACCTGCGACGGACCGGTTTGTGCCCAGGGCTAGAGGTCAAGGTCAGGGTCTGCACGGACGTGGCTGGGCGGGGGTAGGACGAGAGTGCGCCGTCCACCTTTACCTTGCCCTGCCCAATGCGCCGATCCTCGCGATTCACTTTCTTTCGCACACCAAGCAGTGTTGGTATTTTGCCTTCGCTCGCTATCAGTTGAATTCCGAACGAAATTGGGGAGGTAGAGTCCTGGGGTGGTGTTGATGGTTCTCGCTCACAGAGATTTGCTTATTATCCGCTTACTACTTACTTGAATCTCCAAATCTTGAATCTTTTTCAATGCTCATTCATAAAAGTAATTTTACTTTACCTGAGATACTGTATGAAATTATAACTTGCGATGTAATGAAATGATTTCACCATGAAGGTTAAATCCATTATTCATTCTTCGTTTGACAAGTGTAATGCCCTGTTACCCGGAAAGACTATTTGGAGAACAATTCAAATACATTGACCTTCAGCGATCACTGCAATTGGTGTGTCACTGAGTCAATAACGTATTGTCATTTTGTTGTGGAATTGGTCTCCAGTGAAACGAAACGATTCGAGATGATTCGTACCAGCGACGAAAATTGTAACTTATTATTTGGTGGCTGAACATAGTGGGAATCAGTAGAGACCTTTAGACTCGGTTTTTTTTATTAGTAGTAGGTTCACGCTTCTCAGTCACTCTGTGAAGGGGTATGTTTTATTGAGATGTTATTCCCTTTGTTGAAGGTTTCATGGAAACGAATTCCTCGTTCTTGCAATTGCCGTCCCGGATGAACGGTTATGCAATTGTAAAGTGTCTAATTAATATCACATAAAGCATGTCAGGTGTTTTTCAGGATCTTAGCTCGTAATATGAGGACCTTTGAGATTTTACCATACACCTCTCACATTGTTTTTGTCATAGGATCCGAGTTCTGAATTGAAAACACATAAGAAAAAAGGGAAAGGTACACTTTATACAGGAAACATATTAACTTATATTAAAAATTATAATTTACATGAAATATAAAAAACAACAAAAACACGTGGAATTTCTCTTCTCCGCGCCCTTGTTGAGAAGACATTAACTCTCGAAGTTTTTGATGATAAGTGTTTATAAAAAGTGGAGTTTACGAGAGAGCGATTTTTGTTCAGGACTTATGAAAGAGGCTGCATTTGCTAAACATGTATTAACTCAATACTTTTTGAACCGTAGAACGTATCGCTGGATGAATTTTAACGTGAGAGTACTGATGACATTGATGATGCATTTTGTCTGAAGCATAATGAAGTTTCTTCCAGTGACCATAAAAAACATCTCCATTATAGCAAGAAAGATCGTAGATTGTTTTCATGAGTAGCAGCCTTGGAAAACAAACAGTATCACTGAACACACTAATTTATGTTGAGATACATTTTCTAACTTGGTTTTCCAAGAGCGAAAAGATGTTTCGAAAAAATAAAGTGTTTCTACTTGTGAATAAAAATACTTTCCGAATCAAAACGAAGTTAAGAGAAAACTAACAGAAGTTACAGATAGAGTGGAGAATTGTTTGGGTTGTAATGACTAAATATTAGATATTGAACAGAAACATGAGTCATTAGAAGGGACTTCATGGTCATATTCAAGGTGAAAATTATATTACCTTTCTAGTGCGCGATTGTACTGGATAAAACATGTCAACCAAAAACCTCGCTGCTTCTAAGCATTTTCACTTTGTCTTCAGCCCTGGGGTGTGAGGCTCGTAAGTTCCAGTTACAGTTCAACCTTTTTGTTTGTAGTTAAAGTTTTTCTAAACTTCCACTGAATTTGTGTAAGTACTCAATTTTATTGGAAACATTTTCCTGCAATTCCTTACATACTCATAGCAGAATCTACTGTAAAATCATTTCACACACCAACATGAGTTTAAGAAAACAAATTTCTTAATTTGTTGGCAAATAAGTATTTGATGACACTCTTAACAGTTCAACATTCTCTTGAGCATTGTACATTTTCTTCTTGCGGACGCGAGTATGTATTTTGTGGGCGTTTTATCTGATTTTATCTGAAGTAGCCGTAATGATGTGTATTTTGAATACTCTCCATTCGGGTATGCCCATGGTTTTCGTGGATTTCACGGAATCTGTTCCCCTCTCCTCCACTACTGCTCATTTCCCCGCAGTATTGTTTCACCATAAACGGTAAAGCGTAATAAGATAAAATCAAAAGCATTTAACATTTTACGACTAAATTTGAAGATTGTCCGAGTACTAAGGTGTAAAGTGTAGTTATATATTTTCCTTCAAAACACTAAGAAAAGAAAAGAAAAATAGAGTTTGAGTAGTCGCTTAAAACTAATTATAAATTACTCTTGAAATTGTGAGGTTAAAACTTAAATAACGGGAACAATATACAGTGCGAATGTTCCACCTGTGCGCATGACCTTCAGTATTTGTTTTTGGTGGAGCAATATTTCTCTAAAAATATTCGTTACTATCGGAATATAAATTACAGTTAGCTTAGTTCACACTTGTAGAGAACTTGGCCCTCAGTAAAGCTAGATGTATGAAATGAAGCTTATTTTATCCCGAATTAATCGATAAGTAGGTTAAAATGACAGGGAAATGTTTGTGGTTAGGGTAGTAGCTGTGAGTTCGCACGCTCAGATGGAGCGTCCGCACTATTGGAGTAGTAGTCCACTAGTGCAAATAGATGATGCAAAGACTCTTTTCGCACCATAGGGAGTGAAAAATGAAATTGTTAGGGCAACATTAATTCATAATTAATTATAAATCTAAATAAAGTGGGAGGTTACTTGTGTATATTGCTGAACTTTCTTGTTTGTTGTGTCAAAATTTTGGCAAATTTTTTCTAGTAAAGCATATTGATATTGTCACCGTACTGGCGTCAGTAAAAATTTACAGATGTAGTTCAGTGTGTCGTGTGAAAGGTACAATCGTTAGTATTCTCTTGTTTCGGTGTCAGAATATGAATTTTTGAAAATATGTAATAAAAACAAAATAGCGTCAACTGAAAAGCGTTTTCAGTTACATAATGTATTGTACACTCTTTAAAAGCACGAAATAGAAAGTTTGGCGTCATCTGAGATTTATCTGGAGACGTGTCAGTGGTTATCATCGGACATCGAAGGGTGCAGCGAGAAGCGTGATGCACGTAGATAGTGCTCAAAACACAAGAGTGATTAAGAATTATTTCTTTGACTTAATTGCAACGTTTCAAAAATGCCCAAACTATACACTCGTGTCAGACATAAGGATGTTTTGGAATAATATCCGAAGCATTGATACTGTTGGACCTTCGTTTTGCCTTCCATTTTCATCCAGTCCCTTACTCCAAAAGAAACATTATGAGGGATTTCTTCGCTTATCAATCTGTGTACGTCCACAGCTCAAAAATCTCTCATGTGTACCAGCCATATTATAGGGGCAAACAAGGCTGTGCGAGAGAGCTTGTACTCACCGCGCAGGGTACTCGCTGTGGTTTATTCAACAGACAGGTAACAATTATAAGACAAGGAAATCGCTTCGCTCTTGGCCGTGCTCCTCTCTCGATTCTTCTGTCTCTCGCGCACGGCTCTTGCGCTCTTGGAATGACCTTTAAATCTTTTCCTTCGGACCCGTATTTCTAGATGCATCATCAGCAACGGGTCTCATTAACCCGCGTCTCGCTTGTACTGGCAGAGGTCTCTTCAGCTACGAGCTGGGGAGGAGGAGAGGAAGGTATGGGGCGTTGGGATGCCTACAGGTATAGTGCTGCCTGGCATGCATGAGGCTCATGGTCAGAGAAATCCACGAATCATCAGAGTGAACAAGACTACTTACGCAATAAAAGTCAGACCCCCTATCCTAACGCAAGTAGGTCTACTGAACGTTATGTACGAGATTGTATTATTATAGCTGATTTTGTCGCGTCCAAAATAACATATTGGAGAAGAATGTAAATTCCGTCAGTTTTCATGGGAGCGATATTTTTACGAGAGACGAAGTTTGTCTTTTTTCCTTGGTATAATTTCAATTTACTATCTCCTACATGCAACTTAAAAAGCAAATAAAGACCTGAAATGTATCCAGTGCTTCAGTGATAGAAAGTGGTTTAGGACCGTAAAATCGTCACCTTGAAGTTGTAAAATTGATGCTATTATACCTACAGATCTATTTCTAACATTCCTTTCTCTTGATACTATCCAAGTGTTTACAGCGTCGTCGCTAGGAAACAAGATATTTTTGTGACTCTTTGTGTTTATGAAGACATGAGAATTCGGAAGATTATGTGTAACATGTACATTCGGAGAGTTCGCCGGCAACTTTAATCCCTTACGATTCAATCAGCAGTATTCAGATTAATTTTATCACAATGGAGAAAAATAGCGTGAGATTGTGTCGGGTTCGAAAGTCTTATGCGGAATTGATCGGTGAATATTTATTGATTCCAAATAATTTGGAATAGTGGCATGGCATGTATTCCAAAATATTTTTACACCTGCCATACAATACTCGAAAATATTAACATCCGTTAAACGATTACCTGAAGCTCTTTACTCGACTTGATACGTCTTGTTAGCACGAACATCAACTAGCGAGGAATTGAGTTAGTGAGTCGTTTGGGTTCCGAGTGTCCAAGGAGTCCGCGTTTCAAAGACCTCGACCGGCAGCAGCGTGAAGTCCGCTCGGGAGTGCGATTCCGCGCTACGGCGTGCGTGCGCGTATTACACATGTGGGAGACTCCGTTCCGGCACCCACCACCGTCCTCCAGTCTCAGCGCCGTCGCAACGCCCGAAGCACGGTGGTTGCTTCCCTCCCCGACTCCGCTAATGAGTTTCAATCGAACTCGCACTAACAGTTTCTGGCTGACGTCACTTGGTGATTCATAACCCACCACCACGAAGATTTGTAACACGTTCAGCTCGCACTGTTTCATCCTTAAACACAGCGCCTTACTTCCCCCTTCGCCGCCAAGGAGGTTGCCGTAATATTCATGATTGCGTGGATCCGCTTCCTTCGAGTGCTAACCGAAGGGTTGCGGGCTTATTTACCTCTCCCAGAGGCCACGGGAGCACTTAAGCGAGTTCTGTTTGCAGAGATAACACGCTGCTCTTACTCGGCCCGGGGGTGAGGCGTATTTTCGTATTAGACAAGGCCAAGGAATTATATTATTAATTTCATGGGTGGCTGACACCAATAAACGCTTTGATTTACGTCGTGCCCGAGCACTCCGCGCGGCGGTGCAGACTGTGCGGCCGGTCCGCGTCCGGCTTCGCGCGCGCCCATCACGCGCCCTCCACACCGGCCGCCGTTGCCGCTGCTGTCTGACCCGGTGATGTCACGCGCGGAGAAATGGGAATGCCTACCTCGTGCCTCATTAATCAATTCGGAATTGCTCCAGTCGGGGCGTTTAGCAGATGCGAACCGCTTAGCGGACCCGCGAACCCAGCTCGTTCCCGCGACACAGACCATGGAAAAACGGGAAAGAACTGCAACGTCGCGAGAAGAAAAGCAATTCGCGTGGTCGTATAACAGAGAAATAGTCTGTGGGAAAGTTGAAAGAAGATAATTGCAATACTTCAGAAAATACATGTAATCCTGTGCAAAGATCAAGATTTTTTGCACATATCGTTATGTGATCGCGAAAACCAAAAACGTCTGAGTGAAAAGGGAAGAGGAACTACGATATTTTCTTTTTTCTCTTTCGACATTCACCTGTTTCCTGTCTATCTTTTTGGATCAGAAACGTATGTTAATTCCTTCGTTACTTTCAAGCCATAATTGCGATTTTACACACCGGTAGTATAGAATAATTTCCAATTATTTGCCAGAGCGATATGAAGATTCCCCATCTCATTAACTTTGCTTAAATGAATTTCAAACCTATATGCGGAATCTGCCGAGTATTACCGAGCGAAGCATTTTAAGGATCTGATCGGATAGCTGTGATATTTAAGGATCTGATCGGATAGGAGTGACTGAGTGTCGAGTGCCTGGCCTCCCACACGACACGCGTATCCAGGGAAGGCACGATTACGTTCAGCGCTTGGACTTCAGAGCCAGTGCAACAGACTGCTCGGAGCGGTGCAGGAGGTGACACGGGCGTGAACAAGTATCATAATGCCCTCAAAAGTACACATGCCCAAAATTTTAATTTAGAAAATGAACGGAGTGATGAAAGTAATTAACCGTGATGTAATAAATATTTACTACACGCCCTAATATTTTTCACTCAATTTCGTTCCTGGACCTCTTTGTGTGTGCGTTCCAAAGCCCTTTGGAACACCTCGTTTTACTTTTCTAAGAGGGGTTGAGGGAGTGCGTGGAGGATACCTCAAGGAAAATTTGAAATTCATTGGTGTTGTCAAAGTCGCTTAAATGGTTGGCTGATAATGGATTTTAGGAATTAGTTGAATGTAGGAAAATTTTAATATTCAGCCTACTTTTTTCTATTGTTGAATAGATCATTGTCGTACGAAAGGTTTGTTAATTAGCATTAAATGAAGTTTGACATGTAAAATATTATCGTAATTGAAGAAATTTTCAATGAAACTGTAGAAAATACTTTCCGAATGAAAAATAATAATAATTTAAGTAAACATGTATGATGAAGTGTATTATTTTCAGTTGGCATATTCGTATGTTCGTCACAAAGATTTCGGTTCGCGAGGGCTCTGTTGGTGGGTGGGAGTTCTCACAATGGGCGAGGCGGGGTGCGGGAATTGGGACGGAGAAGGGGCCGCCACGCCGCGTCACGCTGCATCCACTTCCACGCACACGAATGATGCCGTGTAACCTCAGTTAAGCCACGCTCGGTCTCACGTTCAAATTGTCAGGCGGGCTGGCGGAAGTCTGTGGCATATGCGATGAGCAACTGGCCACTCATAGAACTACTTTTATACCACTGATGTTTTTTTCGATAGAAACAAGGGGGGTTCTAGGAAATCAGAGGTGTCAGACTTACAATATTAGAATATATCGTTATGACGTTCATTTCACGATAATTTGTCAGATTATCGTGAATTCACTTGCAGTTGAATGTATTTACAAATATCTGAGATAAAAAAACGATTTTTCATACAGTCAATAGGATTTCTAACTCTGGTGTTTCTATGAATGTTCTTTTTTTAATTTCTTTCGTGAATTGCAATACACATTAGTGTCATTTAACATTTTGATAGTTTGCAATTCGACACGCGTAATTAAACCACTTAGTGAAAGTGAATAGAAAGGAAAAACGATCTTCGGATGAGCAGACAGGTGCAAGGGAATCATTGAGAACATGAGAGCTCGAAACACAGGCGTGCGTCCTCAACGCGCGTGGCTTGTGGCCTAAATGACCAAAATACCTTCTCGATGGGATTCTCGAGACTAATATGTGAGTTTTCTTGAGGTGAAAAAATGAAAGCTGATGGAATGAAAAGTATAGTGTTGTCGGGGCACAAAGTAGAGGAATAAATGCCATAACCGTAGGAAAACGATCACGTTTAAGGATAGAAGAAAAAACGTTTGCTGTTGAATGAAGGGCGGAAACAGAATGAATCTCCAGTTGAAGGATCAGATGTTTTATTGGACATTGTCTATCGACTTGTCCTGTTTCAATCTTGCAACAAGAGTATTCTTTTTAGCTACGTTTCGAACAGTAACATAATATTACGAAGTATCAATAAAAATGAGTCAATAGCATCATCTATATCTTTCCATAAAGGAGATTACTGAATCACAGTTGATCCGTGGTTTAGGGAATTTTCTGTATTGAAGACATGGCTGGATATAATTATGATCCTGTGAAGGCTGGGCACGACACACTATGGAAATAAATAAATGAAGTAGCTATATTTGAAACGCCAACATTTGAAATACGAATAAAAGTGAAAAAATGGCATCATCCTAATTTTCGTGAAATGAAGAATTCATATCCGGCGCTTAAGTACTGTATAGCATTAGACGAGGATGGAATGCGCTGTGTTCCATGAGAATAGCATAACGCTGTGCAGCGAAGAAGTGGCATTACGTGCTGGGGAGCGTTGGCGCAGGTGGCGCGGGTGGTCGGCCGAGGTGGGCGTCGCGTCGCGGTGCTGCGCGTCGCGGGCGGGCGAACGCGGGGCGGCAGCGGCTCGAGTGGGCGTCGGCGGCGCCGCGGCTGCGTTTCTTATTGCATCGCGGCACGACACCTGCTGCCGCTGTTCTCACTGCGGTGGCGCTTCTCAACAGGGTTCTCCACTCATTTCATCATACAGGTCATCCGCCCCTTACCGGTTGCAGAAGCGAGAGAGTGAAGACTGTTTATTGAATTCTTCATCGTCGATGAATCTAAGACGTCTGGTTTGCGACTGCGTGCTTACCGAATTATTCTATTCGTTACATATTCTTTTGTTTAAATTAAAGAGGAAGTAGTCATGGTCGCACCCAAACAATTTAGTTTTTCTTTCTTGGCAGTTTTCGACGCCATTACCGTCATCCTCTGCGGTTCTGCGGTATGAGGAAGCGGTGACTTTTTTCCTTAATGAAATCACCTACCAAAAAATTACCACTATAGAATTTGAATGAAAGTCTTGAAGATTTTCAAAATCGCGATACCATGAAGGTCCTCTCCTGTTACGTGTGTTTTATTTTCGATTGTTGTAATTACGAGTTACGAACCTCTCTCTCTAGTTCCAGTAATAATGTTGAACACTTATCCTTCTCTCCGCGATTGTGGACATCCCTGGCTTGCAGACTATTCCGACGCTGACTTCGCGTCGCTTAGATATACCAGCCCCACCCATGCGTTTCTGTAGCTGTCCGAGGACTTTTATTACTTTGAAAATTGTTCTCTTTCTCTTCAAGTTCAGTACTCAGTACTCGCTTTAGGGATGGTATGTAAAATAACCGCGTAACCTCTTTTCCTCATACGCCAGAGAGTTGAACAAATATTTTTCCGTTTTTTTTCAAATGCGTTGAATGGTAGTTTAACAGCAATAATAGTGAGTAGAAGTTACAATTGTTTCCAGTCATTAATTTTATGTCTTTTCTTTAGAAAATTATACCGACCCTAGGGAAAATGTAAAATAACTGAAATAAAGATACTTCTTGAAGGTGCAGGTAGATGCCACACCAATGCAAAATGATACAGGTCAATCAGTTTGATACCATTCACGATTAATTAAGCCCTCCTATTTTTAACCCATGCGTATGTAGAAAACACTTTTCTGGGCCCTAAAAATGGTATGTTGATAAAACTTGCTTATTAACCGTTTTCACTTATCCAAGTTATCAATGCCCGATGAGGACGCATGAGTCTCTACTACGAATGTGTATTTTGTTTGACTGAAAAAAATATCGAAACTATATTTAGTTTACAAGCGCTTTCTTTCTCATAGTAATTACTCTTCCCAACACACGTCAAAATTCAAGGAATATTTTGACCAGACACGCGATAGCGAGACATTGTGACTAAGAAAAAAATAAACGTACACGCATTATAATATCGCCGAGAATAATATTATCTTTCTTCTTCAACGAAAAAGTAGTGTACGCAGAGTACTTCGTATTTCGAGAAATAAATAAAATTATACCCATAAATAAATAAAATTATACCCATAAATAAATAAAATTATATTTACAAATGAATCATTTATGCTGGACGTGAGATGATATGCTGCTATAGAAAAGTAAAAAAATAATTGTTTAGTTTTTTATTGCGAAGTATTCCAATTTTATATCTTTTCATTTTTCATGAATTTAGTGAGACCATCCAAGGAAATTCGTATCGAATTATCATGAAACAAATGAAATATGTGTTTGAACATCATTCCAACCGCCTCGGAAGACGAACTGTTGAGAAGTCAAGCTAACGAGTAGTTCGCATAAAAAGTGGCTCTCCTCCTATCAAAACTGGTTCAGCTTCGATGAACCTAATACAACTTACAAAGCACCACCGATTATTAAACTGGTCAAGAAATTCCATCCTAGAACGATTGGTGGATATGAAAATAAACGTTCTGCCACGTTTGAGAATGGTATAATAAGAGCAGGTGAATTTTGTCATCGATGGATTAGTTTCCAAGAATACAAAAGTTGGACGTCGTTTATAAATTTGATGATAACGCATCAGAACCAACAATTTTCTTTGCAAATATTCAACTACAATTTTGTACGCTTTTTATCTAAAAAATTGTAGTTATTAGTTAGTTATTTTACTAAAAAAATTATGTGTATAACAAAAGTTTATTTTAATGTAATAGTTATCGTTTTGTTGAAAAAATAATGTTACACTTTCAATTACTGTCTTAATCTTTCAATCGTTCACTTTTCCTCTTATGGCGCTTTAAAACCATAGGGCTTTCACAAAGGACGAGTGAATTTCTTTACACCAAAGCCTGGTGAAAAAAATTGCTCACGGTGTTTCTAGGCGTTTTCACACATTTTACGGGTACCCGAGGCCGCTATTGCAAGACTCAGACGTAGCGACTATAGTTTTCTTTAACATCGGAAAAAATGAGTAACTTTGCATCAATCAGACTTGAACTTAATTTTGAGTGCTATTTTGAATTTTTCTTTTCTCCTTCATGTAGAAAAAAAGAAGTCTTTAACCTTTTTAGTTTTTTTCTTTCTTGGGCATCAAAGGGACAAACAAACTCACTCACATTCTAATTCTTAATTTTATATATTTTAGAAATTGAACATAAGAACTCATCTAACAATACATCACTTGCAAATTAGAAGAGAAGTTTTGTCGGTCGTATCATTTTCAAGAAGGCTCTGTGTTTTTAAAATTTCTGTGTCATCTTCATCCGAGAAAAACATTCTCAATGTTCTTGCATTAATCACTGTTCTCTTTCACTTCATTTGCTGTTTTCCTTAGGAATCATTTTGTTTCCAAGGCGAATAAATGCTGTTTACTTTCCTCTCTGCACATAAATGTGCCCTCTGAACATGTATGCAATAAAAACATATTTGAAACTAAAATATCCTATTTATTCTGACTAACTTAACTGTAATAATTCATAGTAAAGTACGAAGTAAATACATCTGCATCTCTTTGTGTTTCATCCACACTGCTCCTGAGATCACACTCTCATATATCAGGCTAGGGGAGCACACTTGGTTTCCTTTCCCCCTTCAGTTTCATTATTCGGTATAAATCGTATTAATCTAGATTCAGAACCTCAGATTCTACTTTGTAGCAAATGAACATCGAGATGTTATGGGTACTCAGCAGCTCTCGATCTTAGATTGCATTCGATAAAGTCATCTTGAACGAAATGGACCATCTGGTGGATTCCCACTGTACGAACTAACATCTGTTTCTCAACACAATTTTCTTCTTAATTCTTACGGTTATTTTAGAGATATTTTAAATTACAATTTCAAGATAAGTAGAGTACAACCTTCGTAATGAATATCTCCCTAATGTGAAGGAAAATATTGTAATATGATTTCATTACTTTTTGAAACTTTTAAAATAAAAATTAGATACAAAGATTAATTGTTAAAAACTTTGTTTCTTATGAATGTTCGCACAATGTTTCGACTCTCGATTGAGTCTTCATCAGGTATGCATGAAGCAAATATTCAAGACTTACATACATGACAAGTCTGAACAATTTAAATTAACATTCAACAAGAAACAATCTTGAATTGAGTAAAAAATTGAAAATATTAGACAAATTTTCGGTGTCCGATCTTAATTTTAGACTATGTGATTTGTTTTTTATATGTAACACCTCCGATGTATATCCTTTACGAAAATTATTTTCTTTGTCCAAAATGTTAGTGTTCCTCCCAATCCATCATGTGTTCATGCTCTAAAAAATGATTCACAACAACATGATTCCCCGTTTTATTAACAATATTTCTTCTATGTTCACTTACTCTCGTTTCGAAACACCTTTTAGTTTCTCCTACGTAAAACATATTTCTGTACAAATTGATTGGTAAGAATTCATGAACGTACTACATGTAGTTTGTGTACTGACCTAACTATATAATCGAAATAGAATCATTCACTCCTTATTTTTTCATTATAATTTTATTTCAATATTTGTCATGACTTGAAATGTTGTTTTGCTTACTGTTTCCTATTCATTTAATATTTCTTTCAATTTCGTGATTTTCTTATAGCTACTGACGAGCAATTCTCATTTACAGGGGTGTAAATTATTATTATTTATTATTACTTTTATTTGTTGTATTTGCGAGTACATTATATCGCCCTTTTTACGTCTCCGTTGACATTTGAAGGACATGTGCGTTTAGGTAGGCGATTGTCTGAGCCGCGTCGGTCGATAAAGAATGGTATTTATGTATTCATTCTCTGAAACCACCAAACCAACGAATACGGGACGAGTGCGTGTGTCAGTTATAAACACTCGTATTCCCTTTACTGTTTCGAACGTGACTCTTGAACAACGCGTAGAAAGCAAAGAGCACTTATGTCATTTTATACCCAACATTATGTTCCTCCATTATATGTTTTGACAATAAAACAACTTAAAAGAACGCATGAGACATTGTAATCTTTGTTTTTCCGGTTCATCTAGCCCTGCAGGGTAGCAGACGAGTTTGTGTTGGTTAAAAAAACGTGAAAGGAAATCCATAACGATGGGGAGTCAGTCGCGCCCGACATTTCCCGTTTCCCTAAGACTCGGTGAATGAGCGCGCGAATGCTGCCGAAATTACAGACTTGCACATTGTCTAATCCACAATGGTTTGGGAACATGTGTAAGTTCTTATGCTAATCGTGTGGTCTCGCTGCGGCGGCCGGTCGAGAGGGCGGCGGCGGAGCGAGATGGAGAGAGAGGGGAGGGTAAGTGAATGGTAGATGAAGAGGAGAGGGGAGGTGGGTGGGCTGCGGCCGCACACGGGCCCGTGCCGAAGTCTTCGCATCTGCCGGTCGAGGACGCGAGCCTGCACGTGCCGACCGCTTACACTCGGACAACACCAAGTGAAGTAATTATTTCTTTATTTCTTTGGAATGCTTAATTCACGTTCTGACTGGAAATTAGTTTATCCACGAGGGAATTGAGTTTAAATATTCACAGTTAAAAAAACTTAATGAAAAGATAGATAGATTCCCGAATTATGGCAAATAATTGAGACTTTTTCTTGAAATTCAAGAATTTTAATTTAATGCAAGAAGATTTAAAGGGAATACAAACCCTGGACACGAAGTTATTATCTTTGATTATCTAAATTATTTTGTACACTGAGAAAAAATTGCTAAATTTTTAATTTGTGTAAAATATGTACTCTGAAATTATCCCCTTTCATTTCTTTAAAATTGTCTGTACTAAAATTATCAGAAAAGGATCAATAAAAAAAAACTCCATGGTAAAATTGTATTCAAATGAATTTTAGTACTCTTCTTTGCTTTCAACAATTAATCGTTTAAGATATGAAAGAGAAAAATAAATGACGAATATTACATCGTTGATGTGTTTGGTAATAATTATGGAATTTATTCGACGGCATCTGAATACCGTAATTCTGAATTGTCATGACCCGTAAAGGGACTTGGAGTATCGCCCTAGTGATATTATGAGCTCTAGTTGCGAAAGGGTCCTGCACACCGTGGACGACGTCACTGACCGAACAGAAGGTAGCTACGAGGGATCCGCCGTGAAAGCATATGGAGATTTCGAATACGTGGCATGATGCACTACAGCCCGTTGCGCCTGAGTTAGAGGTGGGGAGTGGCTAGACGGGGTTGGGCGGGGAACGCGGCATGCGCTGCGCCGGCTGCAGGCAAATGCACCTATCGTTCGGCTGTAAATTGTCATTAGTTCCTGCCCTCGAAACTCTCCCGCTCGCCCCTCATTCTCCAATCAAGGGGGCAATTCTGGTTAACGGGTTAATGGTGACAGCTTTAACGCACATCACGGAGTAATAGAACATTTTCAAACGGTTATGTCGCGCTCTCAATTAAGGCGACACGATCCATTCGCGGGCGGAGCAGCGGGCGCAAAGTGGCGGGGAGTTTGAGGGCGGGGATTTTGGAATGGTGGTGGAAGACAGGCGTTTCGGCCCCGCTTGTTTGGGGACTGCATCGGGCCAGCACACGTTTGCAGCGGGTGGGTGTTGCTAGGTGGGGGCGATGGTAAAAGGCAGAGGGCTAGGCTCCGTGCCTCGATGGACACTTCAGCTTTCCCGCTCTCCATTGACACTAACCCCCGCTGAAGGTTGCTTTGTTCTCTTCTATTCGAACGCCAGTGGCGTTGCGGTGGAAGCTATTCAGACGACCACCCGCCGTTTCTCGCCCTGATTGTTGGTCTGCCACTAATGACCTATAAAGACCTCGACGAATTTATAACTCAATCTAAATAACATCGGTCGTTTGCGACGTGTTTGTGTGATATTTGTGCGCACATAGGAAATTGTGGCGTATGGTGCAGAATGTTACATATCTGTTGGATCACGGGGAACCCGAATTTCGCGTTATCCGTCAATTTAGTCAGACCAATCAAAAGTAGGAAAATTGGAATGATTTCCTCCATGTGCTACGGTTGACTTGAGTGAGTGATAGGTTATATAACTGCTGTAATCGACATTGAGTTGATGAATTTGGTGCACGTTCCATTAATAAGGGAGATGTGTTTTGAGATTTATCCATTTATTTAATATTAAACTAGCAAATTATTCACGGATATGAACTCGACGTTATGAACACATTTAAGACCAAAATCGTTTTAACACATTCGTGTGATGTTTTCAAACTTCTTATATTCCTGAAGATTGTTACAGTTTTTCTGTTTTAAAAATTCTTAATCCATCTCGCATTAGCAAAAATAAATTGCTTTTTCTCTTTCTCAGGATTTCTTTGACGAGTCTTAACAAGATTCATTGAAAAACATGACATTTAAAATCGGAGTTGAGTAGCGTTTTAATTCTTCATCTTCATTCCTGGCGTAGAATTAAATGTATTTCCTGTCGAAACTGTGACTCAAAAAGAAATGACCAAAGACTTGTCAACGTCTCTTTTCAAAGGAAACATGATAAAAGTGTGTGACTCGTTCACAAACGACTTGTTTTAGTACTGAAAGGCTTAATTAAGAACATCACTTTCAAATTATACTTTGACTTCTTTGGCGGTGAAAGAACGAGTAAGGTTACGTCGCTTATTTAGTAATCCCGTTGTCAGAAATGAATATGAGCTTGTAACTCGGAAGTGAGCGTGCACGCGAAGCTCAGAAACTCTCTGAGGCCTTTTGTTATTCCCTCGCATGTGTTAAAGATTCATAAATATCTCGACCACTAATTTCGAAACTTCTGTGTCACACGTAAAACGAGAGCTGAGTCCGTTGCTTTCGACCAGGCTGGGTGTTGAGTTTTGTATTTAGTTATTCCTTCTAGCGGAATTGAAATTCGTCCGCTGTCGGGTGGCGAGTGTTTTATCACTGTCGTTTCGACATAATTTTTCTATCTCTGAGGAAACATCTCCTTTCGTGGACCACTCAAACGTTCCCCCTTGCGACCGGTTAACTCTGAATTTTTTCTCGCGCGTACTTGCCCCTTCAAGCAACGTTTTCGCACGTGGGAATCATATAGTTTTGAGAGCAGCACTTTCTCCCGAAGACTACGCGTGTCGAGGAGAAAAGTCCGGTTGCAGGAAGTAAAATTTGCGTGAAAATGGGAAGCCTCTTTGGTCGTCGGACTTTGATTCGAACGCCGCACCGGGGTATAGGGGTGAAAAGGGGTTGTCACGCGGAGGGTGACGTTTCAAATAGAGTGCGTTTGTAGCAGAGTGCGGTGAGCAGAAGGGGAAGGGGGCAATGAGGCGGACACTACTCGAGTGGCTTGGAGGTTGAGGGGAGAACAGTTAACAGAACAACGTGCGTACCTAACAAAAAGACGCGAGCAGTGTTTATGGCGGATGGGCCGCGAAAGAAAATACAATAAGTAAAAAAGCGCACCGCACCAATTCAATGAGCAGTTGTCATGCGCAGCGGGTTCCGCTATTGTACATATCAAACACACGCGAAATGAAATCGTTTTGTAAGAGGCGGGAGAAAGAAAAAAAATTCGCGCGCGGAGAGCAGCGTCACGCGACCCTTCACAGTTGGAAGCAACTGAAAGGCAAGCGTTGGTCAACCTGCTGCTCTCTTTCGTTCTTTTGAGCTCCCTGTAGACTTTCGCCATATCGAGCTTTTATTTCGGGAACATTTACAAACAGACTGCGCGCTTAACACGATCAATGCAGGGATATACTTTTGAGGTGAAATGTCATTTCTCTTCTTTACACTTTTGTATATCATGGGATACATGTTGCAGAATATCCTCGAAAACTTTGAATTCGAGGGAAGTGTTATAATATTTTTATGTCACTCTGGATGCATATGATATTTTTTAGTAATGTGCGCCATAGGGTAATTGCATTATATAATTTTGTACGATCTGCGAAATTTCGATATTGCTTTATTAATAATACATTGGAATAAAATGGAACTGAATTATAATTTATAAATAATAAATTACGTGTGTTATAAATTATCGATAACAAATGAATTTAATCGTTGAGCAATTATTCAACAATTCAGTGTAGAAGGGTTGCATAACTAATTGTACATCCCGAGTTTCATATTTTGTGACCCTCCTTGTTGGGCATAAAATTCATAGTAGGCGAGAGAACATTCGTCAATTTTTTTTCTCTAAAAGCGCAACTTGTTTCGTTGGCCTTTCGGTCGAAGTTCTGCAGCCACGCATCTTCGCTTCTTCGCCTCTACTCTGCCCTCGCCGCCTCCGTTTCCTCCGCCACCTCTTCCCACCGCACACTTTATTGCTAAGCAGAGTGTGTGTAGTTTGTCTTCTGCGGTTGTAAACGTCTGCAGGTTTCGGTTTACAACCTCCTCATCCCTACATTTTGATATTCTACAAAGCTCCGACCTCAATATTAGAAGCAAACTTCTTTTCGTTGCGTTCCTATTCCCGCGAGCAGCTCGCTCCGACCCGGGCCCTCGGCGATTGCGCATAATGGCGGAGGCCGCTTCATAAAGCCAGACCCGCGACCGCGCTTGCTGCCCCGCTGCGCTCGTCCGCCCGTCCGCCGCTGCTGCTGCTTCGGTCGTTCGCTCGGACGGTCCGCCGAGCTCCGAGTCACTCCCGCCAGCGGCTTAGCCTGTTGCTCTTCAACGCCGCTGCACTAAAAAATCGAAATAAATTTGTATTCTTGACCGTTTCCTCGCGGAGTTAAGCTTAGCGAGATGGTGGTCGGTCGAGGCCTCGGGATGAGGCATGGGAGAACTTGTATAGTAATATATCCTATCTCATTAATTTAGTCATTAAGTTTAAATACCAGAGAACGTCGAGGCCTCGAAACATAATGGCAATGGTGGGATACGTAGTCAGTTAGTCTCACATCTGGTATTGCTTGTTTATTAGACTTCGAAGAGCGTACAAGATGTAATTGAATACTTCATGTAATATATTTTTTATGACGGACAAACATTTCAGAGCTATTGGATATAGATAATAATGTCAATTAATTTTGAGAAATAAATAATTCAATATATTTTAAGAATTTGCTTTAGTGATAAGATTTTGATTGTCGGAATACATGTATGTGTATATATAGGCATTGTCTCGACGTTTTCGATTTCATTGCACAACCAGTAAATTTCAGTTGACGTCCTTACTTGTAAAACAATGTACAACATAGACGTACAAACGAATTTTTACATAAAAGTACTTTCTTATTCCAAATTTGATTAATATAATTAACTCGCGAAGATAATATTTTCCCTCTCCTTGATAGTCTTTGTGGGAACACATTGTCAACATTGCCCTGACATGTGACCGCTGCCCACGCCCGTATATTGTGGCTTGGCTCTGTGACCCATCATTTCGCCTATAGACGTCGTAGCTGCCGTAACCGCGGTTTCCGCTCCTGGCGTCTAGTGCAATTGCCTTCCACGCTCCTCGCTGTTTTTTCTTTCTGTTTCCTCTGTCTTCCGTTTTCCAACTCGCTGAAGTATTTTTCTTACCTAGCGGCTCTCACCCTGCTCTTGATTCCGTGACGTTTGCTGAATAACTCACAATTGTGACTTTATCTCATATTAGAACTTCATTTTCATTAGTGATGCCTAGCTTTTGTCGCATGTTTCCTGAGTTCTACTCCTCAGTCCGTGTATATTAACACGTATCAGTGGGCTTGAGCATATGAATATCATTTTCATTTTCTCTTTTTAAATTGTAAACAATTCAATTTCTTCGGAATTCTATTCCTAGAACACACAGTTCAATTGGTTATTATCTCTCTTATTTTGTGTTTTGTTGTCACGCTGAAATGACTTACAAGGTATAGAGGTAGTGGGGAAATAGAAAGTTAACTGTTGAGGCGAGGAAGATTATCTCGAATCATACATGCATCGACCTAGAGCAAGAGACAGTATCACCAACGGAATTGTTTATCTTGCCTTATGATTATAATTTATTAATATTGTTTGGGCCCTTTTACCGGTTGAATAAAAATGTAAATTGTATAATACAGATAACAAATATTACTAAAGTGAAAATTAACAATAAATTCCACAGAAATAGGACAACACGTAAATTAAGTCATATAGCCTTAAATATCAATGTAATGATTTAATATCTCACATATGACATTGAAATATTCATAACAAACAAATGAATGAAACAATATTCAATCCTGAACAAAAACCAAGGAAACTTAGTATTCTTGTATAAAATGAAGTAACTAAATAAAAGAATGAAAATATTTGAAAAGTCAAAGAGGAATGAAGTGTATGATTTTAAATAACTTGCGGTTTTGATCATGAGTATGACAGTGTGTATACTGTTTTGTAGGTAGGGGGTCAATACCGAGGGGCATGCGGCCAGAGCTCGGGGAACCCCCCATGAAATGTGTATAAGTTGGATGGAAAGTTCTTTATTGGTTTAAAATATTGTTAGTTAGTTAACAACACGAATGAAACAATTAAACCAATTTAAAATATTTTAAGGACAAACAACATGAGAGTTAACGTCGATACATTTTTGGTGATTAGTCCAGACACATCCCGGAATACGTTTCAGACTACGGGCCTCAATATCTATAGAGGGAAGCCTTATGTCTTTGACCTATGAGTGGTAAAAGGGTACGGTTCCGGATAACATTGTGATAGGTTACAGTCGTTTAATGTCCCGGTTTTGAGTTACAGTTTAATAGGTGACAAATAATGTTCCAAAGAAGTAGCTTTGAAACACTTCGCAGAATGAGTAGAAAGAATAATATTAGATTTGTTGAATACTTGTCTTGGTAATCCTATTTTCTTAAATTATGAATCAATGCCTTGTAATAACTGATTTAGGCTCTTCCTTCCTATTAGTTTTATAACTTTCTTGACAACTCTAACGCCCGGAATAATGACTCCTGATCTGAAAACAAGATGTTTTGAAAGGATGTGATGTAATGGCTGGAGGAGACCATGTGTGACGTACCCTACACTGAAGTGTGTCGACTCACAAACAAATACCTTTGCGTACCTCCTTATCCCGCCGGAGGCTTTTCTCCCAGATCAATTTCAGGTCTTCACCTCCGTTGCAACGTCCTTTGCTTTCTCTGCTCCCTAAAGCTCTCTTCTCACTCACTCCACCCTCTATTGAGAGGTCCACCCTCTTCCGAAACACTCTATACAAATATTGCTGAACCATTTGGCTTTTTCTTTAGTGCCAACATTTTTACTAGGATATTTCCTCTTTATTGGATTCTTTTTTTTTTTTTTTTTTTTTTGTAGCCGTTAGAACTACTTTCCGCCGTATTTTCTTCGTAAAACATAAGTTTGTCATTTCGAAGCATTTTCCTGAATCACATCTTTCATTAACTTCCAATAATACCCTATATCGTCCCTGAAGTAACACAGCTCCTGGTGAAGCTCACGAACTTCGTGAAATTAATGGGTACAAATAAATTGTTATTAGATATAAGATATAATATAAGCGATGAAAAGGGTGCAATGTGATTTACAGTCGCTCAGCCCCTCCGTAAGTTTAACCATGAGCTCCGAAAGAAAAACGTTTCTTGAATTTAAATTTCTTGCTACCTCCTATCGATTTCGTAGGTAATTGTTGCTTGTTACCCAAGTAAGCCAGTTTGCGGTTTAACCACACCCATTGTATTCCTCGCGCGTTGTAAACAGGAATAAAAAAATCTTAGGTGGTATTTGTACCATCTTCGAAAGGAATTCCCTTCTCTTTTATGCCGATCATTTACAGCTCTTTAATTCGCTACCATTCGGCTTAATGGCTCATAAACTTCAAATTTCGAACAATAGCTGTTAATAAAGGTGTTTCCGTTTCCAATTGAACATTTTGCACGCATTACTACCTCATTGCAATAAATGGTGATCCTCCAGAACAGATTAGTTCGAGGCGCTAGAGGAGAATTGTGCAATTTATTCGTTATTTCAGTGGTATTAGTCTTGAGGGAGTCTCCTCCCGTTAGAACTTCTTAATTTGGTGATTACTACTCAGAAGATCCCTGGGCTATTCCATCGTTTAGGAAGGTGTTGAAACATTAAAACGAGTGGTATAGTTCTACGTATTGTGTTATCAGTGATTTATAACTACATATACTGCATTCCAAAAGGTGTTCTGTACATTCCTATAGAATTCTTGTAGATGTTATTTCAGGCTTAAAGGTGTTTAGCCAGTCGCTCGGAAGAAATATTTTTAAAATACGAAATATTTCCTACATGCACTACAGAATTAACAGACAAATCTATTCATTCGCTTATTTTACAATGTATCCCGTTCCCTGTAATATCCTCAAATGAATCAAGGAAACCTACTCAGTTTTTAAGGAGCACAAAACGTTTTCGCTTCTGGAGTGTGACACGTTTCAAATATCTGAAATACAACACCGGATGTGTATAACCATATAGCAATCTTTTTGAAATGTTCAAGTGAAATACACTGAATATTAATTATAGTTTTTTAAGAAAAAAATCTTTCTGAAGTACCGCCAAAAAGTGGATGCGAGATGCCGCAAATAAATTAGACACTATGCATTGTAAACAAATAGGGCTCTACTTCTGACAAAAGTGAAATCAACTCAAACCTTTTATTTTATAAGATCCTTTGAATCATTTTCGTATTAATGAGAAAAAGAAATCGGTCTCGTGCGTATGTCCTCACAACACTTTTGCTATTGATTCTCCTGAACCCGACTCATCTGGATTTCTTGAAATCTCTATTTCATTGCCACCAAAATAATTTTCTACGTGTTGCCTTTAGTCGGAAAGTACCTGCATAATGTATCAAATTCATTAATGGAATATTTTGAAATCTTCCAATTTTCAATCCTTTTTAACATATCCTAAGTTTTGGGTATGTTCTTTGGAGAATTTAGTGAGGCTATCGGGTTCAACGTTTCGGGTTCATGATTTTTTATCAAACCTGCATCTTTCCATCCTCGCACTTAGCGACTGGCATTCACCCGCGTATATCCGACATGAACACGCGATGAGCACCCCCTCTTCGAAATGCGGGGGCCTTTGCTCCGCCACACTTTTCGACTCACCCTTGCGATGAGGATCGCTCCACTCTTCAAAGAACACTTTGCTGCGTGTTATTTGACTCCTCACGTTCGCACGGTCTCGTCGGCGTCGCGTCAGACGGTGACATTCGCGGGCGAACAACGACACCGCACAAAGACACCGATTTGCGATGGGTCGCTGCTGCCGGAGGGTTGAGAGGTAGTTTAAGACGAAAATGTACAGATGACGGAAAAACTCTAGACAGCTGCTGCGATCCCCTTCCTTCTGTCCCGCCTCCACACTCCCATGCACTCACTCGCGACCTCGTCGCAGCCGCCTTTACGCCGCGCTGCCCAAATAGCAAGGATCGTCCCGCAAATCCACGCCTCCGGCCGCCGCGCCGCCGCCGTCACAGGCGCTCCGTTCTTTCAACCGGCCGTCGCGTCACCCTTCGCATCGACCCACTCTCCGGGACAACACGCCGGCAGGGTCCTCCACAAAACGCCAGATAATCCGCCAACTCTTACACGAAAGTATACCGGGTAATTGTCTCTTACCCTTGACTCAATGTGGGCACGGTAGCATGTTAATAAATACATTGAAAGCGACTTTAACGCGTTCGCGAGCTCTTTTGAGTGTCGCCTTCCCTTCTGGTCGACACCGCGCTGAGAGGACGCTGGGAGCCGTGACGCGACACTCATCCAGGATTAGCACTCGTTTCTCTCCACGGCAGAGGAGCCGGACCTTTTCTGTCCGGACTCCCGCTGTCTGTTTGACACTCGGCACGTCAGCTCCTGTGTTTATAAGTATGCACCGGGGCCCGTCGCGCGTAATAAAAACGAATCCTCGCGAACCAGAATGTAGGTCGTGCAAAACAGAAATGAGAAAGGAGAGGGAGGGCAAAAGGGATGATCCTTTCATTACCTGGCGAGAGGGCGGCAAGGAGGGATTTGCAACCGACCCGGTGCGGCACGTAATGAGCGATGCTGGTCGAGGGTACAATGGATTTGCAAGCGACGCAGTAGCCCGTAATATTTCGATATTCACGCGAAGACGGACTCGGACAAAGAATGAAATATATACTTTAGAGAATAGTGTAACTTCGAAGGAGGGGATGAAGATATCATAATGGAAGAATGCAGCTGAAGACGAGATTTTTCGTTGTTTTTTTTTTTTGGTATAAGCTTCCGTATTGGAGCAATCATCTATTCAGAAAAAAACATTTCCTTTTGTAGCGAAGATGAGTTTTTTTGATTTCTTACGAAATGGTATCTTGAATGTCATGAGGATAGATATTATGATAGACTTGAACGGGTTTCTCATGTAATGTTCCTAAACGTGAAAAGTTTGTCCATTAACTTTTTCTCGGAAACTCATCTAACACATTCCACAATATTCACAGCATAGAAGTTTTTGCCGTGAACATCGATCTTCATTTTATTTCACAAGATACTAAAAACGAACACTCAAAAATAATACCATAGCTCTAACTTTACCAATTTAAATGAAGAAAATAATTAAAAATGAAAAATGTCAATTTTTCTTTATTGGTACATTTCTCTGGTTTTCTTTTTCAAATGATTTTTGTTTGACCATTTCTTTAAACTTAGAAAACAATATGAATTGAACCAACAGTCAGTCGTAAACCACGGTCAAGATTACGTAATTTTACAAACATATCCAGGCTCATATTTCGTGAAATCACCTTAAAAGTTAAACTGCATCATACTTTACTGTACAGGTGTGAAAAAACTAAGTTTTCATTGGTATCTTTAGAATCCTAGATTATTCTTTTAGAAATTTGTTCACAGTTACATTTCTTTCCGTCACAAAATTTGTAAAAATGTTATAAACCGAAATTCCCGTTCTATTTAGTCCACTGATATTTCAGGACAGGAATTCAATAGGGACAACTCTACTGGAGAATACTGTAACCCTCAGTCGGATCTAGCGAAGGGTTCTGCGGGTCGGAATTCTTGGAAACAAACTAAGGGCAGTGCATCCTTCGCAGTGAGGCTTTGAACTGCGCTGCGCAGTGTCGCAGCGAGAGCCTTTGTAGCATCGAGGCGAGCGTTTGACCTGCGGGCAAGCGTAGGAACGCGCCTGAGGCAGCGGTCCGCTCTGCTAGTACGCATTCTTGGTCTCCCTTATAAATAAATACCACTTCCTTTTTTATTTCCACTAGCTTCCGTAGCCCATCTGCGACAAAAAGGCTTCCGTCATGTTGCATCGTCCGGACACGGACCGATCGCAGTCGGCCAGTGGACGGCTTTCTACTCGATGGCCCCGTTTGAGGCAATTTATCGCTTCCAGAGATGCCACGGTGCGCCCCCTAAATTTAGGTCGAGCATTGTCAGTGGCGGCAAAGCGATATGTTGCGGGGTCCCTTTTATTTGGCGCGCTTCCCCGCGTCGGCAGCCGGGTTTGATGTGCGAGCAGGATGGGAGGGAGGCACGATGGCCATGCAAGGGAGGGCATGAGCGCAGTGCACGATGCGGCGGGGAGGGCGGGGAAGCGCAGCTTTTGAAAGTGCGGCGAGCGCCGGCAGAGGGTGAGGCGAGGCGGCCGCGTGCCACCGTCGCCGCCGCCGCCGCTTTGGGCGGCGCCCTTGCAAGCGAAGCGCACTGGGGCGTTGCAGCAGCCGCAACGAGCCCCTGTCGCCGCTCCCACCCCCGCCGCTGCTACCGCGTCTACGCTTCCGCCCCCTTTCCCCGCCTCTGACAAGGGGATCAGCGTGGAGATGCGCAGCAATGCACTTCACACTCTTTCGCCTTCGAGTGTCCTCGACGCGTCCGTTTCCCTCGTCTAATACGGCGACGCGTTATTTTGCGATGCGCGCCACGCGATAAATTCAAAAAATAGCTCTCTACACAGTGCAGCGCTGCCACTACAATTAGAACACGTTTCGTCACCTTGTTAAGACAAGGAACTTGCGCTTGTCTGCGTTGGGAAGTGTGCGCGAACAAGAATCCTGGCGGAAATCGTTTGGAACCGTGCACGCAGGCGAGTGCGTGGAAATTACTCCTCCCTTCTTCGGTCTCGTCGTTGAGCCCGTTCGTTATCCCGTTCGAATATTTGAATTAAGAATGCACGTGGAGATGCACGCGAGAGATGGGCCGAAGCTGTGTGTCGAGTGGATGGGAAGTCGCGCGAGACTGGTTGGTTTTTCTCATCAAGTTTCGCTTGAGAGGGGAAGAAGGAAAATGCAAAAATTTGTCTAATTTCGGCACGTTTTCATGACGAATCGTGACATTTTATCATGTTTTGATTTATTAATTATTGGCGTAAATATAATATTCAACGTTGATTTTCAACTGTTCACCTCGCTGTTGCGAGAAAAAAATATCGGTAAAGCTTCCCGAGTTTAAAGGAATCCGATAAATATTTCTTATTACATCTTTATTTTATTTTAGCGGGATATTGTGGGAAAATGTTACACTAACCTTGGTATCATTTTCTTGGTAAATATACCCGGGCATCGTGGTGATAAGCGCAGCGAGCCAAGACGTGCATGGAAACAGCTAAGGAACTTCAATTCTGAGTTCTTAATGGCAGTCCGTACTAGTTTCTATCACAGGATAAATAGCTTAAGTTTATTGCAATCAATATGAAATTTGTGACAAAATTCAATTCTACACACACAAAATTGATTTCAGCTTAGAATTTTACGATGAATGACTATGCTCGTATTCACTTATTGTGACTTACACAGTTAGAAATTACCCTCTCCTTCAATAAGATGTCTGCGTGGTCTAACGGTTAGAACCCTAATCTCGTGACCAATTAAACACCATGAAAAATGAGGAATGAATGTTTAAAAATTAAAATTTAGAAGCACTCAAAATATAATAAACTAGAGAAAAGTGTTCTTAATGTTACGTTAAGAATATATGAGGTTGACATTCTCATGACTTGCGCAAATAGTTCGCGTGTTTCATATTATTACTATAACATCGCAACCAACAACACAAACTTAAGATGCCACTTCTCCGTGGAGTGGTAAATGGATTATTCTCTATTTATTTCATAGCGCGAAGAAAGACAGTGAAAGGATAATTAATTTTAAAAATTTAATAACTATAGTGTGACCAAGACTCTATTTTCCTCATAAGGGAGGCTACCGAGATCGTCCGCGCAGTCAAGGGATATAGGTTTCTCTTTTGGGTAGGGTCGATCTCGTCCCAGGAATATTCCTGCCGATCTTTTCCTTATCACTGCTCCAGACGTAACTTTCCTGTAGAGATGGGGGAGGAGCTTTTTTGAAATGTATATTCTGGATTTATGCCCACGGGAGGGAATCTTGGAACAATAGTTTTATTTTTAAATACTTTAATTTCTCCCAGAAATATGAAAGTAAATAATTTCAGGTTTTAGAGAACTTCCACACATTTTGAGTTAGCCACTTTACAAATATGAATCCTCTCAGTAATAAGCCGTATATAATTGAGCCCTTCATTACCCCGTTGACAGAACCTCATAATTTGTCAACCTAACATAATTGATAGTACCTCATAAGGAAACACGCCCACTTAGCAAAATATTTAGTTTTCCTTTCCTTACAATTACTTTGCCAGATCTTAATAAACAGTGTGCAATAACAATTTTTGTTCGAATCCTCCGCCCCCCCCCCCAGGATCTTTAACCGATATACATGCATGTCTCGCAATAAAGCCAGAATACTAAAAAAATCACCGAAAAATATGCGTAAGAATTAGACAAGATGAGTACAGAAAGATCATTCGGAGATTTGTAGCGAGCAGCTAATCGAAAGAAGAGCGAAGGATGGAACAAGTCAGATGCGCGGCGGGCACATGTGACCGATGTAGGGGCGAGAGCGGTGAGAAGGTAGCGGTGTAGGAGAGGGGACAGGAAGAGTGCGAGAGTCCCACACGTCAGTCATCGGGTACACGCTCGCACGCACCGTCTCCCCGCTGCCTCTGCCGCTCCCTCACCTTCCGCCGTCGCACACGGTGCTCTCCCGTCGATGCACCCATGCTGTCACCTTCCCCTCGCCCCCTTTCGCCTTCGCCTTTCTTTTCGCAGCGCTGCTGGTCGGAAGAGTGGGTGCCCGGCGCTTTGATCACTCGTCATTAGAAAGGGCTCGCGCGTGGCAAGTTCGCACTGACCAGGACCGTGTGCGCCTTTGAGAAGGCCCTGGTGACGCTGGATCCGCGCCTCTCCCCGATCCCCTCTCTCGAAGAGCTTTTTGCGTAAACTCACTGACCCACCGGAGAGAAGAAGAGAGGGAGGGATCCATCATCCAAACTTGGATCTCCCTTCCCCGCCCGTTGCAACGAAGGACACTTCCAACCTCTGTTTCATCGCTCCGCCGCTGTTGTTCGCGCGAGCCCTGTTTGCGGGTCGTCGTGTCGAGGGAAGTCGGCCACTCCACTCGGATGTGGACGCCACTGCGGTGTGGATGCGACCGCGTCCCTGCGGCGAGGAAACGCCGGGGGTGGCATCCGGACGTCCGGGTGGACTGCGGCGAAAACCGACGCGCGCGCGCCGACTGCGGTGGCGGTACCGGCCGATTTCGCGGCGGCGCCGGGCGTCCGGGCGTCCCATCCGAGGCGCTTCGCTGGTGCGGGCGGCATTCGGGGCGGGCGGCGGGGCACTTCGGCGCCGGCCGAGGGGAGAGGAAACGCGCAACAAGTGGTCGTGGTGAGGGGTGGCAGGGATACTGCTCACAGACAGAGAAACACAGCTTTTCGACCCAAAACTAACCACCCGCACAGTGTTATTTGCGTGAATACCGAGGGGGAAAGTGAATAACAGAGTGAGAAGTGAGTCGGGTGACGCAGAGGAGGAAGTCTCCGTCGGAGGAGAGAAAACTTTTCTCTGGAAGACATACGGAGAGACTATCTTCGGCAAATGGCCTCCAATTTATCAACGGGACATCTGAGAATGCGTTTTTATCGACGAAGGAAACTGTAATTTCTTTAAGGAAGAGTCGTCCGTAGCGAATTATTGGAATAGTGTTCCGGTTAAAAAAATAAAGTAAACTCTCCCTTTATATTGATGTGTTCAATTAAAGAAATATTAACAGCTGAGAATGTATGAGATGTCAGAATGAAAATGCACGATTTGATAGCTTGAAGTACAATATTTTTCATTCCATTAATATGAGGTTGTCTAAAGGAGCTGTCTACCAATTACGTAGACTATGCTGGGTGGGGGATTTTCATACCGTTGCGAGGTTCGAAGGTTAACCTTAGTAGAACGTCGTGCTAAGTTTTATAGAGTTTATTTTATAGAGAACATGTTTCTGTAGTCCTTGTGACTGAACCGCTCAGTACACAGAGCAATGACAAAAGAACATTTAACTCAGTGTGCCGAAGATTGTCGCCATATTCTCCAGAAAGCAACAAATTTTCTCCTTCTGGAGGGGATTTAGAACTAGCGTTAAGTAATTATAATGGGATAAGAGGTATCGTTACAAGTACGTTTTGGAGGGGAGTGTTTAAAATAGTGATTTTTGCTCTACATAATTCATGGATGGTCCGAAGAGGAGTACGCGTATACTTAAGTTATAGATAGATTGATAAACTGAAAGTCATTTATCTGTTGCTCATTGATTTATGATCGCTATTAAGCATTTTCGGTTGCATAGCAGTCATCGTCAGTAGCATACACTGATTATGTAGGAAATTCGTGGCAAGTGCCTTAAGTTAACGTTTATGTCACCTTAAGTTTATGTTTATGTCAACCCCTTTTTCCCTCAGTAGTTTTCATTTCTTTTTCTAATGTAGGCTACATCGACTTCTGTTTTTTTCTCTCACTCTGTACGATCTTCATCTTAATTTTATCTCTTAACTATTCTTGCAAGCATTTTCTTATTTTTCTAGTTATTTTTTCTGTATAGCTCCAAATGTGCATGTACTTTTCTAGTTTTTATTATTTTGATGGTAACACCACATAATCCTTTTGTATTTTATAATTCCTCTTCCTGTCTAATTTGTCTTTCTCTTACTGTTCGTGGTTGCTCTATGCAATGTAGTTTTCCTCTCCTTCCCCATTGTGTATCTTCTTTCTCTTGTCGTGCGGTATCTCGTCTTGCTGTTCCCCTCGTGTCCCACGTGGCGCCGCGTCCGCAGGGGTGCTCTACCCTCGTGAGTGCATTTGGGATTTGGTGACCTCTCTTTGCTTCGCAGAGAGAAATCGCCAAGTCCAATTTTCTGGACGCTTTCGTTGGAGGGAGCCCTTGAATACGCAAGTCCGATATTCAATGTAATTTCTGCAGAGGAAAGTCACTTTGCAATTTTAAATGTTTCAATTTATCCTGTGAATTTCGCAAGAAAATATTAAAAGAACGCCTGAAATGTGTTTAAGGGTGCGAATGAGAAGGAAATACAAATGTTTCCAAGATCTTTGTAATCAGAAAAGACTCATTTTCTTACCTTGCCATTTCATTCTCCCTGCGGGTGAAAACATCAAATCGACGAACTTTAAATGGAAAAAGGAAATGGAATTCACTTGTGCCGCCTTGTCACTCTCACATTAAATTCATCTTTTGCATTTCATTTTGTTTCGTTCTTTCCTCAATTTTAACTGGAGGTCCTTTCCGTCGCTTTCGTTTTTCTCGTTTTTTCCTCGTGCTGGACCCATGATATTTTCAGGGACCAATGATGCGGCGCAAGTTCGTTACGTTCCTAACTTAGCATGTCATAGAGCTTCGTACGACAGATTCAGCGAGGCGTGTGACATTTAATCTATTTCGCGGCAAAAAGAGAAAGAGAAGGAAGAAGAAGCCGAAGGGAAGGTGGGGACTCACGATGAGTGTGACTGTAGCGTTTGAGGAAAATGGAAGAGGGGTATCCGGGGAGTATTCGATTTGGAAATCCTTCATTAATGAAAGCGTTTCACGGCCTTAAGGGCTGTTGCTGGCGGGCTACCTCCAGCCCCAACTGTGAACCTCGTGGTAAGTCACGGTCTCCTGTGCGGATTGAAAGCTGAAAATAATCAATGACGAAGTTTCGGCTTTGAATCACGCGTGATAATTCGCGAAAACAACTATGGGTGGGGGTGAGTACTACTTTAGGTGATGGAAGTACTTCCTACACATATAAAAAGCGAGGTTTTAACAAGATGATCTCTGAAAAAAGGTCATCCACAATAATATACAAAAAGCCTTTAAAGTAGGGGTGATTTCATTTCAAGTTTTACTATCGCTAATTTGATGTCTACAACCAATTAATGAATTGATTAGTAACTTTCAGTGGTTGCCGTGTTTCATTTTTAAACAGTCTGCAAGATTATTCGTAAGTCGTAATGAAGATTTAGAGTATGCAGAACTATGTTTATTCTGTATCGTAGTGTAATATTAATATACAAAGTTGGTGCGATTTTGCAAAGTTGGTGTGAGACATATAATCAATGTATTAAAAATTGGCGACGTCTGAGTACGAAAGTTTATACCCTTTCATCTGTCAACTAGATCAACTTCGGCAATTCCAGAATGCAGTGTTGCAAGTCACTGGATCACTGGATGAATCGTCCTCGATCAAAGCGCATGCACATGTTTTGGTGTATCCACGGAGTACACCGTCCTCGTCAACCGCCACCCCTTCCCCTCCCACCGACCTACCAGCAGCCGCCTCGAACGGAGGATCGGCGTGTGCGCCCACACAATGACGCAAACGCAAAAATAAATCGACAAGCAGACAATGCGTCAGCTTCGCAGTCAGCACACGGCCCGCCGCCTCTCAATGGGAAGCCGGTGCACTCGCAGCGGCCGCCGTGCCGCTGCCTGTTCGCTCGCTCGCTCTCTTGCTCGCCCGGGGGAGCCCTTGCTTTCGCGAGGACCTCCCGCCACTGACGGATTCAGTCAGATTGATAGAGGATTCGAAATGCGCATCGTCGATGGGGTGCATTATATTACGGCTTCGAATATCTGTTCGGGGATACTTTTGGTCCAGTTGCTAACCATACTTTGTTTAACAGTTTCATTTGTGTAATTCTTTCCTATTTACTCTTTAAACAGTATCAGTTGTAACCTTACGTGATGGATATTGAGGAGGGAAACATGAAAAATGAATATTAACCTGACGCGTTCGTATATTTTCATTTTTTATGTGTGGGTTTATGGTTCAATACATTATTCACATGGAGCGAAAGATTCTGCACTTGGCGTTGTTCATGTACATTAAATCTTACTTTACTTTTGTTTTTGACATGTAGTGATGAATACAGATTGACATTTCATTGTGACGTTTCATATTCTTTAAACAAATTTTTACCACTTGTCTTCGTTTGCTAGTTACATTGTTAACTTCACTACTATATATTTTTATCACCGGTATTTTTCTGATCGATTCTAGAACCATTTTTGTGGTATTGTTAATTTTTACTGTTCTTCCGCGGAGTAAATATTCCTGATTCCCTGTCCTTAAATTTGTTCGAGTATTTGCTCATGACTATGGTCTCTCAGCGGAACCGTGAAACTTTGAAGTCCACTTGTGCTCCCACTAACGAAGATTAAGCGGCCGAAGCACTCGTTTTGCCAAGCTTTCACCCGCTCCAAATGTCTTGCCGTGACATTTGTGGTGTGGGAGTCACCGACTTCAAGAGAGCCGCAACACGGTGGGGCCCGACACTCGCAATGACTGGTGTAAAGCGGGGAACGCCAATAATTCTCGCAGTCTGTGAGAAACTCATGGCCCCGAGACAGGCGGTGAGGATCGGGTGCGCGGCTGCGTCGTACCCTTCGCGGAATATGAATACAAATCCGGACGCGCTGGGGAGCGTGCAGCACCGTCGTGATCCGGGACGGGGCGAGGCGAGGGCGGAGGCGGGTCGCCGACGGGGTGGGGAGCGGAGCGGGGCGGCGTGTGCAGTGAGCAGTCTATTTGCTCCCATCAAGCGAGCAATTCTCTGGATCAAATTGCTTGTTCAGACTTCCTTTTCCCGCCGTCTCCGGGGAACGGTGCGAACTCGTGTCGTATTGCGGCGGACAGGGGCGCGCGGCGACGGCTTCCGAGACTAGCTCCTCGTCGCTGCTGCGCCACCCACGCAATGGGAGAGAGAGAGATGGGTGTCTTTCTCAGGGCTTGCGAAGGGGAACCGTCTCTTCGCTAAGGTGCAGTTGCGTCTCGTAACAATTTTATTTTTCTATCATTTTGAAATAAGCCCAAATTACATCGGAAAGTATTTTGATGCTGAAATTATCTTTATTGAGAAGCGGTGTTTCTGACCCAACACTTAAATTTTTTCACTCGTCATTCAACCCATTTATCTGCACAGATTATTTTTTCTCTAAAGATCACATTACATTGAAGTTTTTTTCCTTTTTAAACTCTTTGTATTCATTTTTCCCTACACTCCCATCTTGAAGTATGATTAAACCTTCTCTTATCTCAGTATTTCAGGAGTTAATCAGAACATAAACAACGAATTTTTACTTTCACAGACTTGAAATGTTCTTTTACACATTTCGTGTAGAAAAAACAAATCCAAAGGTACTATTTGTCATGTATTTATAAGAAACAACTGAAAAGGCAATTGTATGTCATTCACTTTAGCCGGTTAATAGACAATTTGAAGGATGGTTTGAACTACATTTATTATAATTGTATACGTTGTATATCTATTTCTATCCTCGACTAATATTTCTTTCCGTTTTGTATTTTATCAGATTGATGTTTTTTTTTAATGTGCATTTTATACTCCAGCGCATTATTGACATTTGTTCACATGTAATAATATAATTGTTCATAATAATCGTCTATTTTATATTTATGATCGGCTCCTCTTGCTTATAAAGGAATTGACATATTTATTAAAATAAGCAGTAAGTTTCTCTTCTCCCTCTCTCTGAAGTTTTCAAATTAATGGTTGCTGTCTTGCGTTAGTGCAGTATGGGGGAAACGGGGAAAATTCAATAAGAGAATAAATGAAGAGACCTCATTAGAAATACAATTGCATTCCATAATCTCTCCTCCCTTCCCTCCTATAACCACTTACTAGACTGTCTTCCTTCCTCTGAATATTTTTCTTTTAATTCTTTACTTTTTTTTGTTTTGTTTAATTTTCTCGCCGGGTGCAAGTTTTGTACGTCGAAGTTACTCCACATTTTCACCGTTGTACTGCCAGTAATTGAGAAGAAAAAGAATGGAAAGAAGGAAAATAAAAGTGAAGTATTCTGCATCCCAATCCATACCGTCTCGAAGTGTTGCTTTATGAAAGTTTTCCCACTAGTACCCCAATTGGAGAGAGAGGTAGTCTGCGCAAGAGCGGATTCGTTACTTGCCGCGTAAGCAGGGGCTGCGAGAACGGTAGAAGGCTATAATGTACACTTTGGCACTTCCGCGAACGAGAGTGGGGGAGGATCTTGAGGGTGGAGTAAATTTAATGAACCGGAGAAACTGTTCATTTCCTTTAGCTATTCTTTATAAATCTTGCGCGCGTTTTTTCTCATTCCGTATAAGAAAATTCATTTGAAATTTTATTGCGAAAGGAAGAAAAAAGATCTCATCGGTTGTTCCAATATTAAAAATGGATATAGTTTACTTAAAAACTTCCTATCTTTCTTCTTTAATAAGAAATATATTACAAATCTTTCACCGGCACTGGATGGAAAATACTTTTGTCAATGTCGTGTAAGTAAAGAATACGTTTTTATTAAATCGTCCAGAAATCAATTACAGAGCCGTAAAAAATTCTCTAAAAGTTAATACTGAAAAACACATCTATTGATCGTTCCCTTTAGTTTTTCATGTGATTCAACAGAAGCTAATGGAAAAAGAAATTTATTTTTTCTTTTTAAAGTTTCGCTGCATATTCCACCAATGATTCGTAATTTTTATTACATATTTTTTTCTATGGGAAAGTTTTTGTTGTGTGATATTACCTCCCTTTGCTTTTAGTATCTTTAGTGCCTTTTATACTTATATATTTGCGCCAGTCAGCCAGCTAAAGGTATATATCGGCTTTGTTAAATGCCATCACCTTATTAGGAACGACACTTGATTCCGCTTGTCGTCAGAAGGGCGCGGAAAAGAGCATTACGCTTTTATGGCTCAAATAAGGGAAAAGCAATTAGTTTTATGAATAGGTAGAATATCAGTGTAATGTCGTATGATTTCAAATGTCAGTCTGTTTTTTTTCTCTGTTGTACCATTTCAACCGATGGTTCCTTTCTCTCGTTAACTATTGCTTTTATTATACATTTTTCAGGGTTTTCCCCAGTTACATAACTCAATCCGCGAATTTATGTCAGCACAGTAAAAAGTAATTTTGTTGTGAAAAACAGCGTTTAATAATGAATTTTACATTATTTCTTATTTCTCTACAAATTACTCATTTTACAATAAAATAACCTTTTGTTAAGTAAGTGTCTTCCAGTAGACTTGCGAATTCTGCTAATTTACTAATATTTTCAGTTTATTAATTTATTAGCTTTGAAAAATGGGGAATTATTAATAATTATATTTCAAATAATTCATGATTTCACTGGTTATGTCATTGTCTCTTAAAGAACTTCTTACGCAACAGCATCATTACCAGGGTGTGAATACAAAAACTTATTCGTCCCTGTTGTACCTCAGTTTTATAAACATGACTGACTGTAATAAATAACCAACCAAACTTGCTCGCTTTTCTGGTGGTGTTCTAGATCCAGTTTGGCGATGTCATCACCAGTTTTGACAATTATGTCATTAATTATATTCATTTATTCTTATTGTACTATTAACTAAATACAATGCAATTAAAAGATAATTTGTTTCCCTCGAATCTTGCAACAAATCTTCTTTTAATTCGTTATCTACCCATCTTCAAATTAATATCATTTAATTAAATATCAACTGATCATTTCTGGGTTAACAACAAATGCATTAGCTGCATTGCAATGCAACTTACTTTACAATTCAATTGTAATACTATCATAATGTGCCAAATCAATTTAGGAACTTTTGTAATTTTCCTATTTTATTTATTAATTTACTGTAATTAATTATTCTTTATTTACAATGTTTTCTATTGTGTGACTACTGATATCGTTATTTCTGTCACGTATTGAATAAATAAGGTTATGTGTTCGGTGGCGTATTTCGTGAGAGCGTTTGTGATGGCGCGGGACGTTCTCTTCTCTCCTTCGAGCTTGTCTGTTGTACGGCGCGGCTGGCAGAGGAACAGACGTCAGACGTGGGCGTCTCGACGGCTCCTGTCCCTAACACCTTCCTGCCTTCCCCACCCTCTCATTCCCTCCTCCAACCGAAGCTGCTCTACGCCTTGCTGCTCTCAGCGACCAGCACGTTACTTCATTAGACATTCATAAATTAATTATGATTTCTGATTGAGTCCCGCCACAATGTATTATGACAAAACTAAGCACATTTCCAGGGAGAATTTCCTACTTCTCTCCCTCCCCCACTCTCATCCTTCTTGCCGGTTTCTCCCCTGCCACCATCCGCTTTCTCCAGTCCCTTGCCCGGCTCAACCCCTTTCAACAAAGGGCAGAAGCGCCAATCCGCGAGGAGTGCCTCATTGCGTTATTACCCATTCTTACTCTCCCTTTGAAGGCCCGAATATTGCTTTAAACCTCCCATTCCTGGGAAGAGAGCATTCAAATGTATCATTTACTTCGCATTTGGACTGCGCGTTCTGAGAGGAAGCGCCGGTCAACATATCACGTTTGGAGAGAGGTGGGGAGCGCGAGGGTGGGCTCAAAGAGACCGGCGGCACCACATCGGAAGCGCGTCTTTCTTCAACCAGCGCCGCACCCACTGGTTCTCGCTAGGGGTAATCTTTTCCGCGCTCACGTGCAGAGAGGAAACGAATGGGGTCGGAAAGGCTTGTGCGTTGCATGACGTCTTTGGTGCTTTCAGAGCTTCATATTTCGCTTATTGACTCGCGAGGGTTTGTCACCGAGTGGCGGTCGAAAGAAGCTCCAGTTTCACTGAGTGCGGTTTGCGAATTTCAAAGTGAACTATCTACTTTAAAATTTTTAATAACCACGGTTTCCGACTTCTGGGACGATCGTAAAGGGTATCCTTGCATTTAACATTAACTTTTTTTTCTGTGGCAGTCAGGGACGCGGTTTCTCTGAAAGGAGTATAACAATTAAATCTAATTGCGTGGCGTTGCGCAACAAAATAATTGACTATTTATACTTTATGATATTACATTAATGCTACCCTATTTCAGTTAAAATACATTAAAATACCTCGAATCATATTAATTTTACCTTTTGAATCATAATCGCGCACATTCAGAGAGAGCTCATTTTAATTACCGCTCGTACCCACTACTCTGTTATAATGGCAAATATCATTTTACATATTACATTCACGCTCTGAATTATTTCTACTTATTAATTTTTAAATTGCGTTTCGTATTCCTTATCTCTTCTGGATCAGCCCCTCGGTGACAAAGGAACCGTAAGAGAACATTCCAATTCGCAGATAGGACACTTTTTCTTTTGAGAAATGAAATTGGAACCGGTGAGAGTTGCAAATTATTGTGTAATTGGCAGGAAGAATTGCGGAGGGGCTGTTGGCGCGCAGCGGTGGCGTGGCCGTCGAGTGGGGGAGGCCTTCTCTCGCGGGAAGGAAGCGGCGAATGCCAGGCGAGTGGGAAAATGATTCCTCTGAGCAGTTAATTAAAATAACTGAAAGATCCGCCGCCTGCGCCGCTCGCTCTTCAGTTACTTGGCACCCGCCATCGTCGTGAACCCCGGTTCCTTCTCGTCAGTTCAGGGGGTCGGGCGGGGGTGAAGTGCACTGGATGCGGGTGGCGGGGCGCGGATTTGCTTTGTTTGCTTGTTGATTTGGTTTCCTTTAGTTGGCTCTTTCTCCGCATTAAATGAACAGTTCGGATGAAACAGAGAATCGGAATAGAAGAGGCATCTGAGGTCGGGAAACAAAGGAGAAGGGTCGCAGCAACTCAAGTGTACTCTAAAGTGTGAATAATTTGAATTTAAACGACTCGCTGACTTCGTTCGCGCAGCTCCAAGGCGAGCGCTAACAGAAGGTTAGATACACGATTTAAGAAGGTTTCGAGTTCTAGGATTTCCTGTGGGATAGGTGAGGGTGAGCGGGGATGTGGTGGCCGCCGCCGCGGAAGGAGACGCTGCGGCGCAAGGAGATCCTCTCCCTCCGGCAATTAACATTCCGCTCCGGCGCGCGTCCTCCTCGCGCCAGAACCAACACTGCCTTATTCTTCGCGTTACTTCACACGAGTGCTCTCACTTTATTTGGAAAACGGGCGATCACCATTTAACTTCGAAAAGAGTCGAATGATTGGCCTTGTCGCATTCCTTGAGACGCAGTTACTTACGACAATCAATGAAACGATGAACGGAAAAATTTATTAGTACAGGAAAATCTGTTGTGGAAATTGATTGTTTGATTTTCTAGATTTCTTTATCTAACTTACACACCCCGTTATTCGTTATAAAAATTGAACATTTTCAACATTTCCAAATTACTTTATAATTATATCTACTACTAATGTTGGTAATTATACGATGCGATAATTTACATTGTCATTAAATATATTTCGTGATTATATGATACACATGAGTAAAGTTTGTGTGGATTTGACTCTTGAAATTTATGCACAGTGTAATCACAAAATATTCCAACGCTATTGTTTGTAATCGCAGTATTCCATATAATTTGCTATTCAAAACCATGGCATGATTTTTGTTTTAATGTGTAATTTAAACAAGAATAAACCAGATACCAACATGGGGAATATTTTACTCTTTACTTACCTGTTTCACTTCACGTAAATTGCGCTTTATATATTTCCAAAATTCTAGTGATATGTTAATACTTCTATATTAAAACATAATTCATGTATGAAAAAAAGAAAAAAAACGGAGAAATAATGTCGAGCGATTTTTCTCTTTAAATCCTTTGTGCATGGTTGGTAGACTCCACCCGACATCCATGGCCTCTTTTTTCCGTCCCTGATGTCTGTCACCCTCACTCCTCCTGTCACCCGCGTCGCGTGGAATGTTCCCCCTTCAGGCGTGGGGGAGGAAGCTTTCCAAAGTAGTGAGCCTTTTAAGAAATTTCGCCGTGGCGAAACAGGATGGGGGCGACGAGGCAAAGACAAAGAGATAAATAGACATGAAATTGGAGAAATGAGTCGAAACCTGTGAGTAAAGTTTGCATTGAGGGCGAAAGGGCCGAGTGAGCGACAAGAGGGAAGATCATAGCGAGGGGAGCCCGCTTCCTTCTCCAAGATAGCTTCGAATACTTTGATAATCGAACACTCCTGGCAAACTCTTTGTTTTGGGCACACGTGCACTATTCAATAAGTGTTCCTTCTTAAGCATTAATTGCGTTTCTGTAAGGCTGCTTTTGTTCTTGCGTTCACTCGATACGTGCGGGAGACGGCAACGTGATGGAGGTGCCCGGATGCTCCACCAATATCGAGTCCCGTGGAAGCGTCTGAGGAGCGTCCCGGAGCCGAACGACGCGACGTTTCCAAGAGCCGCAACAATACGCCCGCTTAATTGCCGTACTACCACCACCGGACGGGACTTGTGTACAAGAGGACGGGTGGCGCCGGAGACACTCCGCAAGCCGGCGGGGACACGGTCGGACCGCGTCGGGAGGTAGGAAAAGGCGGGGACGGTGCCTGTCGAGGCGGGAGACACGTCGCGCCACGGGTCCTGGCCTCAGGCGTCGCTTCCACCCGACTGATGATCCGCAAACAGTTCGTGATCGTAGTATCTCGCGTGCCATCACGTAGGCGTGGAAGGAGACGTTTCTCGACGCACGTCAAACAGCCGCTCGAGATGGTGTTTCCTTTGAGCGAGTGACGGCTGGAGAGAGTAGGGCACTCCCTAGCAATAACGATGGAACGAGGTTGTTGATGCTTTCTTTTTACTCCAGTATTAGTATAAACGTTAAATGTCACTGGAGCGTCCCCCGTCCACTGTTTACGATACGGATTTCAAACATGGGACGCGAGAGAACACGTGTAATTGTTGGTAAATATCAGTATGTTTTACTCTGTCTTAACCGTAGTATATCTGAGCTAGTTTCGTTCCCCATCCTCCACGGCAGGTTCGGTGCTTTTTGCTCTGTTGTAGTAACTACTTCTCTAGTTCTTGAATGTTTGTGTCAGAATAATTAAAACAAAGAAGGGGTGATGGAGAGGGGAGTTGCTGGTTTATTCCTGCCAGCACAGCACCACATTCTGGAAATGAAACCTGCGGGGTGCCTGCAGGCTTAGGAAGAGGTAGAGGGGGTTGATTGTAGAAACCGTTCCTCCGCGCCCCGTCCCCCCTCTCACCGTTGACACAACGCTGCGTTTCGCTGCCTCCGCGTACTAGTCGCGCCTCCCCTCCGCTTCTACCCACACCCTCTATTCCCTTTACTCACTGCCTCCACTTCCGCTCTCCTTGTTGTGGTACGTTAGCAGAGGGATGTTACGAGTTGACTGTGGGATGAGGGGAGGTCTGCACCCTCCGCCCCTGCGGAGTTCTCCCACTTCCGCGAGGATCCGTCATCCTTTGAATATATGTTACCAAATTGGGAAAATTACCCGGTATAAATTTACCTGAAGACGACGTTAATGAAAATTCTTACATCTTCGTTCTCGCCTCAACACTTTTCAACTGCGTTCTTATCCTCCCTCGCCGCGTACCTATTCTTCCATTAGCCAGCATACATGAGTCTCCGGGAAACTCATTGCAATAAGAAGCATTGCCTCAGAACCGCTGTAAGAGATAATAGTGTTCTCTATGAAGCGTATATCATTGCGTTCGCTAAACAGTGCTGAAATTGGGCAATATGCAGAGGGAAAACACAGCAGATGCTCTGAGGTGAGGGATTAAGAGAAAATATTATTGTATTATGGGCGTTCCGAGAATTAATAACGAGAGCTTACATCTGAATTTCCGTTAGTAGTATTTTCTCGCGGAAGACTTACTTGTCTTCTCCCCATCCTCAATGCGTATTTAAATGAAGAACGGTAATCTGCGAGGAAAGTTTCTGGAGTGGCAGCAAGTAATAAAAGTGAGAGTGAATGGAAGCTTGTTTTGAAGGGAAATAATATAAATTATCGTGTTATATCCTCTTACACTTTTATTATATGATTTAGTTCGTCATTTTCTTTATGAAAGCTTCCATTTAGATAGAATTTCGAGGTATTCATCCTATGAATCATCATAAAAGTGTTGTAATTTATTACAAATTAGCTCTCAGTTTTCTTTAATTACATTTTTCCATCACGATGGTGATATTATAATGAGAAAGTCTTACATCTTCTATAGAAAATGTGAATCTGTGAGAAGTGTAGACAAATAAAAATTCGAGTAATAATTTATAAAAATACGCAATAAAATATCGCCGTACATATCTTAGTAGCATGTTCTCTGGGTCAAAGTTTTTTCTTGATACAATCTCTGTGAATGTGTATGGTTTTGCATTTTTTTGTGATTCCGTTTGTGGCGTGCGAGAAACGATTGTCTGGGAAAGCCTGCATTTTACACACATCTTTCTCCGAAGTATATGCGAATCGCACATTTAACGTCACTGTTAAGTACGTCAGTTGTGAATTTTAGGTTTCTGTGAGCAACTATTTAATTCATTACATCGAAATATTCCAGACATTATCAAAAGAACAACTGCGGTTACACTAAGAAATGTCAGCGCATTCCGGGCGTTCATTAACAAGTTGGTAGCGAGTGCGATTATGTAACTGAACGGAGTTTCTACGCGTTCGAACGACCACCGCAGAATAAGAGAAGTGAGAAAAGCACAGCGGAATTTGAGAAGCGGCGCGACTGCCGAGAAACGCACCTCTCGCTGATTCTCACTCCGCTGCTAGGAGAAGAAGAAGAAGAAAGGGGGCGCCGGGGAGCAGAAGGGTTTGGAGAAATTACAACTGTTTTATTCAAGAGTGCCTGATTACCGACGAAAGCGTGGTGCTCCACGACGTACTCCTCCCTCCAACACACTCGTCTTCCCCCCCCCCCCTCTCTCTCACTCGTGCCACCGTCTCCTCCACGGTTCTGCTATGGCAGGGCGGACAAAGTGGAAGGAACAACCGGACACCACTCCGAGAAAGAAGAGCTTTTAATTTAACTTTATACAATTACAACACTTTTATTACTCTCGCGACCGTCATAGTGCGCGCAATTTTGACGCCTGGGGAAAAAGTTGGACGAATTATAAAAGTCATGAAACCCTTCCATGTATTTGAGGCTTGTGTATTAGTTCAAGCGTGGAACCAATGGGGCGATTCTAATTAAAATATTGTCTCTTCAACAATTCACTCCGCGCCGATGAATTACATTAGAAGAAAAAGTTACATTTCCTTTGCTATACTGTGAAATGTGGAGAAATTAGACCAGAATGCAACAAAATACCGTTACGGAAAATGAAACATTTACTCGAATTAAAAATAAATAAATAATGGAAAATGATTCCTGGAACCTACGAAGGATAAATGGAAAAGCTTGACGGTCGCATTTGGTTTACAACCTTCATATACCTGTGGAGTCTGTTTAAAGATTGTTTAATTGACGAAGCAAGTTCCTATAAATATTTATGCCCATTGATGATACATTTGAACTTATTTTATTTTGTAGATTAATGTCAAAATATTATTAATATGCTTTCAACTGGGTTTACTCTAAAACTGGGTTTACGCTAGGAAACGCAGAATAACAATCCATAACCTATAATAGGTTGAAGGGATATTTTTTATTATTCTTGTCACGAATACAGTTTTCTTATTCTCTGATTGAAAAAATTGCTATCCTGTTGAATGATATCCACGTATGTAGTTTGATTTTGGATATATTTGTACAACAAACAATAGAATCAATTGATGGGGAAAAATTATAGTTTCGTGAAATGAAACGTGTGAAAATAAAAGCAAGGTGGGTCATCCAAAGGATATAAATGCGGGTCGCAGTTGCCATCTCTTATCTTCCACCCTTCCTTTTCGGTAAGACCAGGACTACTAAAGAAAGGTTGGCGCCGCTCTGTGGTACTGCAGTGTATCTCAGACGCTGTTCTGGCGCCGGGGTCGACGACGGCGGCATCGACTGTGGGGAAGACGGCTGCAGCGATGGGGCGGCAGTAGCAGTGCTAGAAACGAGCTTGTGTGTCTGGCCTCTTGAGATCCCGGAGGATTCCGAGAGGATTTACTTGGTCTTATGGGTAGCGTGTCCTCGAGAGATTTGACTGTCGGAAACGTTTCGAGGCGTTGCAAGAACGGCAGCTTCTAAGGCAGCACTTCAACGGAGTTATTTCAAATGTGATTTCTTATTCATTCGGGGTAGTATTTCATGGCAACATAAGTGTTTGGGTCGAATAATATCGTTAGAAATTTTCTTTTAAATAAGATTACGATGACTGGGTTATTGCTTATATATTTGCTTATTTCATCAAAACATTGAAAGAGTGACGTGAATAAAATAACGATATAAACAAGCTTTTATAAAAGTTTTTACTAAAAAGAGAATAAGGTCAATAATATTTTTTTTATTATAGATATAAAATTTAAAAAGATTATTAAAATTAAAAGCTTTGAGCGCGAAAAAGTGTAAATATTTAGATATACATCTGTATATTCAAAATATCCTAGATTCTTAATTTATGACTTCAGATTTTCATATGACCCAAGAACTATTAGAACAACATTTTAATAGTATATCTAAATCATATCCAAATATACAGTATCAGAAGAAAATTTTTTTTCTCGCCTTAAAGTACAAGAGAAGCGTTATTTTGATATGGTTTAATTTTTTACAATATGATCTTCTTAGGTTTTGTGATAAAATATTGATGTATTCGTGAGTAAAATTTCAAAACACTAGCTTAATTAGAACAAGTCGAAATTTACTTGCAATATTTCCCACGAGCAGAGAAGAAGAGTAAATAAATAAACAAACAAATATTTATTTTTAAAATTTTTAATGTCAATAATCAAGAATCATATTTGAAAACCTGGCAATCAGAAATGTGGTCTGAACAATACTAATTCTGTTGTCTCTTTGAAAAGGAAAAAGGCAAGATCAAGTACTTCGAACCAATTTGTTCTCTGTTCATTCTCCTGACAACGGATAATGAACCGCTGCTGTGCCTATGGCGAAGCGGCGTTAAGTTCGGAGTGGAGCGAGAACGATATAGTTGCGTCGTCGGCACTGTGCACGGGTAGTGGTGTGAGGAGGTAGGAGAGCGCTGACACAACCATGCGGCAGCAGTGACGGCCACAGTGCCGATGGCGACATCATCGACGGCGGTGGCGGTGAGAGCACTTGTTTCAGTGGTGGCAGCGTCGGCGGCGCTTGTTTCCAAGTGCTGCTCCGCGCCGGAGTTCCCCTCGCGCTGATTTAGTATTCAGCCAAACTGAAGGCGACACCTTCAATGGGCAACTTCCATTTGTACCGAACACCTGATGCCGAGCTCGCGGCGTCCCTAAGCACGTTTCGGAGATATACACACAATACGCAGTAATCGTTATTAATAAAAGAAATGAACCTTAAAACTCGTCGTGGGTCGTAAATATTTATGCGTGATATCTTCAGTAAAATTACACTTTACGTACATTGTTACGATATTATCACATTGTTGCGCCCACGAGGCAGACCCACGCATGCGCGCTGGCCTGCTGCGGCCGAGCAATTAACACCCATTGTTTGGTGGCCGGCGTGTGGAGAGGGAACGCCTGGATCCGGTGCTAATGGTAACGCATCCCCTTCTCCAGACACTCATTAGGCATACACCAGCGGATCCCTGCACCCCCGATGGAGCCAAACCACGCGCCACCGCTTGCCGTCTCCTATTCCCCGCCCTTGCGCTCCCGACTGTCCCTGCTCGCTCGCTTACCTATTACTTCCACACCTTCTTAAGACCCTTACTTCGCCGCGGTACGCAAAAAAAGGAGGGGAATGGCTTACAGCTATGTCGATTGCATTCGTATGACCAATACGGTATTGCTGGTGACTGTTGGCTGGTACTCGTTCCCCATATCATTCGTGTCCTTTCTTAAAGCGGTCGGGGCAACCCGTGCCGTAGTGTCTAGCGTACTCGTCTTCTTCCTCTTGTGACGCTGTTCCAAACCATGTCTGATCCATGTAGGACGAAGCGGGTTTCGCGGCAGGTTTTCTCCAGGTACTCCCGTTTCCTCAACCTTTTATTTCACCACAACATTCACTCATCATTCGCCCCAGGGAATCGCAATAGATCAAACACTGATCGCAGTGCATACATTGCCCTTCCTAACTAAACTGTAACTGTGAACTGTTCTTAACGTACTCACAGTGTTGGTCTACTTTAGTAATTGAGTTCATTCTTAATCATATATATTGCCTTGCATTCCCAAATATTTCTAACGAAAAACATCACTCACCATACTGTTTTCAGCTCTCACTCAAGTTGGATTTTTATGATGAAGTAAATTCATACAATTTTGAAGTAGAAATGTAATGTATAATTATTTTGAGTCACTTGTAAGTCGATCGCTTTCTTTGCTAAATCTGTATCGTACGTTGGGCAGGATCCTCTTGCTTTTTTTGTTCGCCAACTCCTTTTTCGATGACATTGAATTTAAATGAATTAGTGTCACTTAGGCTTCCATATACAGACGTAACATCTCATGATATAGCTTGATGATCTTGAATAGTGGCATATCTAGACTGTAATCAAGGGGGGAGGCTAACCGGGGAAGGATCTGGGGAGAATTTCTGTTTCAAAATTTTGGTTTTACTACTCAAATTTTATAAATATTATCTTTTAATTAAATACATCAACTCATCAAACAATTTATTAACAATTTATTAAATAGTGCCCAAATTTATTAATTGTTTAAAATGGTAAATACATGTTAAAGAATAAGGATTTCATGACCGAATTAGAATTCTATCAAGATACAAATCAAATAATTTATGAAAATATATTTTAATGCAGACGTAATGAACAAACAACAAATATATGAAAGTTATATTGTAAAATCTTAATCAAGAGTTTTGTTTTGGATATATTCTTTAAAACAACGGTCTTGAAGTGGTCTACTTCTAAATCAAAGTACGAATAAATAATGGCTCTACTAGTGAGATAACAAGCAGCTTTTCCGGTTCAGTATTATTTCTTTTCTTCCACTTACTGAACAAAAATTATCAGGTTCAAGAACACAATAGACTAAAATACTATTTCTGTGTCTTTTGAAAAATGAAATTGGATTTTCGGAGTGTAAAATATTGTTTCTAAGAAGTATTTTAGTGAGAGTAAGAGTTAGTATTTTACGCAGAGTCAGGTGCGTATTTAAAATTTTGATATTAAAATACTTAAAATAAACTAGTCTTAATAGTAGGGTTGGATAGAATAGACGTCCAAAATAAGTGTAACATGCCCCAACATTTATGTCGCGGGAGATGAGAGGTAAAGGAAACGTGGTGGGGACACTTCGCGAGAAACGGTTTGGTGAGGACGTGGTTGTTGGCGTTACACGACTCGCGACAATTTTGTCTGCGACAGAGCCGCAAGAAACGCGCTCGTCAACACCCCACGCATTTGTTGTGCAAAGCTGAACACATGTGTTTCTTTGTGTATCCCGTTGACTTCCTTCTCCAGAAGCCATGTACATGTCAGATTACAAACACAAATACATAGTAATAAAGTAATAAGCCAGGCGTGAGTGGCGGCGAAGATCCTTTTGCTCACTCACACTAGAGGCGGAAAGCTGTTCAGTGTTCGACAAACCTCCGGTTATGAGTAAAAAGCAATTCAGGCAAACACTCGCGCACAAACCACATGTGATATTTCAGCGGAGATCACATGTGTTGCTCCGTATTTTCGCCTTTCGAACACACTGAGCTTTGTTTGACCTTCATTTCCTGTGGTGAGTGGTAAGAGAACAGACAGTTTTGATAAGTGCTTTGCGACTTGTGTCCCCAAGAACAGATGACGTAAAGGAAATAATCTGAAGCGTTTATAATCTGTATCCTCTGGTATTGTTTGCTTACGCTACAACTGTAGGGAAATGGAAACCAACTTGAAATTTGCAATCTCTGGAAATATTTTGGGGGCCGTAAACTTTCGTAGAATACTTTAGTTGTATTAAATTATAGTTCGATAATTAAACGAAAGATTCTTAAATAAAACTGACTGAAAAAAATACTAATGTTGTTGATAAAAGGTTTTTACCCTTTACCGGAGGCAATCTGTGAGAAGAATCGAAAAGTAAAGACTTATGAGCGTAATGAGTTTTGGAATCTAATTTCAGACAGTATTTTTCTGACAGCTAACATGGTTTTCTACTCCCACATATAACGAAAATTTACGCTGGAGCAAAGCGAAGAAGAAGAAAAGAAAGAAAGAAAGAAAGGGAAAGAAAAAGCAAATAGTAGTGCTAACACTCTGGTCTTTATTACCGAAGGGCTTTTGTTTAATAAAGATTCGGGATACAAACATGAGCAAGGTTAGAGAGATGCAACTTCCGACGCGGAGAAATTAACGCTGAATCAGGAAGTTTATCAGGATAGTGTTCGCTTCGTTTTGAATCATATCACAGGGTGCACCTTTGATCTTCATAAACTTAAGTTACAGGCGTTGGACACGCGGGAGTCTTCTTATCGAGCTGTCTTCTCACGCGCCCATGAATAAATCGGGATGCTTCACACGCTACCACATCTGATACTAAATACATCAGAATCTCAGCCTTGCCCAAATAAAATTCTTACTCTCTTTGTTTTGTTTTTTTTCGGTATATTTGCCCTTCATCCGCAGACACGAAGATGTGTTAACGAGTTCTATAAATTTAAGTACTCGGTGAGAGTTGTGATGATGTTAGTCCTGCGCCCCCGCCGCGCCGCGCCGGGCAGACAGCGGTCGAAACGTGGAATGGAGTTGTTGCCGCCTTGCCTGACACTGGTTGCTCTTAGGAGCGAAGCGATTGTGCAGCGGTGGGGCGATCGGCGAAGATAGTGGCGACGGTGTGAAAGACGAGAACGGAGGAAGTGGGATGGAAACGTGAGACACTCGTTTCTGAGAATTGTCACCTTGGATAATTTGGCACTTCCGGCAAGGCGTAACTGAAAGAAGTATAATTTAGGTTATTATATAGTTTATTTTACATGTTCCTTCCTTTTTGTGAGTGAAATGTTTCAACTAGATGATTCATTCTGTAACGATATCCCGTTTATTCCACCAAACTTCGGAATTGTTAAATGAAGCAGTTGTGTAAGCTAGATTAAATATATATCACTGTTTCTGTTGTTTGATCGATTATTTATTTCTCTTACACTGTGTTTTTTCATCCATTATTCTCATTTCTTATTGAATCTTTTTCTAGCTTATGTTGTCGGAAAATCCAACAAGAGAACCCTCGCATTCGAACTAGCAAACGTGAAACAAAATTTAATGTTATAACCTCAGATACCTGAGACAAATTCTCAATCGAGAAATTGCATCCGCTTACCCTAAAATTCATATTCCGTGTGTACTTCAACAGGATTTGTGTTGAAATCGGATGGAAATTCAGTCTCGAGAATTATATTCATTTCGATGTTTAAATAGTTTAGAAATAAGTAGTCGAAACAACCCGGCTTTGCACGGGGTTCTGTGTCGTTGTGATACCCTTCGTTATAATATAGAGTATACAAAAACAACCATCTTTACTCCGTGATGATATCTTAATTTGTGAGATATAGCGAAAACTCGAAGGAAAAAAACATAAGTAATCCTCAAAAACCCCTTTCAAATCGAAATTTCGAAAAACAATTCTTAGAATATCTCTACAATACAAAAGCAACATTCAAGTTTCTATCATTTGTATGTGAAATAAAACTGTATTTTAGTGAAATTTCGTCTCTTTGTATTTAACCAGAGATTTTGTTCTGTTCTTTTTTGTACCACTTTCGGACAAGGAAATCAACAATAAACGTCATTGTACCAGAAAAATACATATTAAAACAAACTTTCTATATTTGAAAGAATTACTACATTCTACGTTTTCAGATTTTTTCCCCCTAAAACATTGGGTTATTAAGAGAACAATTTCGGGTTTGCGGTCAGCAGGTGACGAGTGAATGGTATAGAGATTTCATAAATTTAATGACCCTGGACTAATTGCATTAAATTACCTTCAGAAATGTAGGTAAAATCGTCCAACATAAGCTGTAAAATCCGTGAGTTATTGTGTTATAAAATTTGTAGAAATAGTCCTTGATAATATATTACTATATATATGGATTAATGCATCTTACGTTTCGTAACTAGAATTATTTACATCGTCTGCTCATCATTGTTTATATATATTTCCATAACATTGCCGAACATTTGCTGTAATTAACGGATGACAGTCATTCTATGTAATTTAGGAACTACTGAATTGTTAAACATTGATTTACAATTCTAAGTGACTCTACTTGAATGTTGTCGAAGGTTTTGCATTTCAATCGGTGTATGCCGCCGTGAATTTTCAATTACTACTATTTTCTCTATATTCCGAGTACGAATCGACTACTCCAGAAAAATCAGACTTTCAAAAATTAGACCAACACTAACAACAGAAAGTTTACTACTTGACAATGAATTGACATATAAGTCGTTACATCAACCTATTGTAATGTCCAAATATCGACCCAAAATTATTGCTCTGTAAGTAACTTTCTTCGGAGCGGGGGAGGCGATAGTTTTGCTGATGAATCAAAATTCAACAGAACAAAATTCATTAGATCGAGCACACATGAAAGTTAACTTTTTTATTTAATGAACAGATATACTATAATATAGATAATTATACTCTGTTTCAATGAAAGAACAGCTCAAATCCGTAGACTTGGTGTTGTGAACGTGTTGCTAGTAGGGTGGGTCATGTTCTGAGGTGACGATAACTTAAGAATAGGATGCTTGTGAGCCCAGCTGCAACTCATTTTCTTAATATTTGTTTCATTTTAATGTGTACTTATAAAATTTGGAAATGATTTACTATAAATTCAATGATCTATTGATTAATTGAAAAGGCGAATATTTTATACTTAGAACGAAAAAATAACACAGTAGAAAATTTATAACACCCCTTCTTTAGTTTTTCCCCTTTTTACTCACACACTGTATATTGACCAACTATCTCTGAATATTTTAAATATTACGTGCAATTCCTAACACTAATAGAATGTGTGTATGTTTTTCTCTCTTTTTTAAAAACAATTTCTGCATTTCTCTTATTTTCCTTCGGTACGGTGTTGATGTGAATGGCCCTTTCCTTCACTATGTCCATCTATTAGTTTCCGTTCTTCACAAATACGTGCGCATATTTTGAATTCGACGCACCTTCTGAGAAATCATCTCATAGGGTTACTCCAGACTGGCTGAGTGGACTCGCCAGCGCAGCGGTGGGTGGCGCGGGGGCGAGCGGATGCCTGAGCAGCGCCGCGCTGGTTGCTGGGTGCGTGCGATGTCCCCATCAGTGAACACGAGGAACTCACTCTCCTGCGGTTCCCATATGCTTTATTAGCTAGTTCAACCAGCTAACACAGATGTTAAATCCAAAATCTACAGCATCCCAGCAAACGAGTGGCCTCCAGACTAGTCTTAGCTTCTTGTTCCCTTTATACACTGATGAATGGCAATGTGCCGAAGAAATTTCTGGTGTCTATCTTTTCTACGCATCACGGAATGCTGAACAAATGAATTGATTGTAAACACGAAATGAAGCATTCGAGTAGAAATAGAATCAAGTGGTCACAGAGAAGAGTTAATACAACAGCATGAAAATTAAATTGTACGAGCAAAATAAATCTTCACTTGAGATTCTGATCTCATGATTTAATTTTATCGAATGAGAGCTGATTGTCTGGAGCGAGGTCAATTATCTTCCTTGCGCTTCCGTGTCGAGATTTGCATCGAAACCTGCTTTGTTTATAGTCTTTCCAGCCTGAACCCAGGAAAGGATTATATTTTCTTTCCGTTACTTGATAAACTCACTGATGATGAGTTTCTCTTGAAAGAAATTTGAGAGATAATTCAATGACCAACTACTTTCTTCAAACCGTTTAAGATCAATCGATACTAGAATCTTTGATGCAGTTGAAAACACGCAATTCACCTCTTGACCTGAGCAATATATTATTTCTAGAGATGTAGCCCACGAACAAATAGAAAATGGAAGTGGAAGTCCGCTTGGAAGTATAGCAGTTTAATTTAAAGTAAGTTTTTGGTGGAGTAAGAACTCTCACATTATTACCTGAATGAATAAAATATTACTCGAATGGCAATACTTTTTCACCTTTTCATAGAAGTTTAGACAATCCATCTTTCTCTTCATCGCTCGGTGAAATGAGATTTTAACTCCTTGGATTATTGAAGTTCTGTCCTCCAAAGTCTAAATGCAATCTAAAGCTCCCAATTTCACTTGCATATAAAAAACAAGGGTAATACACGAATCGGAATATTTTCCCGGTGTTTTAATGCATAGATTTATTTAAAATTTCCAGGTATTTGAACTACCCGCACAATTTAACAATACTGAGATTATGGTTTACAGAATAGTATTCATTCCCTGTGTTCACCCTGCAGTGGCAGTTTGCTTTTAAGTAATTTAGAGTATAGCAGAATAATGAATGTGCCGAATGGGTCGGTGTATCTAATTAAAGTATAACCCTTGTATAGAAATATATTGATGAGGTACCGCCGAATTCCATACGTATTTCACGACACTCTTCTTTAAATAGCAAATGCACGGTTTACAAATTGAACGCACATTTTCTTTTAGTAGACAATCAAAACTGGAGGCTCTACTATAAACAAACACCACCCTTTCTTAGAGTGACTTAGGTATTTTGAATGCTGAATTTTATGTGAACGAGATCTGAACGAGAAAACTGAACAGCGATCGACCCTTGAAACTTGTGTTTTTCGGAAAACTAAAACTGGCTTTGAGCCTTTCATTTTCAGAAGTAAATAGTGTAGTAGTATCTCTCTGTACTTGTGGCGTTTTTTACTTATATTTCAAACCGATAAATATGATGACGGGAGACTCGTCAAGTGATTCTGATTTGACTGCAATTTTGAATAAAGTTGCATAACACATTCAAAAATTATTTCATGGATTACAAATAATTTGTATGGAGTAATCATAAAATACGTAATGCCTGAAGAACGGAAACAGAGTCTCATTCGCTAGTTTGCCATGGGCGCAATGTTGTTCATCTCGGGAAATTTTCAAATAAGTTATTTTTAGAATTCAACATATTGTATTTTCTACTGAAACGTATCAACGATCTCCTCCTAGAAAGCGCGACGAAGTTTTCGACGGAACGCGCAATGTGCCGGTTGCCGCCTGCTTCGCGGACGTAGTGTTTGGCAGCGGCATAAAATACGCTCGCAGATAGCACTCTGTCAAATAAACAGAGACGTGCACTCGCACGGGAGTGTCTGCCGTCGCTAGTCGTCGCGTGGCTGTCCTCTCCTCCCCCAACCCCGTTCCACCGATGGTCTGTTGGATGCATGAACTATCAACCTACACTCATTGTCGACGTACGTGTTCACTTCACCACTGGCGACGTCCAGAAAAAATTCGCTTATTTTAACTTATGTTCATGATAAACAAGTACTAACGTTTCGGTTGTACTCATTGCCCGTTTCTGTTCTTTTCGCAATTCTCCTTAGATGTACATGAAAGAGAAAGGGTTAACTAGACAATGGCACGTGGACTACAACATACTTGAATGTTTTTCTTGTTCCGTATTACGGTGACTTTAGTGAAGATCCTGATCAACTTAAATGTATAATTTCTGTTGTTGGTATATGTGAGAAATATTGGAGTGAGCAAATATTTGTGGCAAATAATTTATTCGTATTTTCATTAAAAACCCAATGTATTGTTGGTTAGAGTTCGCTCTAAAGTTCTTTTCTTTGCTTTCTCATGCAGTGCATGTGAAGATTCAGTGATTCTGGCTAGGAAAAAATTAATGGGTTTATAACGAACCCGCGAGAATACTTTCTCGCGTTTTCTTTACATTAATTTAGTGTTTTTAATCACTTGTAGTTGCCGGGAATTACTGTATTTCCCTTATAGCTAAAGCAATATCGAGGATTGAAGTACATTTTAATACTTCAGTTTGGATGTTTCGCTAGCTTTAACTGGTTTGATAACACGGTAATATTAGTTTGTGACGTTTGTTTGTACATACACGATGCAAAGGGGCAAATGCTAGAGTATTCCACCAATTAGTGAGCTAAGTCCTGTTCTACCTTCTCTTCGAGAAATCAATGGGTTGTAATGTATTTGTATGACGTCAGGAAAAATCTTCGAACGCAATATTCTGGAGCTTTAATAACTTCTAATTTTCTTCAGCGAATACATGAAATGGAGCTATGAGTATAAAAAGTTAAGCCTGAGTGGAACAGTAAATTCTACTTGTAACCGTACATTCGCAAGGTCTTGCCTCATTGCCAAGCGATTTTTTAGGTTAAAATGAATATTAAACCTCTAAACACTCTAAAAGTGCATACAATTTCCATGAAACTGAAACTCGTTTGATCTCATGCAACGAAACGTCTCCTTAAATAGAGCGCACTCGCTGCAAACACGGAACTCAAAGTCATGAGTCTGTCCTTATTGTATCGATTCAACAGGGGTGACGTGATATCTTTGTATATTTCATGTACATTTAATGGCAAGTATCAGGATAGTACTTTTCAATTTTTTACTGGAGAGTATAACCTTATCAAAGCTCAAACCTGGCTAAAAAAAATCCCTCCTAAGTGTTCAGCGTCACCAAGTTTGCAACGTGAAGCTGGATGAGTTCTTTTCTATCATCCATTTAGTGAAAGATTTCGGAAATTCTAGATGAAGGAAAAATCGAAGCGAATCTCACGCGGGAGTTGATGAAGTGATTTCTATTTTTTGCGCATCTTCGAAACAAATTGAAGCTTCATGTAGAATGCCAAAAGTATTTCGAATCTGTCGTCCTTCATTTTCCATTTGTCTTGTGCAGAGGGACGAGCAGCCGGCGTCAGAGCAGCTTAACCTCAGCGCTGCTCCCTGCCATCACAAACGCTTCTAGCCTCCAATCTACCTTCCCCTCCCCTCTCGTTTTCCAATGCCGCCCACAGTTCTACTCTCCATTGTTCCCGCTCTTTCCCATACCTTTCTCCACCTTCTTGAAATTCTAAACCTGCGTCTTTACTTCACGTTATATCGCCTCATCATATAAGGATTTACATTAAACATTCCATTCATATCTTCTAATAGTTTGCATATAATTTTGTGTGATTTCATTCATTTACTCTCTTACTCTCTTTTAATAATAATTACGACTTTTCTAGTATGCGAAAATCGTATTAACAACTGAAATTTGGTATAACTCTTACAATTTCTTTCTATGAATTTGCTTTAACTGGTATGAAGGGTATTTACTTTTAATTCGAAATAGAGCATGTGGTTTATAAGTGATATGTGTACTCAAGTTTCGTTAACATCCTGAAGATGTTTTTTCCCTTATCCCGTGTTAATGTATGAGATAAATTTAATATATATTGTTGGATCAGAAAGAAAAACATAGAAACTATAATGAAGCAACTATTGAATGAAAACGTTTCAAGCATCTTTCTCTCATCATCCCAAGGCCTTTTGAGCCTACTTTCTTTCATTTTTAAGAAAAAGCTCAATCGATCAGAAGGGGAAAAAATCAGTCCAAAACTCAACAGTTAGCACGTGCACTTAGCGAGTTCTCACATCCAATGTAAAGAATAAGTATGGCAAATTTCGAAACGAAAACTTTCTGCATTGAACACATTTGCTCCACTTTGGACTAGTCTTGAATTATATGTGTGCTATTTCATTAGATTCACATTATAATAGTAGATTAAAGTTCCTGTATTGTTAAAATGTCTTTATCCAATTAAAAGGATTAAGCATTAAAATTTAGTGCATTTTTTGTTTTGAAATTTCTCTATCAGGATTATTTATGTAGCTACGATCAAACGAGCTTTTCTATATTCATCGACACGGTGAATGAAAGACTGATAAGTAATCACTTGCACGTATTCATGGCTCTCTTAGCAATTTTTGGTGACTTTGGGAAATTTCGTCAAAAGCTTCCATCGACTAACTTTGCAAAGTCGAAGCTTACCCATCATCCCAATTCCACCTTGAGCTTTTCCTCAATTCCACCTTTAGCTTCCCCTCGTGACTCCTTCAGCCCCGCTCCCACTCTCCTGCCTTCCTTCCTACCCAACCAGCAGTTTTCTTCCGATATCGCTTCCCTGGGTTGTCACCCACGTGAAGATAAAAGCTCAATTTCTGCCTCGCCACCCACATTCCAAAGATTTGACGTCGCATTTTTTCTTTCGCTTCGAAAATCGGGTTTTTGTTTCTTATCGTAATAGGATGAGGTAAATTTTATATGTAAATGACATACACCGCGACGCCAAAGGCTCCTAATTCTTATCGAATGATTATTATCGGGTATGCATTGTTTGATCATAGCTTCCTTTTTACAGCCCTGCAGAAAATCGACTTGCAGTACGAGTGGAGGCCGGCACGCGGAGTCCGGTTTCTCCCGCACTCTATGATTAAACAAAATTGCTGCAGTCCCTCATAGGAAATGAAAGGCGCCGCCTACAGTTTTTTTGAGAAAGCTTCATTCAAACAGCGCATGCTCTAGATTACGACTCCGCGCAGAATAAGAGTGATAGTGTCGCTCTCTGACGCATTATCTTGTGGATATCAGGTTCTTTGTGTGATGAGCTGGGCCGAGTTAATTGTTTAATTAAACGGCATAGAAGGCGCGTCGATCCTCGCGGCTGTAATAGAGCGACGGACGGCGCCAGGCGCCGCCACGAAATGGCAATGAAACAGGGGGAGTACAGTCAGTTATATGTAAATTGAATGGTTTTTGGCCACTTCAAGGAGGATACGCTTGAATAATAAATTAGACGTCATTTAATCCGATTCTTACCACTCTTTATGTAAAACCTGGATTGTTGAGAATCAAATGCTTTGTAGACATTGAACTGTCTGTAGACCATTTTACAGTCGTCGAACGTGTGTGCTGAAGAACAATTTTTATCCGGAATAAATGAAGCCGGCAGTGGTTTGGAATGTCGAAAATCCAGATCATTCAAATGATATTGGAAATAATGACAAAATAATCAATTGACAAGTAAAATTTAATTTTATGTTACCAACTATGGTATTTAATTCGAAGAATAGTTGGTAAAATGAATTAAGTAAATAAAGCAATCGACTTTTTCGCAATCTAGGCCACACGCAAACTACCACGTTAATTTTTTTTCGTAAAAGTAGTTTATTGTAAATAAAAAATATTTTTTAATAATATGGATCCAGATAAACGAGGACCAGACGATTGAGGTCCTACCGTAAAATGGGGTTACTTTAAATAAGTTTCTGAAGTTTTTTGTTGGTAACTTTATTTTAACATTTGAAATTTCAATTTTTTTTCACCAATAGAAGAATGTGTCCTTTGGCTATCAAATGTATAACAAAATGAAGCTCCATCACCCCCTCATAACTTTATATATTTTTCTAAAAGAGTGCCAAAGTAACCTTTAGTATGGGTTTTTTTGAGAAGGCACAGTAATGCAACTTACGCTACATCCAAAGCGTAATCGTACGTGATCCAAAGCGTAAAGGTTACTTTGACATTATTTTGATAAAAAAATAATATTTTATGCATTATACATGGATTTAAATGAAAAAACAAAGATTTTTGACAATAAATTTGTCATTTTTGTTATAGAAACATTTTAGATAAAAATATCAGATACCCAGGGTACTATTATAGGCACGTAATCAGTCTTATACTTATTTTTGGAATCATAATCAACTTAAGCAACGTTACAATCAACTTTAGTAACATTATAATAAACTTGAACAACAAATTTGAACAACAAAATAAAAAAAGGTAAAAAGAATTATTAGTCTGTATCCTCACACACCAAACATTCATAGGTAGGATTGGTCGAGTCTTTGTTACGTATGCCACAGAGTTACTTTGCAAGTGATGCAGCGTATCCAGTCTGCAGCTTGGCAGTAGAAGCGGAAGTCACACCTACAGATGTAACAGAGGTTGTTGTCCTTCTTCTTGCCCTTCTTTATCCCTTCTTGCGGACCAAATCACACTTACGTTTAAACCATATTTCGGCGCTGTGTTAAAGTAGCCCCCAAAGCTGTCAAAGTTACCCTTATTGTCAATTTAACCCCATTTTAGGGTACTGCACATTTTGGAGACAATCTGCTTGATTTAATAGACTTATTTAATTTTAGAACCATCAAACTATTGTTAATTTAAATCCCTTCTGTGATTTTGCGGACGTTTACTTTTAAAGGTGTTTACACAGAAATAAATCAAGCATTACACATTTGTTCTCTTATTTCGTTTCAGTAATTTAGAACTTGGACAAGGAGCGAATATCATCGTATATACGTATAATATATCAAAATTCGTGGATACGTTTTGTTTCCTCTATTGGTATAAGTCAGATTTCCTTGGTGAAACACTCTGTGAGAGGTACTACCAAACTGCTTTCGTGTTTCTCAATTGCGAGCAACAGTAATTGCCATGAAAGGAAATATGCATTTGTCAAACAAGGCAGCTACGACGCGAAGCTTAAGCTATTTTATTTCATATTTCAAGTCACTTAGTTGTTTTTACCGGATCGAGTCAAGTTTCCATTTTGTGGATGCGAATTGCTGTAGTATCTCTACTATCCCGTCTCTTTAATGACTCCGGCAAGAAATAAGAATATCTCTCGATCTTTACTACCCCACGCTTGCTTACCATTATACATACGGGATTTCCGATTGAAAATCATATCCAGTAGCAAATACGCCCGGATGTTGTCGTACTATCTGAAATACTTTCGAAAACTCCTTCCACATTCTTAACTGAGAGTATATGGTTAAGAAGCGTAATGAGAAGTATTGTTATTCTTTTTTCTCCTTGGTTTATTGCAAAGATATCACATCAAAAATGCTGTGTTTGTTTTAGTAATTTTAAAATAAATGAAATAATTATTATTATGATTAACAATAATTCTAAAGAAAATATTTTTGTCATTTTCTCTAAACCGGGAGAGTGCTATAAATTGTGCTGTTGAAGCTAAATTAAAGCATATTAATTAAAAATAAATATTCTATATTCTACCCTTTTTCTCCCGTTCTCACAGATATTTTTCGGGCTTGAGCATTGTACACATTTTAACTATGTACACTTTCTTTTATAATTTGTTTCAAAATACAAACTGAATTTGATTTGTGGTGAGTTCTTTGCTTTTCTCCCACCTAACACTACTTACCGCTCGATTATTCAGTGAGTACCACACAGGAACAATTGACTCTCCATAACTTCGAAGTCCTCGTTTATCAATAATTTTTACGTTTGTTTACCTTGAAATACTGATTGGTGACTGCGAAATCTTCGCACGGGCCCACTAATTATTTATCCTTCGTACTCCTATATTATACCGCCTAAAGGATCCATATGTACAATGAAGAAACGTTTTAAAAAATATATTTTTGGAATAGATACATTGTTTTCTTACAGGAATGAAATGATTTGCGAAGTCAAGCAGTTAAATCGTTTTATGACATACAACTTTTCTTTTGCTGTAGACAACATTATGCTACCAAGTTGTGGGCTTTCTCATTATGATGTCATACAATACAATGAAAAAGCTGTAGCCTTGGAATAGTTTTACGACATGACTTTATACTCGATCGGAATACCATAGACGTTCATTTTACCTTTTTACCGCTAGAGAATATGCTAATTGTACTAAATGAACATAAAAACACGATATTACTTCAGGCTTATTAGTATTTGTTCAACACGACAGCAATCGCAGTCATTTTCCAAATTTTATTGAAAACATGTCTGTAAAACAACTTAATCTAATTTTTGAAGGGGTTTGAGTAATAACCGAGGGTCCTTATTAGGTTTATCATACCTGCTAGTTCAAAGTTTCACTAATACTCAAAAATCTTTGTAAGGATAGTAATGATCTTAAAAGATTTCCGTTGTATAAAATATAATTTTACCTCTGAATTATTTGGCGCATCATCTTTCTTTCTGACTTCCCCTTTATTCCACGTTTTCACTACTGACTTAGTGCTGTAGTTCTATTGTAGTACTTTGTTGTGCGCTCTAACCTTCATAGGAGTATTATAGAACGGACATGTGTCATAAAATATTGTTTCACGATTCTTACGAATTTGACAACCAGTTTTTACTTCAGTATCTAACATTACCTAACTTGTCTAGAGTGATTTTGACCTCTTGTGAGAATAAAATTATTTTCTCCTCCCCCCCCAAAAAAGTGTAGTGCGCGTAGTGTTACCTGGCAAACAAGTTCAGGAATGCTATTTATATTGGGAAATTAACATTCCTGATTTAGACCCAGGTATTCCTCCGGTTTCCCTTTGCTTACTTGGGACAGAGACGATGGGATGGTCCCTTGCTTGCTTCGGAGAATTAAGTAGATGCATATCTCCACGTGGTCTTGCGCAGCATTTTATGGCTCTTTATTTATTAAGTCAATTTGTGATTATATGAATATAATTGTAATTAAAACGAAAATAATTTTAGAGAATTTGGTAGTTACTTGTCCTGTAACTCTTCGATGCTTCCCGTCGCTCACCGACGCCCACCAAACGCGCCGATGCATACAGAAAGAGAATCGTGAAAGACTCACCAGTAATCTGGAAAACATATCTAAAAGCAACGGAACACACGAGTTCGGTTTGCATTTACCGTCCGGCGTAATTTGCTTGCGGTGCCGCGGGCGCGCTCACGCGACGCTAATCGCGCCGGGACGCCGGACCTCCTTCGCGTTTGCGCTGGCTGCGGCGCTATGGAGGCCCAAGTGTCGCGACGACGAACATCGCTGCTCCCATGAACGGGTGCCGAACATTCTTGTTCAAAATGTTGGCTTCCCAGCGGCGCTAGGGAACCGGTCACTCCAAGTGTCAGTTGGAGTCGCCACGCCTAATTGTTTTTCCGGTTCTTTCAGACAGCGCAAACCCTTAGGGTTTCTAATTTGACTACGAGTTATAATGTCATATAAAAAACCTTTATTAGGCAATATTAATAATTGCTCCTAAGTTGTGTAGTAGAACAGTTTCTACGAATAGTTTTAAAGAGTTGGAAGACGAGAAGTGACATTTGATGTTTCGAAGGAGTAAGCCATTCTGTTGACTTTAAAATGTGATTAATTTCATTCGCTTCAGAAATAAATCTCACGTCCAGCCTTTCGTTTGTGGAGTCTGTGATCAATTCGTAGAGTTGACTGTTACCAATAGTATTCTCTTTGTAAGTTTAAATCAGCAATCGCATTTTTAAATTTGATTCACGTATATTTGCTATGTTATATGTGTATCATCAACCAAAATTAATTTTATCGAAAGACTTCTTGATTTAGTTATTGAGTTGTTTCTTTTGAAAGAGAATACTATTTTTTATGACTTTCTGGAGTCCATATTTTATCTTTACTCTCTGTGAAACGCCCATATATTAAGATTAAATTAATGTTAGTTAGGTTCTGCAATCTTCATCGTTTCGTAAAACACTTGTATTCATTTTATGAATTATCGTAATTTTTAGCGCGTTACAAACTTGTAATCTTTAACTTTTGGTGTGCTTATTGTTTAACCTTCGGATAGGCCGTGTGACCTAAGGCGAGTGGTACACGTCGTTCAGACACGTCCCATCGCCACCCTTCTCCCCGCTCCGCGTGAAAGACGGCGCCAGCGCCGGGGATCCGGGTCGCGGAGACCGAGCCGCGGAAACGACACCCCGCCCCTTCGCTGTTCCAGACGCCGGCACACCGTCAATTTCCATGCAGCAACGAGTGGCGCCGACCCTGCGTCCGTGTTTCCTTCCCACGCGCTTACAAGGCACTCGGCCGCGTGGAAGGAACGTCGCCGCAGAGGGATATTCGCCCGCCCATTAGTATGCATGGCGCCGCTGCCTCGACCACCCCAAAATAAACAATCAGAAATGTGAATCGAGAGCTGGACGGAAGAAGTCAGGGCGACTCGCACAAGCGACCTCGTCTCCGTCGAGCGGATGTTTCGGGGATTGGAATCGGGTCTCCCGCGATCCCGGGTACCCTGCCACTGGGTGCAGTACTGAAATCGGGAACGACAATGTTCTTCGGAAAGAAGGTGAAACATTGAATTCGACAGAGTAAAAATGATACGAAGACATGACACGTTGCCTCCCTCTTTTCGAAACGTGAGAATGGCAGTCTCATTATTTGTTTTTGTAGCAAATATCATTCTGTGCTTTTAGTATGTGTGTTTATTTTTAGTTTTGTCTGCAGCAATGTTTGTCAACTCAGAAATGTAATAATCATCAACACTTGTAATGTACGCTGATATAAAAGAAAGGTTATATAAACCTATCAGAAATATAAGTTAATACCACAAGGTACTTACGAAATCAAGATAGAACTTGAAGGCCGTATGAGACAATGGGAATGCGATGCTGACATCTGATTCAACAAGTGTCGAAGGGACACATGACTACATTAATTAGTTTTTGTTTTGTATTTTCTGAAATAGTAATACTTATATCATGATGTGGTTGCTGTGACAGTTCTTTTAGTGAGGGTCATATTGAGATCACTTTCTCAGCAATGGAGGTTATCTGTGTGAAGTGGTTCTCTTGGAGGCATACGTCAAGAAACGGTTGGAGCTTGTTGCTCTGTGGAAGTGACGAACGAAGGTATCTGGTCGCATATGCCCAGCTCTTCCCAACACGCTCCTCGCTACTTTGCTGGAGGCTTCTCAGTGCTCTGCTCGGGAGGGGATGAGAGGCGGGCAATTGGAAGTGGGAGGGGCGGGTGACGAGAGGAGCGTGGAGGGGAGGGGGGTGTCAGCATCTCACCCCCGCTTTACCTCTAACCATCGCTTCCTCGCCGGAAGATTCTTGTCGACTGACTGCCCCCTGGCTTATTGAATGCTGCCGTAATGAACAAGGAGTGTAAAGAAACGGGAAGTACGGACACTTCGAGTGAGGGAACGAGACAATACTCTCCTGGTCACCGCCCACGACTTGTGCGCGTGAATTTGTCGGTTCCGAATGGAAGAATTGTTTTCTGTTTCGGAGTTTCCCGCTCCCCGAAAAAAGCCTTGAGGGGAATTTCCCTGCAATACTTCATACTACCTTACACGTATTAAATGCATGTCACAAAGAGAGACCTTAAGCATAATTTAAGTGGAAACAATCGGGACACAATGGCTGGAAATTGCTTGTGCCGGGGAGGGGAGCGGTGGACGGTAGTTGATGCGGGGGCGTCGGTGCTTGAGTTGGGGGCAGTCGGAGGCTTGGTTCTTGGAAGTGTGCTGTGGACAGCTGACGATTGCCCGCTGCGCGATGTGAGAAAGGTAAATGCACCATTGTCCACTTCTGATGAACGTTGCTTCTGGACCCTCTCAGTATTAATTATTTTAAACTTCCTGCTACGACACATTCCAAGATAATAATACGTTAACTACTGTTCCCTGCGATATTTCTTCATGGACGCAAATGTACAAGACAGTTTCATTAAATTATTGAGGAGAAAATGGTTCCACCTATTCGCGCCAGCATTATTCTTCTCCGGATTAGTTATTTCCTTGACTTTTTTTCCTCTTTGATGTAACGGTCACTGGTAAAGAGTGCCAAGTAATGAATGTAAGAAAGTGTTGATGAACGGTCGACCGTCAATGACGGTTCCTTTCCCGAACGGCACAGGACGTGAAGTATCGGAGGATCTTGTTATTTCTGGGACAACGACGGGATTTTTTTATACGAAAATTACTCGAACAAGAAAGTCATTGTTACGTAAATAATATAGTGCAGAACTGAATGTACCTTCAAAGAAACTTTACTACCAAATTTTATTTTTTTATTTTTTGCTTTGTATGATGATTTTTGGATCAGAAGTTTTTGGTCAAGGTGAAACAATTTGCAGGAATCAGGGAACTACATTTCTGCTTCTCTCTTACATTTCGGGGTAGTGAGGCAACAACGGAATGTTTTACTTTTAACATACATGTCTTAGGCACATATCTCTCTCTGTAGTTCCTTATCGAACTGTTGAAAATATCAAATTTTGCGGGATAAGTACTAGTGAAAAAAATTAAAAACATACCCTGTAGATAATATGATTCAATGGTTATTATTTCTGCGTTCAGTGATGACGGCACTTTATCATATAAACGTACTTTTATCTTTTTGCAGGGGATAAAAGAAAGGATAATTATTCTACATATTAAATTAGTGGCTCCCATTTTAAGGACACTGATAAAATTGCTTTCTCATTACATTCGTGAGAGATTATGGCCCGGACAAATTGGAGTAGCCCAACTACCTATTGCGGCAGTTCGCGGCGACCGCCCAGCGTTTGATCAACTCAGGCCTGAGGGAGAAGTGATGGAAAAGCTTTCCCCGACTTACCCTTTGGGGGGTATGGGGTATGGCGCTATTGCTGCTGTTACTTCTGCCACATAGGGCGCGCTGCCTCTCACTCCCGCCCTCCCTCTCAGAAGCCATCGGACGGAATTTCCCAAAACGCGATATCTCGCAATTAGTGTGTGACCCTACATCAACGAGAGAATTACTAGCAGCTCACTTTAAATTATCCTCATGGATGTTTTAACCTAATTTTCCTTTACTTTTAATGTCCTTTTTAGTAACCAATCCTTTTTGTCGTTAGCATCAAACCTTTCATTACTTTCGTTTCCATTGCAGCTAATTGAATCGCAAAGTGCTTATTCATAGTCCCATCACCTTTGCGGCCTCACCCACTCCCTGGCGCCGGCATTCGACGTGGACGCGCTCTTTCCGCGCGTGCATGCTCCTCCTCGCAGCGAATCCCCGCCACTCCCCGCCATCGGTAGTGCCCTCTCGGCGCCCTTCCCGGGCACGCGTATCAGCCTTACTGTCAGGTGATAATGAACGAACACCAAATGCCAGTTTACCTGATCGAGAACGCCCGGCTGTTGCGTGACTTCATGAGTTGATGAGCTAATTATAACCACCGCGTCACGCCGCCGACTGCATTTCGTAATTTAATCACGATGACATACAGCCGCGTTCATTCTCGTTCCTCATTTTGTTTTAATTTTGAGCGCTGGATTCACAGTGTTGGGGAAATGCGACGCCCTATTACCGAAAGGTCGCGACTTCGCATGTATCTCCCGGGACGATGAACCTCTTAGGGAGACCATACAGTACAGGACTACGACGTTGATATTTACTTCATGTTTCCTTCATTAGTTCTACCATTTCTTTGAAAGTTTCGAATAATTAGTTATGCTAAAAATTACTGTGGCTATTCTTCTGAAAGAGGATATATTTCTAACAGAAATGCCCAGCAATTGTGCTAGTCTAATACTTATTACAATTTTTTTTTATTCGTGACATACGTTTTATGTGAAAATGGAAATGAGAAAATTACATATGTAAGGATATACGAAAGTGAGGAAATATCATGAGACACTGAGGTGTAGCTGAGACCTGTCCGCGATTCTCACAGCGGCACTGGAGTGGCGCTTCCGGCCTGGACGGAGGTGGTGGCGCCAGACCTGCCTAACCGGTGCCCCCTCCAGCTCGCGCGCCACACTTGACGCTCGCTCCGCGGTGGAATTTTATGATCCGACGGATTCTTTCCTACGCACCGACAGTCAACGATCTGGATGCAGGGCCCTGCCGCCGCTGGCTAGCAGGTAATCGGCGATGTCGGCGATGGAGACGGTGGCGGTACGGACGCGACCGGCACTGCGTGCGCATGCGCGACGCCGCCGAACTTTACCGAAAAGAATAATCGTTCCCTCGTGTAGAAAAAAAGACTGAAAAACCTTTCCCTAGCCTCCAGTAACGAAATTCCTTTGCGTGAATTTTTTTTTCTACGTGAGTCAAAATTCTTCCGATAAAACTCCAGATGAAAATACCCTGAACAACCTCAATTTGCGTATTGTTTTCTTGCTAACGCAGTTCGTGTTGTTTCGCAGACGGTTGTGGATTGTCTGGTATAATCACTCCTCGATTTTGAACCAGATCCAAACGTTGACCTTGCTGAAAGTTGTTTGATGCGGTCTAGTGGCTGTCGGTGGCAGGCGATCCGTTGGCGTTCCGTCGACGATTATGGCCGTCCGTACTCATACTCCAAGCTCACAACCTGTCTCCGCAGACGATTAACAAGTCTAAAGGCAAGCAAACACACACTTCAGAAAATAACTTTTACTGGAACCTCCGTTGAACAGTCCTGAGACTTCCTTAGTCGACGTAAACTATCGTAATTTCAGCGCATTCAAATTCTTTATCGCATACAAATTGGTATAATACTCAAATTTGATGTGTAAATGCTAATAGAAGTATAATTTCGACAGGAAAGTCGCCACAAATTTCTAACAGCATTCTTTTAATTATAACTTCTTTCTGTTCGTGTTATTAAATTCTAAACGCAGTATTAATTTTTCTTGCAATTATAGGCGTAGAGGCAGTTAATGTTGAGTGTGCTGCATTTGCAAAATTGTTAAAAATTATGACATTCCCTTAATCATAGCTTCTTTATTTTTCTTTCTCAATTTGGATTTCTATATCTATTTTCTTATCAGGTAAACATAGTAAAAATATCGCTTCATCGATCATATTTCTACATCTTATATGCAAAGAAGTCACGGAAAATCCCGAATTAAACAAATTATATGGTTGGCGAGACTAAGAAAATTAATTTGGAAAAGTACATTAAAGAAGTCTAAAGTAAAAGGTGAGTTTTACTGGGAAATTCGTTATGCTTTGGGCAAAATACAGTTTTTCTTTCATTTTAATTTGCTCAAGTTTAATCATTGTACGATTGGTGTACCTATGAGATACATTCGTAATTTCTGGTTTCGTAATATTATACCTCCTCTTATGTAAACGAAAAAGATCTCCGAAAAGCATACAAGTTGTACGAAATACTGTTATTAATTCCCTTGGCAAAGTTGATGTTGTCTTGTGAGGGGTCGTTCTGTAGCGAGGAGGGCAAAGGTAAAAGGAAGCAAGAAGGGGATCTTGGATCGAGCGTAAAAGCGTGGGTGGCGGAGATGGGGAATGCCACTACCGTGTAAGGGTGCAACGTATTAAAACCACGGCGCGTTTAACACTACGCTGCGTGGCGTCGCGTAGTACTGCAGTGCTCCTTGAGGAATAGCCGTCTTCACAGAAAGAACAGAAGTAGCAATGTGCGAATGGCAAAAGTAGGAAAAAGTTCTCAATGAATCCCTAAACTTCTGGGAATTGGAGTCAGTGTAATTCGGTAGAAGCGACAGATGTCGCTGATGAAGTTGAGCTACCCAGGAAGGAAGGTGGGTTTGAAAACGCCTGAATCTGGACAATCGAGATGGCGCCACTCATTTTGTTGGAAGAACACATGCATTGATGACATCGCGACTAACACAAATGAGAAGACTTGACATTGTGGAATAAAAAGAAAAATGCATTAATATTCCGATCAATTAGGTTATTCATGATTTAAGATACCTTGTTAATGAGCATCAAATGGAACACATATTTCTTCACTATTAATCAATTTGGAGCAAAGGTTTTTTCGCAACTTTTTTTCCATTTGTTTGGACTTGATTATGACCGCCTTGCCCATTCACTTAATCAATGAAAGACTCTTTGTAATTCTTTTTTTCCTTTTAATCGTATATTTTCCCTTGTTGTTTTCGCTGTAGTCGGACATCTTGATACTAACTTAATATAAAACTGGTCAATTGCGATTGAGATCTACGATTGTCGTAGGACTATTTCCAATCGCAGATTTGTTATTTGAACGGTTGTATGAAATGGCGATGCTACATAAAGTGTGTAAAAACATTTTCTCAGATGCAGAAATCGCCTACAGCAGATATGAATGAGTTGAATTCTTCACAATCTCCCATAGTTTTGCACAGAAATCCCAGGTATTATGAGATAGAATTTCAATCCCTCGATGCTTCCAGAAAACGGAATATTTATATCTCGAGTATGATACGTAATTCGGGCCATTCTCTTGTGGGGATCTAATATGCAACTCTATTGTTGGTATTAATTGACGTTAAAAATCGTTGGATATTACAAATTATAGTTCTCAAAAGTCACTTTTTGCGAATAAAACTTGAAGGTGAGATTCTTACCGCATATAATTTTCATGTGCTAATTTTCATTTATGGCTAAGGATACTGACGTCAAATAATCTTAAATCGCTACTCATTAATGATATGACGCACAATTTAATAATAGAAAAATTATAACGTGAGCTTATGCTTTTTTACCTTTGGTGTTTAATGACATTATACATCCTTTTAAACATATGGACATGTGTGTAGGAATTTTATGATTAATTAATTTAACGTTAAGTGATAAAGTAACTTTTAATTGAGCTATATTAAACTTTAATATATTCAGTATACTTAAGTATAAAGTAACTATTCTTTCCAAATCTTGTAAAGCAAATTATTCAAATTTCGAAAATTTCTCCATTGTACTGATAACAGAAACTGGAGCCCAGTTCTTACAATATTATTCGAGAACATGTATTGCAATTTTGACTCGACACGTCTATAGCAAATTCCCGGAACGTGTAGGAGTGACGGACCGCTTATATTAGGTGTAATTCTTGGTATTTCATTTTGTTAATTGAATTATTGATATTCATGCATACATTGTTCAGTAGTATTGAGAAAATAACTAGCAAACTCACGCGGTTCGGCAGCAGGAATTGCAAGAATATTCAATTTCCCACATAAAACAATTAATGTTAAAAATTACTTGCCCATGAAAATATATCTTGCTGGTGAAGTATGAGAAAAAGGTGTTAAGTGTGAAGTACAATGCAATCTTAATAAATGTTTTCTTAAAGTATAACTACAGCACGGTGAGACAAAACTCTCATATGCCTAAAAGCAGATGATGGATCTATCTTCGAGAGAGGAATTTTTACATTTTTCCCCTTGCATTATTTTTGATATGATGAGATCTCGCGTCCCCTGAGCCCCTCAATTGCGTCGATGAACCGTCGAAATAGGACACAGAAAAGGCGAGTGTGCTCATCTGTAAGCAAACATCTGCCGAAATGGAGCTGCGCGGCACAACGAACGACACGACGTGTCGTTTCCGAGGCGTGTATTCGAGACGTGGGCATCGTACCGCACCACGCCGCAACCTCCATTCAAGCGCCCCACCCTTTTAATGTGAATTCACCTGCAATCCCCTTTCGTCGTTCTAAATGCGCCATTCACGACCTCTCCAGAGGTCTGTCTTCCTCCTCCTTGCTATAATTACCATAGATATCGGCATTCCCAGGTAGTTATTAACGTACACTCGCATACTAGTGACTTAAGATATAGACAACTTGGTATTTCTACACGAGAGGCCCCCGTTGTTTTTAATATCTATTATAAAACGAGAATGAAGATAGTCTACTTTGTTCCTTTCCGGCAGTCGAATGGAAGTATGCTTTTATCGAAAAAAGTACATGAAAGTGCATGGTAACTAGTTGTGTCGTGACAGAACAGTTGTGCTACTTTACGGAGTTGAACGGCTCAAATATTGTATTCTGGTTTATTGCTATGGTGTTTTGTAATATTCAAACACAAGTTATTTTCTCTTTATGCAAATACGAGACTAAATTTCATTATTTGTGAAGTGAAAAGTTCAGGGTTTCAATTGCGTGTAAAACAAGATACGAAGCAATGTTATATCGAAATTTTTACTTTCTATTTGTGAAGAATCACCATAACTAATTTCATAAAATGACTTAATTTATTAATTATAATATTCGCTAAATCTTTGCATTGCAACATTTTAATATTGTATACAAAGAAGTTTCCAGTTACTTCCAGAATAGAATAGTATCCAGAATCATTTGGTTAAGATATTCTTTCTAGTTTAGATCCAGAACAGAAAAATGCGATTGTGTCGTGCACTTTTATTGTTCCTGTGTAACATTGTGGTTGAACTGTTTTCTTTTCATGCATGTATTTGAATATTTTGAGATGTAAGGAATATAGTAGTAATTCTGATTGGAATAAAGTTTATTGGACAGCGTTCGCAGAAACAATCTTTTGATTTGAAGTTCAGAATTAATCAGGGGCTGGGGGAGTGACTTAAACCTTGACAGACCGAGTACTACTTATAATATTTATTCACAGAGAAAATAAATATGTAAATTTCACCCAAATTGAGATAAATGACGAATGTTTATATTTGTTGAATTATTTACTCGTATTAGCATTGATGAAAATATTTATGTAAATTCTCTTTTGTTGTTGTTGAAAGTATTCCAATATATTAACTCGACATTTTCAAGAAGTTGGTTACGTATTTCATTCCCGAATATTGTTTCCTTCCAAAGCCTTAGGTTTTTTAGTACAGGTTACATATTGTTTTCTCTTAGTGTAGTGAATGACAAAGTACCCTTACCAGTAAATGGTTAAATAAATCACTTGAGACCTCTGAACTGTTTAAGCTATTGTTACCGCGAACGAAACGTCATAGGGATCCAAGTGAGGATGAAAATGTGAAAATGTAATTATTATTTTTCCTGTACTGCACCAGTACCACGTGTATTTTAATACACGAAATTCTTTTATTTCAATTCACTTTGTCTTTCTTCTGATGTATTCACCATCTTCCTCGTTCTCAATATTGGAGTCGCCGTGTTTACCTATAGATGGGCGTTTCCAGGTGCTCGGATCCGTACCCTCTCAGCCGCACCCAAGACTCTTGTCTCTCGTCTCCCAAGAATAAGGAAGCAACAGTTAAATGAAGAGATTTCCGGATTTCATGCAATTTTCCTCTCCTCTTTCATGATTATAGTAGGCACGTGAAGCTTTCCAGAAGATATCCTCCGATTCTTTCGAGACGGGATACAACTCATCTCAGCCTGATCACTGAGATCTGGCGGTAAATCAGCTCTCGGATATGCGGGATTTTATTAAAAAAGGAAGAGCGGCTGATGGCAAGGAGAACTTTTGATAGCGAACAATGGAACAACGCGCCGGTACACAACTCAGAATCTAATTTCAAAGAAGACTTTTCTCTCTCATGAAATTGTATTCTTTCCTTATATAACTCACTATATAATAGGAGTAATGCGAGGAAGTTCTCGTAAATGAAGATGTCGATTCGTTAGCTATTGTGTGACTCTAGGATGATGAAAATGCAAAGAAGGGAACAATGCCGACCGGAAACGAAATAATCACGAAGAAATTGAAGAAAAATATTTGGCGATAATACTTAAAACGGTGAGAAAATGATCCCTGGTTAGAATTTGCCGTATTTTGAAATTATACCTAAGGTAAAACTTCTGAGGGAAGCAAATTCTTTCCTTAATTTTATTCCTCAATATCCAAACAGAGTTGGCGTTCCCTAAGTTTATTCAAGATGCGCTCAAAATATGTTTGATGGCAACTGAGAGAGATCATACACCGTCTCGTTATTCTACGGTGCGTATACATTTAGTGTGTGCGAACTAATGCCTTTTACTTGATAAACATTTCGAAAATACAAGTGCTTGTCAGGATACTCATTCCGTCAGCTCCGGAGCCTGCGAATAAACGCGCCTGCAAGTATTTTCATTCCTCGCGCCTTTACGTATCCTCCATTTCATCATATTCTTGCGTTGTGAATGCAGCCCGAAGGGAAGTATACCAGCTGCTCGAATGGATGAATTCGGAAGAACTGGAGGTAGGAGTGAGAGATACTGTTCGAGTAATGTTAGATGTACGCTTGTTTAATACTTAATATCAACTTTTGTTCTTAATGTTTTCTTTCCCTTTCAGTCGGAAGCTTATATTCGTTCCTTTTGTGGATACATTGTGTTCCATTCTTTACAATCGTATGTTTGTGTATGTGCTTTATTAGAAAAATGAAGCAAACCTTTCAATAACCACTGCTGTCACTCCTCTCCTGCTGACGTCATAATACTGATGATCTGATGTATCATATTCTTGTATTGTGTGGCGCGTGCGCTTACCATTGTGGCTGCCGCTCCCGGAGGCGCTGCGTCACCCCTCTTTCTGGGGCTGATGGTGGCGGCGGTGGCGGTGGCGGCAGCGCCCCTTTGCTACCCCTCCTACATCCCCTTACCCACTTTTCTTCCTTCCTCCTCCCCTCCCCCTTCTCGTTGCACGCACGGCATCTTTCACAGTGGCCATCTGCTCTTTTTTAAAATCCAGACTGCTGCGAACTCGTGCTTTTCAGATTAACATCCCGGCGGATTGTAGCAGGCCCTCGATGGGGGTCTGCAGTCACCCACGAACAGTCCCTGCCGCCCGCCGCCTCTCCGATCGTTCGCGATAGTCCCGCTCCACGAAACCGATTCTCCCGCGTTCTTCGGTTATTTCTCCGGCTTTAACAAATCCATAGAATCAGGTTACACATTTTCTTAGACTCAATTTAATAACTTGAAATTTGTCCGGTTCTTTTCAACAAACTGTTTTCAAACTACGTTTTAGTACATATTTAAATGTTTTGCAATTTTTCTCAACAAAATCCAGCGTAATATTTATGGGTACCATAAGTCTTCTTTCCTTTTCTGTGTTCCAAGTTAATGGTCATGGTTTGGAGGAACGGACGGGAATCAAAAGTGAGTGAAACGGATTTTTGCGATGTGAAGTATTTTTCAGAAACAAAACTTGTTTTGCTGTTGTAGTCAATATTTTTTATCAGAACTTCGGTGATTTTTTTGGCATTTATGCCACCAGATGAATGCCATAATTTATAATCGTTGATATCGTGTTCCAATGTCGTGTCTTTTATATTCAATGTGCCGCTTCGACATGTATTTCTTGTGTGCTTTCCATGCTATTGAAAATCACATTGGAGATTCAGATTACGGGGAATACAAATACCGCTTCATTGAATTCGCGGGTGAAATGGAAAGTGCTGTCTGTCTGACATGGGAACTCAGAAGTTAAGAGCTGTGCACACACTTTTTAGACAATGATATTGTATTATTGCATGTCACGCTGGATTATCTTTCTCCATTCTTCCCTCGCTCTGCTTTTTATAACCCCTTTTCCTCTGCTTCTCCTCAAATCCACTTTAATCTCTTCACGCCTGTCCCCCTCCCCCGTCATACACTCGACGGTCACATTCGCTTTTCCAAATGTACTTTGCAATTCAATACATTGGTTTCAAATTACACCAATCCTATAAAACACGATATTCGGATAATGGTCTCTTGAAGAAGAACATTTTTTATTAATCTTCAGATGTTTTCTAATGCTGTGTACAAACAATGAAGAAGAAATGAAGTTTAATATATTGAATTGAGAAATTATTACTATTTCAGTTCTTACAAGTTAAAATTTTGTAATATTGTGCACACAAATTGAGTTTTTCTTTCAAGGAGGATAATTGATTTTTGTAACACGATTAGCTAATGAAAGCATTATACTCTTTATGAAATAATTCATATTTTATGATATGTAATGGGAGTCACATTTAAATATATTACTTCAGTAAATTTGTAGCGAATGCCATCATACTTAGCAGAGCAACACCAACTTTATACTAAATGTGGTTACATGAATCAAAAGATAATGAGACTGTAAGAATGACACCAAGAGAAACACCTAATAAACCATTATGTTTCATCTCCCGCAACCACCGCCCTATCTCCTTGGAGTAGAGAAACAAAATCCGGTGACTGCTTTCTCTCCGCGGGGTAAGGGACTTCCAACTTAACGAGTGTCGTGGGAGTTACGCAAGAAAGACGAGATCCATTTTGCTCGGAAATTACTTCTCCTAAACACGGAACCCATTGGTTTCACCAGAACATTACTTCCTGCTTACCTACTCACTTGTGTCCTTTTCTGCTTTAGGATAAAATACCACTAGAGAAAACTACGAACGAATGGATGAAAAGTGTATCATTTTATGTGTGAGTATCGATAATTTCTTTTCATAACGAAATATATTTCTCGAAATAAAAATAATCTTAGAAAACATATTTGTTGTAATTTTTACGTTTGATATAATGAAACACTTTTTCTGTAGTTATTTGCGGTTATTATTGAAAAGCACGTATCACTAAAGAAAGATAAAACTCCTGCTCCGCAAATAATTTTTGTTTCTTGAACATTTGTATGCATGAATAAGTTTGGAAAATAAATAAGCATTTTACGGGAAGATACAGACAAGAAAAAGTAAAACACGAAATTGACTAAAAACGTTCAAGAGACAATTCTTTCTACCTCTTCTTGAAACGACTTCTTAAGAGATACATTTCAACCCCTAATATTTCGCCTGGAGCTACGTAAGCGTTCCCTCTTATCTGCATTAAATGGAAAATTTTTGAGTTACAAATATTATGACGATAACGCAGACTTTTTGTGAGAAAGAGCCTTTCTGCATTTTCTCTCTCTTTCTGCATGGCGATTGCTTTTAGCTGTTCAAATGATAACTCTAGTAGTTTTTTTTCCATAATTATGGCCAAAATGTAGGATAGGAGATTTATGCTTCGGAATAGTGGTATTGTTTAATTAACTCAGATAACTATGAAGGTTGTTTTGTTGACACACTTAGTCACAATTACTGGACGTAGTGTAAATGAAGTAAATACTTCTAAGTAATTTTGGAGGTATGGTTAAACTCATGATCGCTTCTATCATCCTCTAGAAATATAAATACGACTCTCCTCCTTTTGTATTTTCTTCTTAAAAATTTTACTTATTGTAAATTGTTTTATTGGTTAGCCGGAAGTGCATGCCTCGTGATCCGATTCTCACCATTAACAAAGGTCCTTTTATTATTGTTATTTTATTATTTTGTACAATTGTTACGACAGATCGAAGGTATTTGTCAGAGTTATATACATTTATTTCAGCAACCAGCTTCCTAAAGAATAGATTGTGCGTTACCTGTAGGCTATATAAAACTTTTCGCAAAATATATGCAGTTCCATACAATACTGTATCTTGGATGGTACAGTCCTTGTTACAAGGGGGGATTTCTATTAGATTCCCTCTTAAATCAATTGGTATTGGTCCTAATGCAATTATGACAGAAACAATTGTCGTATTTACGTTCCACATACGGCTGATCTCAATAGCCACGATCTTGAACTTCTTTATTATTATTATTATTATTATTATTATTATTATTATTATTATTATTATCACTTATTATCATATGTCGACACGAGATATCGTNATAGGTTAGGCTTCCGCAGCAACCACGAGGAACTGGGTTGGCATTTACGCAGCGGAAGAAGGACTCTTAATAGCATATCGTTCAGGTGGTTTGATCCGATATCACACCCGCGTTCTTTCGCTTTGTGGTAGCGCAGGAAAAAATACACCACCACCGGTGACTAAACGAATTCCCGCGGGCACATTCAGCGCTTGGATGGTGGTGATGGGAATGAGGGTGGGGTGGTCGACCCACATTACTTGTTCCAATGCCACCCCCACCCCCACCCCTAGCGCTCGTGCAACCCCCTACCGCCGTCGTCGGTGCCGCAGGCGCGCGCGCTGGAGAACGCGCGGACGCCGCGTCGCGCCGCGCCTTGGTCCGCTGGCGCTCGCCGTCAAATTTTATTTATTTCCATTACGGTCATTTTCAACCACCTCGTTGAGTGCGGCATTCGCTCACTTTTTATTCGACAGAGGTTTCTCTTTGTATTCTCGACTCACCCAAATGGATAATTATATTCAGACAACGGGAAACTCTCTTTCTTTGAAAAAAAAACATGCAAGAAGAAAAATAGGTTTCTTTTCTTTGATTCTCCTGATCCCTTGGTACGACCAAAGCATGAAGTGAACTGTGTTCTATATACGTGATTCTGTTCAATGTTCCTCGATTTTCTCTCCGGTTCTCTTTTGTGTGGGATAGAATTTCGAGGAATAACACTTTGCGTTCACAATAGAAGAAATTTACCTGAAATAGGTTCCGAACGAATCTGACTCAATTTCCATGGCGTGCATTTCAAGACAATTCTTTGCCATTTCTCCTTGCAGACTGTTCGAATATAAGCAATGTAACATACATTTCAATCGAAACTATTTCGATAGAGGAAGAAAGAATATATTGATTTACAGATCCTAAATCATTAAATAATTTTATGCAATTACTCGTGAATTTGACAGTTTGGATTTGACAATTTGACATTAATGGTGTTCGTAAAACGTATTGAGGAAAGTCACATTAGAAACAATGCTTCTGGGATCCCAATGAGAGAGAGAGGCAAAGGAGGTGTGACATATTGGATAGGCGATAGCGATGAGATGAAGTTCTTGTCCAATTAGACTTCTTCCATGACGAGTGGTATCGATCAGGTAACGCGATTCGACGCATCGTGCGTGAAGAGGGATCAATGGCATAGGTTCATAGACCTGTAACCATCGAGAAACCATCTCCTGAGCAGTTTGGAGGTTCCCAGCGATAGTCAATTGTGGGGCGAAGCTTCTTCAGGGTTTGATACACATTCTTCATTAAAGATTGTGCGCAGTGTATTGGACAAGATATGGCTTTCAAATAATTGACGTGTATATTACACATTATTTTAATACAAGGAAAAATACTTGTTAGGTTATCGTAGAATACACTGTTAAGCCTTGCTTTTAAAGTGCGGTAAAGAATGTGTGCTAACGAGAAGACTGGGATCAAGATTACGAAGTCAATCAGAAATGTGTCCGTTATCTAGACAAGAGACCCACGAAAACTACGCGTAATTCCTGTTTGTTTCCAGGAAGAATCTTTGAGGTGTTTCAGTTTCTCGATGCTGGAATAAGAGAAATGACCGATTCCCTTGAAGCAAGGATCGAGCAATGTTATGGATGGGTACTTTTCATCCCAAAAGGAAATGGAGAGGAGGAGTATGATCGATTCGCAGACTTGTTGGATGACATGGAAGTGGATGACAGGCGGGCAACGTAGAGTATATAACTTGGCCACGACGACCGTGATGACTGAGTCCAGCAGTTAAAAGAGGGAAGGGGCCGGAGGGAACCACGGGGTCGACGGGCAGTGGGAATGGCGGTAGGCGGAGGGCGCCCACACTGGGACTTTTATCTGACGGCTGCAGTTAGTGCAGAGAAGGAGCGTGAAGGTGGCACCTCAGATAAAATTTAACGACCCCATAACAGAAATCCACACACAATTCCCTATACACTTTCTTCATCAGTTTTTATTATTTACTAACACTCCCTCCTCACATACTTTATGACGTTTTTCGAACACATCTCAGTATTTTTATTATTACTATTTTTAACTGTGAATTTATAAAATGTTTTGACGTTTCTCGGCAGCCAGACTTCTTTCATTTTTTGTTTTTTGATGATAGTTGTTTGACGAGTAATAAAGGCATTAAGGAGTTAATCTAAGTCATCTATAAACATGTGTGAACCTTTGTGTTGGAAGTTTTTTGTAGCGAAGCACTGTTAAACAAGCACATACTCAGAGAAATTTAATGTTGTGTGCCTTGCTGAAACAGATTGGAGATAAAACTGTAATCAATAATGTACTCACAATTCACTCTTTGGTGAAATTTTTTGCAATCAATGTTCGTTGTTAAATACTTCTACATTCGCATTGTTGAATTTGAAAGGGCACCCTGAATATCATAATTTCGTAAAGTACATCAATAACAACTACGTTCGAGAACAATTTAAGAAAAAAACTTTACAGTTTTATGTCATATTTTTAGTGTAAAGTTTCTCACAAACCAAGAATACTTAGTACTGAAATTTGGTTGTTTCCTTAAGAACGTTTTCATGTTACAACGAGTAATTTGAGTGTTTTCATTTGAAATTCAGCAGATCGGCGGCTGACGGTAATGAATTACACAGCACAGGAAATAAACGTTTTTAGTTTTGGGTTACTAAAATTCCCCAAAGCGTTTTCACTGCGTACAATCACGAATACGGAAAATTTTATGAGTTCTAGGTCATCCGCACTAAATGCGAGGCGAACGAAATAAAACATTATCACTGTCTTTAAATACAATTTAAGTACACTTTGGTAGACAGGATAATAGAATTTAATTTTCGTGAAAATGAAATATGGAGAGATATTGACAAATATGGTCAGCGTTGGTAGTCGGTACCCTTTCCACTAACGAAAGGTTTAATCTCGTTGAATCTCAAATTTATACGCCGTAAAAAGACTATGCTTTCATTTGTTTTCATCGCGCTGAGAAAACAGGAAACAGTTTACACAATCGGCTCCCAGACGCCTCGTCTGTCCAAGATCATATTTACTAGAGAGTCGTCATAAAGGTATTTTGTATTTCTATAAAAAAATCTGTTTACACTGTTTCGTGGTGCTCTGTAGCAAATGATGAGGTGTGAGACGATAACAAGCAGTGTAAAGGGAACGATGAAAAAGAATTATTTGGGCGCAGTAACCTGGAAAATGTCGAGATTCCATAATTCCACAATAGACTTCTCTCGAGAGCATATTTATTTTGAAATGTGGTGGTGGACGTTATTTATAGCTCAACATGCCTCAAACTTTCCAAAAATAATTGTTCAATGATATCGATATTGTTTTACAAATTATCCGAATTGTTAATATATTGCGAATTACTTCTCATTTTGTTTGTAAAACGTAATCGTGAATGAGATAAGTGTTCTGTCGGTTAACCTTTTCTCCTCCTTACACAATGCATTATGTTATGTAATATCATTTTATTTTGTTATCTTATTTCATCTGGAGTCAAATAGTACTGATAGAGAAGATTTGATAAACTTTTTTGTGACAAATTTTGGCTTATAATAATATCTCGCTCTTATTATAAGCCTTTTCGTGAACTCAATTTTTGAACAAGCATTTATATTACACGCCAGAATTGAATTCCTCCAGCTTAAAAAATACCAAAAAGCCAATTGCAGGATCTTTGGGCGCATAAAGCAGAAGGAAAAGAAAATACGGGAGCCTCTGAGTTAGTTCATTTTCTTGTCAAATGACCGGGTTGAAATAAGAATGAATTCTAATTTTATTTAAGAAATCTATACATCGCATCGGAATTGGTTCACTGACATTTGCTTTGACACCGTGTTTGACGATTCATGGCTTCAAACTGAATAAATATTTCAGAAATCTAATACTGGCTTTTGTTATTATGTCAAGGACATTTTGATCGACTTCAACCACGACATCGTTTGCAAAATACGGTTCAGAATCCTGCAGCAGAACTTGATTCGGGTCCCTGCTTCGCCTTGCGCACCCTCGGCTGAGTAAGCGAGCCTACTTTAAGAACTACATCGTTGCTACCTTTCGTCTGTTTCTTTCCCCGAAGCGAGATACACCCCTCCTCGCGTCTGTACACGAGTCGTCTTAAACCCCGTCTCCACACTTCCGTGGTTATGAAGGTCGCACAGGGGAGCTCCATCAAATCGTGTGGGCGCGGGAAATTTGCGGCGAATCGGCGGGTATCTCGCTAGCAATTACTGCCGCCTCCGACCATTCGTTACCCGACGACACATATGAGGCTGTGCTCTTTCTGGGGCCATCCCTCAGTGGCGCGAGAGCCAGCGGGGCGCCGCGATCTCTGCTCTTCCTTTCACGCTGTCCCTTACCTTCCTCGGCGGCCCGATTCCCTCGCCCCGAGCAGCTAACGGGAGGGTCCTCGGTCTTTCTCTCCGTTTCGCTTCTTATTTGTGGTTCTGGCATTTTGTTGTGTTTTGTTCGTCCTTCATAAGCTTTTGAAAATTTACTTTCTGTAATCGTATTTAGGGCGTGTAGGAAAAGAGACGGAGTAAATCGTTTAAACTAAGTGATATGTGTATTACCAAGTTTCGATTAGAGTAAAAGTATAAAGCTATAAATATTTTGGGAAATAAATTACTTTGCTTTAATGTAAAATAATTTAATAAAATGAATTAACAGTTTTTCTTGAACCACTAGTTTGATAATTCGCAACACCTTCAATAAATCCTTAAAAAATAACTTTTTGTCGCCCCTTGCATAATTTTCTTTATATTTATTTTAACTTTTTTATTTTTAATATTTCATTCCAGGAGAAAGAACGCTATTGGTTCGCTCAATAGTCCAAAATATAAAATATACCGGACTATAGAAACTGAAAACCCATTTCTCTAATCTTTTTCATTTTCTCCCTACCTTTCCGCCCATGCCCATCCTGAGCCTCAACTCTCGATTCATTTTTTAATATTATTCTTGGCTTGTTTGTTTCTCTCTTCACGTAGTTTTAAATTTGTCTCCGGAAGAAAATTACTACCACTTTTCAGTGACGGATATTAATGCAAATAGTCCGCGTCACTCGCTGATCGAGTTGCGATTTAGCAAAGGTTCCTGCGAGAGGGAACGTGACTGCGTTTTTTAACGCAATTCGCCGGAATCTCTTTTCACGAGAACCATTCGATTTTCCTCAGTAATGATGACCTCGTCGCTTACAAGCGAGTTACATACGGATGCATGTGTCAGTGCTGATTTCGTGCTGTTTATTTGGAGAAACGTCAACAAAGAAATTGCTTAGAATTAGAATCCCAAATAATTTTAACGTACATACATACATTTTAAACGTTGCGTACAATATTGAATGCATGTTTTTTTCTTCTCATGTTGGATGCATTGCAATAAAAATGGAACCCTCGAAATGGAAAATATGTCATCGTGAGATTAATTGAAAGAATTACACCTTGGTCGCAACTGACGGGATGTAGACATGTCTTTCGGGCGCTGGATGATTAAGGGGAGGATGCACCATTGTCATTTGGTAACCTGGTAAACGTTCGTGTGGGGACTGCTGATACATTTTCCCTCTGTGACGTAAATCCATGCTCCGCACTGAAGAACAGAAAGAAATGTGGTTTGTGTGGTGGAACGCGGAATGCGTTTGTTTCTCCATACAGAGAATCCATTTTCTCGGTAAAACGAATCCCAAGTCTTCGCTCCGCCAGCATCCTCACTCATGCGAGGTTGCCCCTGAGGAGCGCACCCTGAGTGAGTTACACCCTCGGGGCCAGATCAATAGGAGTTGGAGTCAAACAGGAGGCGCTCTAACTCGCTGACAAGAACCGCGTCTGTCTCAGTCCCGCGGCTCCACCTCCTTCGCCGCGCCGCGTCAAGCCATCTCCGCGAGCGCCAGCCCCTTGGCGGCAGGTGCGGGACGAGCTGAAAGCTAATACAGGGCGTTAATAGCTGTGATATACGAGACAATGCGCTTCTCCGCCAACCGCAAACCGTAAATACTCGCGACGGGCAGCGAGCGACACGGCGGCGCAGTGGGAGCCGAATCAACGCGGGGGAGGGAATAAACTGGGAGTGCGGTGCAACCGGAGTGGAGTAGCTTTATCGGAAATTTAAAAATCTATCACATATCGAATTGTTCTCAGTGATGATGATGTCTTTATTTTAAAGAAAGGGAATCGGGATAGATCTCATTTTGGACTACCTCCAGTATCCTATCTGTTGTAACACTAGATAGGATCATAGAGTAATAGGAGAATGAGTGAACAAAATATAAATGGGGTTTTACTCTCAACAATTATGTTCATGGACGAATATATGCACTATCGATGGTATCACAATGCATTGCTGACAATGTTGGGAAGGTTTATGACTAGAGTGGTAGGGCCTACGATGTCTCGGAGCACCGAGGAATGAAAGCAGAGGAGTCGAATACTGGACCTCTCGTGTCACCAACTCAGCTGATGATTTCAAACATTTCTGAAGAGGACGATTCTTCCCGCTGGAGAGCAAGACGACGTGTTCCGGGGACATCTTTTAATTTATTTTATAGGCCTGACTACTAGTAGAATAATTGTAAACAGGATATAAATTTAGTTATGATGTAAAATCTTCGTAGAAATCTGCCAGGAAGTCACTGAAGTATACTGATATATGTTACACCAACCCCAAAACAAATGAAAAATATAATGCGCATGAGCTCAAATTTTACTCATAATTTCTTAATGGAGCACGATTGAGTTACTCGTCTTATTTGTTTTGTATATTGAAGTTTATTTTTATGTCCTCTGGAAGGTGATAACTTAAATTCTTGGATGAAGATTTGATCAAGCATATTTATCTTCGGAACGCGCTATCCGAAAAGAGACGAAGAATCACGAAGGCATGAGCAAGCGTGCTGGTGAAGATGCAACTTGGGCGTGGGTATGTTANGTGCTGGTGAAGATGCAACTTGGGCGTGGGTATGTTACGAATACAGATGAAATATGACAATCACATATCAATGAATTGGGAAAAAACTCCCTCATATGAAAATCGTTACAGTAAACAAAATATTGTGCAAGATTCAGTCAGGATTAAATACAACTTATATTTCTTATGAGAATTATCATAAACCGCAATGGTAAAAAGTATTTCTCTAAGCAACTCGGAATGTTTGAACATTTCATTTATTTTCGAATCCAATGAGCAGAAATACCAAAACCGTAGTTTTTACGTTTATATTAATAACTTAGCAGCAAGTGGAATTAGTATTTGGGGATTACGAGGTGATCTATGTTGCACGGATGCTCTGCAACATGAAGTGGTGCGAAGTGTCCCAGACACCGAGGAATTGCTTTCGAAGGGATGTGGTGCTTTTTCATCACATTGTTACCGCGGCTCAACGAGGAAAGAACCGAATGACACCGAGTGATTTGGAGGTAAAATATATTATGCAATTAACAGAGAAGTATGAGCGTTGCGGAAGCGACGGCTAGGCCGAGGTCCGGGAAGCCTGCTGGCCAATAAAACCCCGGCGACGGCGTCGCGAGCCAATGCTGTCCCCGTTAATCTAGGAGACGTAGTGGGCGTCGGGGAGCATCTCCCGCGCTCTGCGCCCCGCACCGTCTCCCTTTTCACCCTGGCTTTATTTACTCGAGCCGGCTCTTGGCATCCTCAGTGCGTCCCGAAGTGGAACGTCACACCCTCATGCTCCCTTAGGTCCTTTTCCGTAATTCCGCGTTCTTATTTACAACCCAATTTCTACCTCATATCTTGGAACTAAATTACTTCTTAGGACTTCCATGTCTGGCGTGGCAAGATGTTGCCGTCTCTGTCACCCTCAGCTGTAATTGCGACGGCGTTTACAGCGGATTTGACCGCACTTTTGTGGAGATTTAATCGCGTATCTCAATTTTAGTTGGAGGGTGAAATATCTCTTTTTGTTGATCGCTCTTAAAAAAACACCTGAGCTGACATGTCCGAAAGGGAACGATACCTATGATTGTCGCTGTGGAAGAGAAAATTTTATGTTCACCAAGTCGTATATTTGGGGGGATTCGGCCCCGTTTCCGGCGACACCACGTCTCGATGAAGTATAAACTAGAAATGGTGCTGCGGAGACGAGCATCATCCGTCGTTGCTCCGAAGCTGGCGTCTCCCCTCATCTGCTACCCCCTTCTCCTTCGGTCTCTCTGGGCAATCCGCGGCGTGATGACCTCCGTCGCGCGCTCCATCCAGCACCGAGTGATCTCACTAAAATCCGAAAGAACCCGTCGTCAGTTAACATCCGGCGTGTCCGACCTTTCTGCACCCTCGCCTCCCATTCCGTCTCGTGAGAATGAAACTGCTAACGTAGCGTTATGTTGTGACCTATTACAGGGTCTACTCGGAGGTAATATCTGAATAGAAGGAACGTTCTGAACTCCGGCACATCTTGACGCAGTGCCGTGCTTGTGGAAAGAAGCTTAGTTCTGAGTGGATCAACTGCTGACGAGAAAAGGAACACGAAACCAAAAATTTTAACTTGTTTTACATTGCAAATAATAGGTCGACTGTCGGGCTTGCTAGTATTATTCTTTAAAGTTCTGTTAAAACATTTCCCAAACGTGTCGTGTCATATCTTTCTATTGGGACTGAGAATTGGGGACAAAAATTGGAATGGATGAAAAGTATAATTTATTAAGTTTAAGATTGTAACAACGTATATTTACCACTCTCACATGAGACGGTTCATCAAATAATGTATGTTGCCTGTTTCTTTATCTTCATTCTTTGATTTTGGAACCGAACGTGTATTGGTAAATGTATGTCTTTTGATGCATGTGAATATGCCAATAATTTTGTCTGACCCGCTTGCCTCTCGAGCGACAGGACACACTAACAAGATATAAACCAAATCTTTTGATAAAAATGATTGTGATGTATACAGCAAATAGTCCAAATCGTTAAATTATTTTATGAATAACATTATATACTAGCACAAAGATAATAAGAATTTGTATAATTCGCGTGTTTTTACGCTTAGAAGCATTGTGAACATGAACCAAAAATACGGAAATGTAACGTTGTATAAAAGATGTACAACACTTCTTTTAGTATTTGTTTGTCAAATGTGACTATTGATTTTACCTCCAATTTGCCGTGTACAGTTAACATAAACTGTATCAAAAATTACAGTCTTAGTCTTTCAACGTCTTGGAAGGTAATGTCCTCTCGTTGGGTTTTATAGCCTCTTTCAAAGACCCTCAGTCCTCGTATAAAAGTGGGAATTTTGAAACGATCTTTAATGGGAGAATAAATATATGAAAGGGGAATCTATTTATTGATAACATCCCCTGATGTATAATTATTGAGTTAAATGATTCCTTATTTGTTGTCGGAGGGTGACCATTCCCTTACAATTTTTATAATAATCCGTTTGTTTTTCCCGAATGTAAACCCAAATAAAATGAATGTATTACAATTTTTTGTATTAAAAATCAACGTTCGGATTGAATTAATAGAGATTTATTAGTTAACTCGCTTTACCTAAGTCTAGCTCTCACTAGGTCGGTGCGGTGAGGATGGACCATATGGTAAAGACGGCACTTCAATCGATCGGAACGCTCACTTCGGAACGAAGTACTGCAAAAGATGTAGATCGTCCTGGCTCAACTGTGACGATCTCTGAGGAAAACTATGAAATCAACTTTTGAAACAATTCGCACGAACTGTGCACCCGTACCGTACCGATCCAGTGCGCGCTATTCTTTGACCATCCTGTTTATTACGAGGAATATGTAAGAGAACGATATCTTTCTCTTTAATGCGCAATAATCTATTTATATCGATCTATTTCATTCATGAGTGAAAAAAACGACAACAAGATATCGAAGAACATCTGTGCCATACATAAATGAAAGAGTGTAAATCCTATAGTGATTGAACCCTGGTCGTGTGGGTCACGTTTGTTGTAGAAGAGCATGCTTCTAGTAGCAGACAGTTAAATATTAATACAATGGGCGATGGATGAGTGAGACGGCCAGCGTTGGGTGGTCGCCGAGGCACGCGCGAGCCGCGGAGGAGGTGGGTGAGGTGTGCAGCGGTGTGGAGGGACGGGTGCGGCGCGCGCCCGCGGCGACGCCGGGGCGGACGGGAGGGGGAACGACTCGCGACGCGCGAGGTAGCCGTGCGGGTAACGAGATAAGCCGGTAGGTACGTCACAGTAATATCTTTATAGTACCGCCTGAGGCGCGAGTCGCCGCCGCCGCCCCCACGTCGCTCTGTAGACGATCCTCAGCCAGGTTTTTCTTCTACTCGGCGACGCCCGCTAAGCCCTCGCCTTCCGCCACCACCCGCTCACTCTGTTTGCAGACAGTTGCCTCTTTTTTTTCGTATTTGCTGAAGCCGCGGAACATATACCTTCCAAATTATATTGATGTCATAAAGATTCATCCATTGAATTAATTTGAAATCGTGGTGTTTTCTCGAATCTTTCCTCCTTTTTAATTGGCAATTGTTTCGTGAATCACTTTAACGCGATAGATGATCGAAGTTTGGTGACTCCGTTAAATATTATATAATAAATTCAGCACGTATTGTTTAGCTCGTGAATGGGATGCACTTCAAGTTCAGTGGGGATGCTGTAAACCCCGAAACAAGGCTTTCACATTGTCAGTGAATACTTCTGTAAAGTTGGAAATTCCAATACTTTTTTGAAAGAAGAATCTGAGGCTCCTTCTACGTGACGTGTATGTGAGATCGTACTGTTATACGAAAATTTTACCACTAAATCTTCAATACTCAAATGCTCTCTTTGCTTCTTGAAGAATATTTTATTAATGTTTATATGTAATATAAATGGTTGCACTAAGGAAGTATTGCATCGTAAACGTATGTCCATAAAAAAATGATATTGTTCTAAAGATAATATGCCCCATAAGATTTCGATGGTTCCCGTCACGGCGTGTCGAGGGACAATTTCCTCTTCAATATTTCCGAAATAAATTAATAGAAAACATCATTACAATGAGTATTTTAAAACGAAATTCTATGGTAATACTGATCGGTTTTACGAGGACACAAAACCGCTGCAAATATTTTGGCATTGGGTGATAAATATATCTACAGGAATGTAATGTGGTGATGCGAAGAGAGTTTGTTTAAAATTACAAATCATAACGGGAATGGACAAAGCGCGGACAGTTTGCCTTCTGCTAAAGGCAGAATCCGAGGAGGATGTTAATACGCTGGTACTGACGTACCGCAACATGTGTTCGAACCGGTTGCGCACCGCTCCTTCGCTCGCAACAATGCGAGTAAGTCACCGACGGAGTCGCCTCCCTCCACTTCCCGCGACCACAGCTACCTCCCACCGCCGGAAGCGCAATGTTTGTGAGTGTGGATGCGCGCACACACACGAATTCTTATGGTTCTCAACGAGTGCGCTGGTCGGTTGTAAAGATGTAAGGCCGGCGGCTCGGGGTGCGTGCATGCAGCTGGGTGTTTCGGCAGCGGTGAAAGGTTGGGTGAAGGGGCAGCCGGAGAGGCGGGAGGGACGGCAGCGGCGCGAGTTCCCTGCGTGTCCCAGTCGATGCACCGGCTTCCCGCGTTGTTTACTTGGCGAATGGACAGACTCCACTCCAAACTCGTCGACTACTGCACTATACACTGACACCCTAATCATGCATAATACGGTGATAAAAAGTGCATTATTTTAACAAAAAACCTCGTGTCTGTTAGAACTTCCGCAGACCCGACGCGAAGATTCGTGTTGAACTTAATGACTCGGAACTTGTATAAATGCTCCATACACATGCTTTAGTATTTTACTTCACTCCTTAGGTGGTTATAAAATTGTTGGAATACTGATATACTAGTATCTAGTATGTTCTATTATGACTTAGTGGAGTAATTAATTATTGAAAACATAAGCAAACCAAATGTTTGATTTGTTGGAGATATTCCATACGAGAAAACACTTTTTGGTGTCTTCCGAAAGGGTTAAATATTACACGATGTATTATAATAGTCTACCCTAAAAAATTAAGCTTTTTATCGTGAATTTAAATACTGTATATGAGAAATGAATATCCATTGATTGGACTTCCTTTGTTAGAGAAGTCGCAATTTGCGCTTTTAGATCCGTTGTGATTGATTACCAGCAAATTCCAATCTTGCGCGTTAAAAATTGTTGTTATGAGTCAATACTTATAGCGTAATTATGTTCTTCAATAAATTATTCACTTGTATGCTGCAGTTGGTAATGGAAGTACTCTGAGTGTATAAGTACCACGTGGGGGTAAACAGAGGTACGCTACATTATTTTTGAGGTCTGATGTTTGCTGCGATTTTCTATTTAAGCTCCACGCATTCCCAACGGGTTGCAAATTTTCGTGCGAGGAGAACAAACTGTATAACTATGCACTGAACTGTTCACAAGAGCAAACACGTTCATTTGATTGTACCACGATCTGTTGACAATTATATTTACAGTATTTAAAGAGCAATTCTTTCGCCTCCTTTTCAAATAAAGATTTAATTTAGGTGGACATGCACTGAATAGTGTTATTAACAGCTAGCAAACAATGGCATTATTATTAATTTTGATTACAATATATTCACTATAAATTTATATTATTCATACTAATAAACCTGCAACCCTTATCTGTTGCTTTGAATGCTATATAATTTATTGAACCCTTTAAAAATGTAATCTATGATTATCCTTGTATTCCTTTCCTGTATGCTTGGTGAATGGAGGCAGCAAAGTCAACTCAAAGAATTTTTCTAACTCTTCATTTTTAATTTTCGAAAAGAACAGGATCAATTCTTTTTTCCAATTTTGATTGACATGTTATTATGGACGTAATATTATCTTGTGGTATTTCATCGCTTTTCAGATTTAGAACAAAACACTTTAGTTTTCAGTGATTACTTCGAGAAGATTACATTTAATTTTATTCGTTTTAGCTTACCGGCAGACATTTTCCCCAAAATACTTCATCTAAGTAATGTAAAACATTTTGTTGATTTTCTTAGTTATTTTATTTTAAACTGTTATATTTTAAAATTGATATTTTTAAACATGCCATTTTGTCCGAACTTATTTTGTTTGTGATATTTCTTTTGAACTAACTGCAGTCAGACTAAGGAAGCAATTCCAAATTGCACGCCCCCCCCCCCCATTCGCGCTTAGTGGTACTCATTGAAATCTTTTAGAAGCGTGTCCCGTTGGTGTTTGAAGGCGTTGGAAAAAACCTTTACGAGTGCTGTTTGATCTCCCGTTGTTGCCTCCTCTAAGTCTGGCATCCCACGGTCCATTCCCTACTAACGAGGTGCCTCTAACCACAGTAACTCTCTACTATTCCGCAGCTCCAGACCTGGGAGACCGCCCAAACGAGCGAGCGTCGGACTGACCATCGCAGCCTCGCATCTGGGTCAGCACCCACATCAGCAACTCAAGAAGCACCGCCTTGACAACGGAGAATACCCCGGCTATGAGAATGGCCATATGGGGGGTGAGTGTACGTTGAACTTTTTTCTATTTCTCTTAACTTAAGTTACATCCTTTTCATTGTCAGCTGTCAGTACTATTTGTGTGAACACTTGTAATACGATAATTAAAATGAAAATTCAGTGTTGTAAATACATTTTTTGGCATATGTTATGTTTGTATTGAAAGATATTCTAAATGAATGAAAGTTTTGAGAATTTAAAGAAGGCTGAAGATTCATTTTACTTTTGAATGCATTGAGTTCTGTTGATCGCTAATTTGGGAAAGACGTTTAGGCGTAGTTTGCCACTTGTACTGACAGCTAATAAGAATAGGAAAATATAATGTAAGTTAACACATCTTAAAATAGTTGAGATAAGTGAAATTGTAAAAAGAATGTTGTCCCATAATTAGGAGTAAATATTAAGTGTTTCATTGGCCGAGGTGGTTTTCGGAAATATGAATATTTAAGACGATGAATCATTCGTCTTATTTTTATTTTTCTACATTTAGAGTGAAGAGACAGCTGATACAACATCTTATCGTATTTGAAGGAGAACCGTGAGAACATTTAAAATAATCCCGAAGAACGTCTAAGTTAAGTAATGCGCAGCAAACTAATTTCAATGGCTTCCTGTCGCTTGAGTAGTTCGTTTCCCCGAAGTTTACTACCACGATGAACACGGAGCATCTTATCGGCGAGCAAAGGGGAAAATGAGCGAAGCATTTCCTCGCAAACAGTAAGTAACATGCAGAGAATTGGTCCCTTTTCATTCGGCAGCCTCTGTCACTGAAGCTCAGGAGAATGGCTTGTCTTGGTGTGAAATGAAATCATTTAACAGATGATGGATTCTGGATTTGAAAGGGCTCTGGCTGTAGTAGCAGAGCACCCTCTAGCGGTTAAGACGCGCTCCACCTCAACCTCTTAGCCTCCACCCTCACCTTGTTGCGTTCTTGCTCTCCCCCCTTCCCCGCCACAGTCAGTGAAGCGACAGGTAACTCAGCACACTGGAAGGATTGGAGAGCCATTTGGTTTGCGTAGCTTCGTAACTCCTTTATGTGATGTAGCTCAAGGAGAAGGGAAGGAAACACATAAACATTGCGAGGGAAAGTCGAGAAGACGATAAACAGTTACTATCGATTTTGAAATTCTGAATTCCATGTACTCTCTCATTATACTCGCGATCAGAAAAGATAGCACAAGAAAAGGGTGTTGAAATATACATAAATTAAAATGTCGATAAGAATATAGGAAATATCACTTAAAGAAAATAAAGAGAAAGAGAACGGTGAAACTCCCTGGTTGGAAAGACCGTCTTATTGTGATTAGGACGGTAATTACAAATAGAACAATACACGACGAGAAATCATAGCGTTCTTTGAATTGAGGATTCAGGTCAGAATTGCGTTTGTATTTCGTAAGGGACTCGTATATTAATTGTATTAAGTACGAATAACTGAATCTTTACCGCTTAATTATGATACATTCCTCTTAAATTATTTCGGTACCATTTCCGTTGCCAATGTGTTGTGGAAAACCGGATATAACAGTCATTTTTAATATTAGAATCCAATCATCGGTATTGTCAATTTTTTTTGTGAAACCGCTTTAAAGTAAAACCTTTCGCTAATTAACAATGAAGTAAAAGAGATCTCTGGCAGTTGTAGTTTGTTTGGATCAGAAACATCATATCAGCTCATCCGAGATATATCAGCATTAACATTTATCAATCTCATCTTATGTCAAATACTTCATCGATATGATGGACGTATGTATCTCCTTGTGTTCAATTGAGACATTCGAAAGCGATAAATAGCGTAGCATTTCGTAATGGACACTGCCATACTCAGGGCCCATCAACAGTTAAGCACCAGTTTGGTTACCGACTGTTAAATGACAATATGTTTGTTTGTGGTGAGTTGCCATGTTGATTGTGTGAATTGGCGACTGCTTGTGTACACTTCCGCACTGCACTGAATGCCACGCGCCCTTCGATGCCGCACCGCTCCCCTCCGCTTGAGAGCCCACTGCTGCCAGCTCACCCGCTGAACTCACCCTGGATCTTCTGTGTGTATACGTGTGTGCATACATGTATGCGTTATGCTCTGCCAACTATGTTTCACCTCGTCCCCCTTTACTCCCTAGCACCCTCCCCTTGGGATTCACTCCTCCCTTTCACTTACCCCCCGCTCTGCGGTTTGTAGATCAGCTGACATTCTCGATTCGAGAATTTCTTGTGACATGTCAAATGAACTGAATTGCTCTCAATGTGGGCGATGAATAGAATTCAATATCTGGGTTTAACTAATGCTCTTAAGTCTAGTTGTCCGTCAGAGAACGTTTTGTTTTCTTTTTCGATTTCTACGGGATTCATGTTTACACGAGGATTTTTAAAACATTGATGTCTAAAAGTAATTAGATATAATTTACTGTCTTTCGTTGCGAAACGTTTTAATTGAATGTGACCCTCATTAGTTTTCAAGGTTAGCTTCAGAATAGTATCAACATTTTGTGAATAAAACAGAGATAAAACTTACGTAAGAATTTTCAGATTATACATTTTTTTATTTTCTTCTTCATTTCAAACTTTTGGGTCTTTTAATTGAAAAGCAATGGAGAGTGTAAGTCTTTTTGTCTTGAAAACACGAAGAAAGGAGGAGCGTTCTTCGGGATTCAAACACTGTGAAACGATAATCACTCCTTTAGGTTACAGCCAGTGCTCAGTCTTCCTCTAGAAAGATTTTTAGATTAGATAACGACCGACGTAATTTTTAATAACTGAGATAATGCTGCTCAATTAATTGCGGAAGTAATATATTTATCATTCTGAGACCAAATTAATGGAACTTTTCCGATACTAATTTTGCGGGACAGAGAAGTTCCAAACCTTTGTGGTCATTTATTCACGAATACATGATTCAAGAGAAAGCATCACTTAGATTGTTAGAAATGAACCTCGTAATACGTGTATTTACCAGTGAAATTAGATACAAATGCTCATATTCAATTCCTGTAACCAGTTAATCAACTTTTGTTGATTTATTAATTTTCTACTGTAATAATTGTAAAGAAGTTAATGAAAATAAAATTTCTTACATTTACAATTAAGCGAAATGTCTTTCCAAAATGATTGCGATTGTTTCTGACAAGCTCACAATTTCTCATATTTATATTTGAGAATATCGGACGAACCTCATCTAGAACGATACAGAAAGACTTACAAAGTGTTATCATTTGTACATTCGCAACATCAATTTTTCGCTCAGAGATTCCTGTTATATGTTGGTATGTACTAAGTGGGGGCGAATAAATGAGAAAACAATTGTGAAAAAGTGGGGCTTCTTTGATACATTGGAGTTAATATTTTGATACTGCATTTTAACATTTCACGAAATGAAAATAAATATCGTCAATTCGAGTGAAACGAGAAAGAAAACGTTTTGATCTTTTCTGAGACACTAAATTTTTTATTAAAAAGGATGAAAAATCTTGTTTATGGTGTACAATTTTTGCATGGGGAGATAGGTAATCAATTATTGTGGTGAATAAATATAAGCAAATTAAAAAAATAGATTTTAAGCTCTTGCACCACACAATTTGTATTTAGGATATTAAATGTGTTAGAGGAATGATTGTCTTACGAAAAGTTCTCAGACGAGAATTGTAAATTATGGAGTTATTGGTAGATAAATGGATGATTAAAGGACATGTATTGCAATGGAATAAAAATTAATACTGTTTCAGTCATGAGTTAGAACAACATATTGAACGAATTAAAATTTACATTATGGGCAAAACTACCATACATGGTTATCAAATATCTCTTTCTATGAACTTAATAGCTGCATGGGTTTAAAGTCAATGAGTGTCAATATGCAATTTGAAATGTTAAAATAATTCTTTACGGAGGAAACTCATTTCGTGGGAACTTATTAAATTTAATATTAACAAATCACAAAAAGAATTGAGCGTCCCCTCTGTTTCTTAGTTAATCATGGAGTAAATCTTCTTATTAGGATATATGTCTTAAAGCTCTACATGAACCACGTGTGGAGGTGGAGTGAATGTGTGTGCGTAGAAATATTGACGTGACGTTTCACGTGTGGGTGAGGGAGTGCAATGGTAATCCGTCCCTGAGAAGCGCGAGGGGACGGCGAGTGTGATTGCGGGGAGATCGAGCGTTGGATTTCACGGCTTTCCTGCGGAGGACGCGCGTGGACGAAGGATGGAGGACAGGACCGCTGCTTCCCCGCCCTCACCATTCCGCCACTCCCTCTCTCCTTCCGCCCTGGGGAGAGGCTGCACTCAAATAGAGGGCGAGACGGAGATGTAGGTTACGCAGAACACCCTCGTATTTCTCCTCCCTGATTGCTCTGTGGTCACCGGACGGTTTGGCCTTCGTGTCTGTTCGTAGAGGGATAGTCAAATACGAGGTTTGGGAGGCTAGTTAAAGTCGCGCTACCATTACGAACACGTGGTTCCTAGTCCGAGAAATGACGTTCGTTTCATTGCAATAGGTTTTAGTTCAAATTAGATTGGAATATTTCAGATACATTGGGCTTTGACGAGACAAAACGAGTTGAGATCACCTCTATTGTCATTTACAGCGTCCTAAATGTAACATGTATTTTAATCCGAAATAAATGTTTATTTCTTTGAAGCAGGAAAAGGAGTTTCATATTTAGGAAATTATATTATACATTAAGTAGACTGATGAAGTTGGAAAAATGCATACAAACAACTCAACATTATTAACGAAGAATCAAAATTGTCTGTAGAAAACAACTTGCTAACATGAAGCATCTCTTATGTTCTCTCCTTTCCTTTGCGTCTTCTGCTTTTAGAATGCAATATATTTGAAGCATTGTCGTAAAGAACAACATTTATGTAACAGATAAGTGACAAAACTTCATGTAAACGTTTTGCAGACATTTCAGGATGTCACTTTATTTACAGTGTGATGCATTTACATCGACACTGTAAGAGAGACACTTGTTTGTATGTTGATATTTCATAAATTTCGAAATCAATAGCTTCACTTTCCTTCTGTATTAGANCAAGAGATACACAAATCAATAGCTTCACTTTCCTTCTGTATTAGAATTAGAGTAACCTTTGTCAGCTACATCGCATGATGTTTTCTGTAGATTCAGGCAAATGTTCTCTTATTGAAAACTTAAAACCTTGACGTAATTGTTTACTTTCAAGCAAATAGAAGCTACTTTCCCTCAATCGGAAGATCTCACAAAAATTCTCAGAAAAAAAGGTTTAAAGGATACGTATTAAAATTAAATGTTTATTTGGTTGACATTGGAGTAAATCCACGAAGGTTTTAACTCTGCTATATTGACATTTCTTTTCCGTTTTTTTGATGAATAGATCCTCATTCATTGACGAAATACAGAAATACGTCAATAAATCTCTGAAGAACTTTTCTATTCCTTTTCCTTATCCCACGCTTGTATCAGAGATCTGTGAAAAATACGAGGCTCGAGTATCGTTCAATCAAGGTTCTTCTGAGGGATGAAAAATGAAAGGTGAAAGTAAAGCAATCTCTCGCGGGAGGAAAATAACAAGCTTTTCACTCAAACTCATGTCATAATATACAATTAGATAATGGCGACACAACAAACCTATCTTATAAACAAGAAAATAAAAACGAAGAATGGGAAAGCAAATTTCAAAGCAAACAAAACGATTGGAAATTGTTCATTGAATCCAGACAAAAGTTATTTGCTTTCCGAACCCTTTCTTCATGCCTTCCTTTCCTCGTGGTTCGGCCGTCTCTTTCAATGGCCGTGAAAATGAAAACTATTAGGTGTGGTTCTGAAGAGTGAACGAGAGCGGAAAGGGGAAATGGGGAGACACAGAGGGAGAGAGAAAGATTCCCTCTCCTAAAAGCTTTCACACAGAGCAGCAGGAGAGTAATCACCCCGCCGCACCTTGGAAATAGCACCTTAACCCTTTTAAAACGCCGAGCTGCAGCATGCTTTCAATTACTCTCATCTAAAGCGATGTCTAGGAAGTTTGCTCTCAGCCAGGTTCCACGGTGTCAATGCGGGAGTCGTAGAAAGGTTCGAGTGCGTCACTAAGGAAAACCGCAAAGAGTGGCGAAAACCGGCTTTTGCGGGAGGTGCCTACGAAACAAACCGTCTCCGAGGGAGGATGGCCGCGACGCCGTCGATCGACGAAGGACGACGGACGGTCGTAGGTCGTTTCGCCCTTGTGTCACGCCGCCTCCGACGCCCTCCGCGTTCACCGCCGCCACGCGGCCCGTCTTTCCAACGCAATGGTCTCCGCCATTAATTTGGTTTGCTGTCCATTTTCTGCCCGGCCCCGTGTCGTCGCCAGAAGCGCGACAGAGCTGCTGGGGCGAAGAGAAGGCGGCGAGGACAGTGGAGGCGATGTGCGTATGCGAGCCTTGGGTCGCCGGTGGGTAGGGCAGCTTCTGTCACTTTGCTACCTTGCATGAAAGTGAGCAGTAAAATTTACTCAATTATTGAGACGAAGAAGAGTGTAGAAAGAGATATAGATTTTTGGGAGCATGAACGGAGAGGTGGGAAAGGGAGGGACGAGACGCGCAAAGAGCAAAGCGTTGGGCAATGGAGGGGAGAGAGAGGTGGAGACATAGGGTGGCTGTCCTAGGGCGACGGCTGGTGAAGGTTCAAGGTTATTAACCGACGGCTGACAGCGACGCAAATACGGTTAATGGAAGCGTTAATGAATGGAAATGGAGGGACTGAAGTCGAGCAGCGTCTTTAGGAAAGAGTGGAGAGTCTAATGAATTGACAACAGCATCACACTGAGAGAGGGCAAGGTTGGGATGACTGCGGGGGTGGGGAAGGGCGGGGCAGGGCGAGGCATGGTGGGCAGAAAGATGGGCAGAGCAGTGCGGACGAGAGGGGGACGCGTCGCAGTCGCGGCTGACATAAGTGGCGAGAGGGTGGGAAATCCTACTTCAGATTTATTGTAGAGCGTGATTCTGCATGACTCCGATTTAATGTAGTGCCTTCACCAAAGTCTCACAGAGAGTTGGTTTCATCTTTGAATGCGGATTCTCATCTTGGCGGGGAATCAATAATTGTCTCCTTTTCGTACAACTTTCTGAAATCATAGAATTCCGATTCTCTTACAGACCAATATCTTCTTTACTCCATTATTCTCCGTCTGTTTTTGATACAAATATTTATGCCATTATTTTTTAATGAAACAACTGTATTAAACGTATTTCTAATTATTTTTTGATAATGTCGAGGTATTTTATCAATTTGATAACCGGAACCACATCACAACTTACATTTCACGAAGGGATGAAAGAAAACGTATTTGAAATGAGAAGACGCTGATGTGCGAATGCATCACTGAATCGTCTTTCGTCTTGATCGTCTGTCAGTGATGACGTCTGATTGTGAGGAGCGAGATTGCGTCCGTTTATTCTCCGGAACGCAGGTGTCCAGCTGGTCCCGTTGCTAGCGCTGTGGCGGATTCACGGACACCGGTATTCCCTCCGCTCCGCGTGCACGACTGCAATGTAATTGTATTGTGTCTGCACTGCGACTACACTGGGCTAAACATACCGCGGAATCACAGCACTTCGCCTCTTGGTGCAAGCCAAACATTGGTACATATTCTGAACCCCAGCCAGCACCAGCCTGCGATATTTGTTTATTGATGCAATGTATTTATCTTAGTGCGTTGTAACCTACTATGATTGTATCTGCCACTTGTGTTATGCTATCCTAGAAACAGTACTGGCAACGAGCAACACTCGGAACTGCTATTATACGTGCAGAAGCAAGTGCTTTTGAACGGGAGTTCGTAGGGCGAACGTGACAAATCTATTTGTTGAACAAACGTGGAACTCTTAGCTGGAGCTCGACGTACATGAATACAGAGTAAATACTAGGCGGACACGAGATCCAATTTGCTTCCGCATGATTAGTGAAACCTTTGTAAATTTCCAGGTTCGTGGTATCATTGTATGGACATTGGCTAGGTTGTTTAAGTTTCACTGTTTCACGTTTACCTTTCATCGTTTCATAACATTTAAATCTTAATTTGAAACAAAAACATATATTCCTGGAAAAAAATTAAAAATATGAGAAATGCCAAAATAATCGTACCTCTGTTCAGAATATTGGACTTTAATTTTTACGTATTCTAATCGTGAGCATTATGTTTTATTCACCAATGTATGGGAGGTTACATCAAATCACCATAGTATAGAAATATGTGCAGAAAATGCGTCGTATATATTTCTTTTGTGTGTGATTCTAACCAATAAAGCCAGTGCAATGGCGTCGTTGAGTCAATTTATGCGTTTACAAAACACTCGATTGTTTTATTTCGTTAATTAATACGTTGAAAATAAACTAAACATATTTTCTTATGGACCTTAAAAATACTCCCACGAAGAAATACTCAAAGCCATAATCCATAAATTTCCTGTGCATTTTGAAAAATTGAAAATGTTGGAATTAGTGCGATGGAAACACACTCTGAATCCATCAGCTTGTCCAGCGATTTTCAACGCTTAGTTTTAAAAAAATGGACCACACAAAAACAATGACAAGGTGGGATTTCTAGCAAGTATGTTCATGACTTGCATGTCTACCACTACCGTCGATTGACTTTTTATTACCCCTTTTATTCCATTATAATGCCCAGGAAAAGAAATTAAGCACGTAGAAAACTAACCTGTCATTTGAGTTTTGTCTGTTCGTATTATTTTATATGTTCTCAAGAATGAAGGAAGAGGAGACGTTAATGCTGATTTTTGCATCAGCATGCTTATCAGATTGTCCTTGTCGACCGAAGTGCCTCACTATTCTCAGCACTAAATTTTAGGTTCAAACCCGAGCAGTAATATTGCAGTGTTTTTCTGTCCATTGTACCCTTCAACATCTCGTGGCCTGAGAAATGATGGTGGTTGGAAAATCTAGAATGGGAAGAATCCTGAAAGAAAAGTGTTCTCAGGACGCAAGGTATATATTGTTAAACTGTGGAGGTATCTATGTTCTCACGAATAACAGCTGTCTTTTTCTTTTTGCATCGGAGATGGCATCTCTCAGTGAGGCAACTCCGAACGCGGCATACTAGTCGGATCCACATTTACTCGAAGGGCGGAAAGCTGCTAATTTCTCCGCGGACGTGTATCCCGGTAGGCTTCATTGGACGCTGAGGCATCCCCTCACTCTCGACTCCTTTCTCGCACCCTCATCCTACCTTCCGGCCGCCCTCATCAACTCATCATCCCTCCTCTCCCATTGTACTGACGTGGGTCACCCGTCCCCGATCGCCAAGACCACTAGTTCACGTAATGTGCAGCTCACAAAAAATACAGGAAAACAATGGCGACATATTATCCAGTTTTTGGCGGACAGCCGTGTGCCTTTTTATTTAATACAATCGTGACGCGTCCACGGGCGAGTTGAGCGGGCCCGCGGCGCCAGCCTGCCATTGTTCATCTGCTGCGTAGTCACAGCTCTAACAATAATGACTCCGCGGAGTTTATAACAATTTATTGTGATCGTGCGTTGAACGAAACGCGAATGTGGGGGAGGGGCGCGCATAAACTGACAGAGCGCGTGGGGGCGCGGACAATCCATTTTACAAGGCAGTCAATTTATAAAGTGGCAAATGGAGGATCACTTATTGTGCCTCGTCGACAGTCGCGTCTCTTGTTGAATGTAATTAATTATACATTTTATTTTAAACGATTTATTATAAAACATTATTCTGTGGACTGATAGGTGTTATGTACACACAATATTCTATTTCAGAAGTAGTATTTATCACTCAGTTTATAAATATTAATCGGTTAATCTGTTTCAAAGCAAATAATTACTGTGACTGTTCATGATACACATTCATTTTTTCTCACTGCTTTATTTATTGAGAGATTGTCTGATACACTATTTTTCCATTATTCGTGTAATGATTCTATTAATTAATTAATTAATTATGTGACTGAATATGATAATGAACTAATTTTTCTGCACCGTCCTTCAAAATTATGGAACATTTTGTAACTTTCGACAACTTTCACTAACAGATGATTACTTTCAAAACGTATTCAAAAAAATAGAGTGGCACTTCTAATTAGTCAATGAATTTTCTCAAACAATGCTAATTCAGGGGAGCTGCTTTTTATATAATAGATGAGTACCGTCTCTGTGTTGTAACTGTGGTTATATTTTATTGGAGAGAGGTATTGCGCGAATCATGTTTCCTAGTTATTTGGTGATGCAACTCAATAGCTAGCTCAATAGATAGCTTGATAACAAATCATTCTCAATAATAGAAGAAGTTATTTATTTTAGAATTATAGGAATGTAACCAAACTGCAACACTACTCATAGGATACGCTGTGACATTTATTCTTTCAGCAAATAGTTTTGCGCCTTGCAAAAAATACTTATCTCATTTGCCATTTCTTATGATCTTACATTTCACATATTTTACCAAAGAACAAAATGATGATGGAGGGAAAGAAGAATAATCAGAGCAGCTTACATATATAGAAGGAACTGGGAGACAAACAGTAGGGAGTTAAAACACTCCCTTATCCATGTCCGGTGGTGTTAATTTTCATGCAAGAGGGTTTCCACAGACCAATGGGGGTGAAACCATTTTCTCTTTGTTAATTTCGTAATTACTCAGCACCGAGTTAGACAACTTGGTTATCTGCAGCTCACCCTCTACTGGCCTCCCCTCTTCTTATTTTCTGGCTCGTTTGTGTTCTGTCTCTTTCTTCTGACCAACCTGTTCTTTGCTCGAAACCCTCCGTTTTTGCAGGGAGGATGAAACAAGGAAAGTATGCAGATTTTTTTATTAAAAGTCAAACGTTTCTTGGGCTTTGAATGTAAATTAAGAATTACATCTTCATGTTCTAGACGTACGACAGATTTCCGAAACCCTTCTGTTTTTTACCACATTTTTAATGAAACCAAGTAAAAGCCATGTGTTTCTTTGAAATGAATCACCCGGGATCATACTCTATCCACGAAGCATTTCTTTATATCTTCACTGACGAAAATACTAATTATTTGTTTGCAGGGTCTATGTCGTATACAAGATGTATCGGATATTCTGCTTTTAGCAGTTTATATTTCATATGATAACAGAGTAGATAATCTATCCTTATTAATTAGGCGAGAGCCCATTATCTAAATTCCATTGTCATTCGCATCATACAAAATATAAGATAATATCGTGCAAGAAGATCAAGAATCAGGAGAATAGGAACCTAGGATGGTCCAAATATTCGGAGCAAACGAGTTGCCTCGAGAAAACCAGCTTCTCGATCGCATTCGCTGGGGTGTGTTTAGGGGAAGCATTTGCGTGCCGAATCGACGAGCACCAGGAAGTAGGGTGTATTCATTGAAGAATGGTGCTCTTCTGAACTCACCAGGTGGCTTAATATTTTGAGGTCTCTAGTCCAAGTGATGCTCATAATGTTGGTCGACCCAGTATTGCTCTGCAACAATACCCGATACTCTATAAAGCGAAGTAAAGTATTTTCTATTTACTAACTTTCCGTTCAAATCCATAATACAATGTTGATTCATGGTAGAACATTTTCTTTCTCTTCTGCGAGATATCAACTGCCCATCCACCTAGTGTATGAATTTTCCTTTTTAAAATTTAATTGAAAGAATGAAAACATATACAATCGCGATAAAGAATTTTTTATAACTATTAACATTTTAGTTAATCAATAGAAACAAATAATTGGAGTATTAATCATGAAGCGTTAGTAATTTTCATTACATTATCCATTACATTGTTTTAACCTAGTGCTTCTCTAACTATACTTTCTATTGAAGAAAACATCTCGGCGAGACTATAAATAATATGTGATCTATGAGTGGTAGAGATATTACCAGTAAGAAATATCAGTGCCTTGATCTTAACTAGTCTGAAAGTATCATTTTTGCTTGTTCGTATCACATTTTCTAATTTAAACTCTTCATATTGCACGACGATATCGGGTGGATACTGGTACTTTAAGTCTCTCGCGGGAAAAAGAAAAATGGAACGTTGATCACATAGATTCCGTTTGAGAAGTTCCGTTCTATTAATTTGCTTCCCTGTGCACCTGCATTCATTGAATTAGGGAGTAATATGAACGTCCCCGAGGCGCGTCTTCATTTCCGCGCGAGCAGCGCGTTCCGCGTTCCGCGCGAGCAGCGTGGAAGGGCCACAAAGACGCGATCTGCCGCCCTGCGACCGCTTGAACCGCAAACGGAGGGTGGCCGCGGGCGGGTCGCAACGAGAACGCCGCAGCGGTGGACGTTGCGTGTTCATCGGGCGCCTGCCCCTCTCGCCGTCACCTGTACCGGGTAAATAATAGAAAATGATTTAGCCCGTGGAGGTCGGGTCGCAATTCATTGCCCGACGAAAGGTAAAGAAGGGTGCCGCGTCCTGCGACGGGAGGGCGTGGAAGATCGCCGCGGAAGACGGTTTTAAGGGTAAACCTCGAAACACAATTACAAGGCAGTAGGGGGCGTTCGTATGAGGGATGCGAAGAAAGGATACCCAGGCGTACAAGATGGGGATGAGCAGACGGATGAAAAACTTCATTTTAATGTGAGTTTTGTGGAAAAAGAAAGTAAATGGGTAGAAGGACGCGAGGCAAGGATAATTAAATGCTATCATAACAAAGGGGTTATAAGAAGAAATTAAAAAGGGGGAGAAATGTCCCGCGTTTAAAATTACTAAATAAGTAACAAACAGAATTTAAAAGGGATGTTCCAAGAAGCGCGAACCCACCTTACGGCTTACGAGTTTGCTAGTATAATCTTCGTGAGCCCTGAAGTAATGGAAAGGGTGGAGGGTGGGAATTTCTTTTGGAGAGAGCCACGTCTGGAACGGGATGTACTACTTTCTTATTCTTTTGTTCTCTAAATCGTTAATGCGTTTGCTTGCCACAGTGATGTCTCATTGTATTACGAGAAACCCCAAGCTCTCGCCATTTGCATGGCATTCCGATTATAAGAAATATCTTCTGTAGTGGATTTGCGGTTTATAAACCACTGCTTGTAGTAGTCAAAGCACCTTTTTCTGTACTACTTCCTTTTGATTTTAAATTATAGTTCCTGGATACTGGAGTTTAAATTCATTTTACTTTGGGTTTAGGTAATATTATCTTACGAATAGTCCATATATATATATATATATATATATATATATATATATATATATATATATATANCAAGAATGAGGAAGAAGGGTCCATCGTCGTCAGGAATAATATTTTACCGAAATGGCCTGAAGCATGAACTTGAACTCCTTTGTTTTCATGACGAGGATAAGCGATCAAACAGCACTGGAACCCACGACCCTTGGGGGCAGAGCATAATATGACGTCTTACTCGAAGTCCTCGCTGAACTCGAAAATCGTATTTGCGCTGTAAGTTCTTTAGATGAACATCTTCGAGATCCTCAGAATAATTTTTACTAATTCCACAATCTAATGTGTTTACATTGTTGTTATTTCAGAGTTCTAATTGAGAGTGCATAGTAAAGAAAAGTTTTCTTCGATTGTCCTTTGGATGCTTTGGTCGGAATTGATGGGATGGTTCTTTGCGATGTATTAACTTATTGGCCTCCACGTGATCATACGCTATTCTTAACTGCCTTCTTGATAAAAAATGTATTAATATAAAGAAATGGGTCAGTCATTAAAACTTTCATCAGTTTTCTTGTTATTGTACCTGACTCGATACAAATTAAGAAACAAAATGTTCGACATGAAATTGTATACTTATTTGCAGTGCGTTCTCAGTACGCAATTCAAATCCAATTCAAAATAATGTATCCTTTGTGACGTACGAGGCAAAAAAATGGCTTCTGACAACTAATTCACTTCACTCTCTCGTGACGCCGCTCTCATCCAGACGCCGCGCGTCGACTAGAGGAGGACGCGGTGTCGACGAGTGCGGGGATCCGGAGGTGCCGAGTGGAGTTGCTGAGTGGGGTGGGGTGGTGGGGAGGGTACGAGTGATGTGCAGAGTGTGGGAGGGGGGATTGACGGTGCTGGCGAGCGAGCGCAGGTGCGCGGAGGATCGCCCTCCGTTGCCGGCGAGCTGCGCCGCGCCGTGCGCTCTCTACCAGACCGCACTCGTACCCATTTTATTCGAGTATAATATAAGGCCATGGGCGAGTATAATAAACACGTATATGTAGGTCTATAATGAATGCTGTGCCTCTCTCTCCCTCTCAAAGCGATTTAAATACCAAGAAACCAGCTGAGCGTAAAAGTGCAGCTTACAGTTCAAGTAAAGAATAATGCAATAAGTAGACCACAAAGAATCTTCTGATGATCGGATTACATTTGGTTGTGATGAGATGACTAATATTTGTTGTGTTGAGAAACAAGGCATGAATGTCTCACTGTAGCATATATCCATGAGTAAGTAGACGAATTTCTGTAAACATTGTGGCTTTCGAACTTTCTAAAATTGATGATTGATCATACCAAGTTACAGCACATTATCCAATAACTACTGACTTTCACTTTATCCCTAGAATCAGACGTCATAAAAATAACGTTACAAAACGTACATAAATACTCTCATTCCGCAGTGCAATGCTGTTACTGATTTCCTCTGCTGATTTATGTCAGAATTACGAAGAGATTTCGAAGTGAGCTAACGTTAACTGTATTGGCAAGAGGCTATAGTGAATATATAGATCATCACAGCGCGGCTTGGCATTCGAAGAGGAAGAAGCAGAGCGACCTTTTCGGTGCCTCTTGTGTCGCTAGCAGCGCGGTGGAAAGCGGATAAGCAAATCTGTTTGTAAGTTAACGACGAATGACGCAATGCTATTGTACGCGTCGGAGGACGCAAGCGTGCAACTGTGACCCGTAAGCAGGGAAAGGAAGAGTGCCATTAAGAGCAATCGCTGATTTGAATGTGCCCTCTTTCTATGTATCCTGGTGTGGGTCGTGCCCCTCGCAAGGGGCGATGTTCCCTCTCCGCTCCGCATCCACGCTTCACCTCACGTGGTCCGCCCCCCCCCAACGTCATGACCCTCTCAGCCGTTTCCTTCATTTACCTCCTTGTCCGAAATGTCCCCGCTGTCCTTAATCGAGCGATACTTGTAGTTAACCCCATCGTCCTCCTTCACCATTGACGTTCCTGTCATTCCCGAGGAGTTTATCTCTCTCCTACCCTTTTCTCTTCTCCTCGCCCTGTCCCTCCCACTTACATGTAGCGTCACTCCTGCACCCGGGGCAACTCCGTGCACCTGACCCATTCTTTGGAGTAGAGAACTCAAAAACTCCAAACTGCTTATTGCCGACGAAAGATATACTCAGGTGCAAGTCAATTAAAACTAATCTATGAGTTTTCAAAAGAAATATGTGTGGTTTACATTTTATAAATGTATTATGAACTTAGGAAATAAAATGTAAATTATCACTTAACGTTCCTTTCCTCTTCTTCCAAGTATGAATAAGAGTTAGGTACACAAGGAACACATTTTTCAGTACGGAGGGATAGCTTCAATTTTTTTAAATAATAGACAAACTCTCTAGTTGCAGACATCAGTAGTAAATGAGAAGAACTATTGATACGATTTTAGTTTAGATTCATTTCGCTTGTTTATTCTGACGAGGTGTGTAAGATACTAAAAGAAGAAACACTTAAGTTCCAAAAAAGTAAATATTTTGGAGAATAGGACTTCTTTAAGAAAGTTATTATCTGGTCTTTGAGGTAATATAGCAACTCAAATAGTAATACTAAGAAAGGGATTCGTAGTCTTTGTGGTCAATCTTCCTAACTAACATAAAAAAATTATCTTAATATGTAAATAAAAAATATCATAGTTAACTTTATGAAATACCACTACTCTAGGTCTTCAGCTGTAATAGGTGTCATGTGTGTAGACTAAGGGACATTGTCTGTGGAAGACTGTTTTGCAATGCTAGTTTAATGTTTATGTATTCACGTTTACCTCATTTTTCGCGATTTTGAATAATTTTGTATTTAGGTGTGGTACACTTAGTGAAAAAATAGATTTCTGCAGAAAATACTGGGAAAATTTACTGCAAGCTTGGAGGAACGCAGTGCCCACGTGTCCTCGACAACAGATCACGGGACGACATTCAGTGTACGCACGTCCTGACTGCGCCTTACCCCTTCACTTCACCACTTCCCCGCTTCCCCTGTCGACCCACCTTGCGCAGTACTCTCCCGCCGCAAGCAGTCGACTGTTGAGCACTTCATAAGAACGATTAGAATTAGGACTGAAAATAATGTTTCTCTGTGGGTTGATTTTGAGAGAGATGGGAAGGGTGTGAGTCCTCCAAGTCGTGTATCAGTTTATATCTTTCTGGATATATTACTTCTTACTGGTGAGGTGGGGATCGTACACGTTCTGCGAATTTACTAAAATGTTATCTTCTCCGGCTTGTAACGACGAATAATGAAAAAGTATCACTAAATCGTATTAAGTTAGTATGATAAAATTAACACAGATTCAATATCGTTCAATAATTGATTTCCCTAAAATCTTTCAAATTGTGAGTTCCCCGCGAGAATTCTTCATATTCTAATAAGTAGCATGTTTGTGGAAACAATTTAGTGCTTCCTATGGGCGTGGGGAAAAATTAGTACTTTTGTAATATTGTAAAAAACAAAGAAAATTAAAAAAAACAGCTTTGTCGATTTTAATCTCTGAAAAGTATTTTGAATTCCAAAAAAAAGATCATTAAAATGTCATTATAAAAATTAACTGTGAAAGAGACAGTTGAAAAAATGAAGAAAATTGGCATTCCGCGCTGTTTTTGCTGAAGGTGCTCCTCTGCGTTATTTATACATTGAGTCTAATTTTCCCATTCTGCACTAAATACCATTTCTATGTTATGCACTTTCTCAATAAAATTATTCGAACCTTGACTTTCCATGTTCGTCATATTCTACGTTCCAATAAATCGTTCTACCCTGCCTTTATCATTCTCATCATCCCGATAGTCTCCCATCCATTTTTACCCCATCGTTTCTAATCCCTCTTTTCTCCACTTCACCATCTTTGCATAAGCTTTCTTCGCCCCGACATTCCCCGCCCTACCCAATTGCGACGCCACAGGAGAGATATTAAACGTCACATCTTTCGCATTTAGATTCTTCCGCTCGAAATCCACTTATGTCTTCCCGCGTTGTTTGTTTCTCTTTTCTCGGAGGTTGGTACACCCTTTCCATTTCCTCCCCTTCGACGTTGAGACGTCTTCGAAGCTGTCTTGAAAAGAGGGAGAAGAGCGTCTTGAGAGCTCATGGAGTTAGACTACTTGACAAATCGGTTACCCACCCCTGACCCCAGAACGTCAAGATATCGGACTTGAAATCCTCAGTCGGACGCGCTTTGGGGATTGAGACCACCTCGAGGACAGTGAGGGGTGGGGAGGAAAATCCGATGACGAGATGGAAGTAGCGGAGAATTGGAGAGGGGGAGCACCGAAGACGTGTCTGGTTTGCCGATCGTGCTCTTCGCGATGCCGACTGCTTATGCCCAAGTATTGTCTCTCTGGATGCCCTTTCGTGGATGCTCCTCTGAAGCCTCTAGCCATCACCGCTCTTCGCGAACTCTAATACATTCCTGACTAGTTCCAGTCAATGAGGAGCAACAAGTTTTTATATCAATGAAAGTGCGATTTTTAAAATAATTCATTAAGTATATAGAACAGAAAATGTAGCTTGTCTGGGCTTATATTTTATTTCCTTAATTATGTACTACACACATCCAGTGGCAGTCTATCACGAAGTCAATTTCTCAAGTCGCGACCTTCCCTTCAAAGAATGAATTCGATTCGAGGGGTTAAAATATTAAAAATAATATAGAGGTATTTGCCTTTAGAAATGGTTTCAGTGGTTTTGGTCTTCTATTAAAAATATATTGTTTGGCAAAAAAGAGAGTATTGTTTGGAAAATGCGAGATCTGATTAGGGAGGTAAGGAACTCGTGTGTCTACAACGAATGTCCCTTCGAACGAATCACCAAGGAATCTCGATGCTCTCGAACATTGGTATACCTCGACTCCCTCCCAACGATCATTTCGTCTTATCAAAGAACCCTTGCAGTAGAAAAATCACCCGACTCTGAAGATGGAGTCGAGATACTGCTCATGTTCTCTACGAACGTATTTCTTAATCAATTGTTCAAGACTGCTGATCGCAATACAATTACCAAAAAACGAGGAATCAACAATAACGCTATGGTGTCATTATAGACCATTCATCATGACTGTGACTAGTATGTAGCCCCAAGGTGCATATTAGCTCCATCGGAACATAACTCATATTCAGCATTGGGAGATTGTTCCAAAGGCTTTCCGGAGCATTGCGAGTCTCGATTCGATTTAACCCTGGGAAATCTCCGTCAAACATAGGCAAGCTCGTGCTTTGCACTTTAGTTGGAACTATTCCCATCAGTGCTCTGATGCTGATGCGAATCTGGACTCGGACAAATTCAAGAGAATCCCTCTGAAGCTGAAAAAATATGGATTTAACACTCCGGATAAATGCCACAACTGACTTATGGATTGTAATTTTCAACAGTGACGCCGAGAATAGAAACAACAAGGTAACATACGAACGAAAGCATATTCATAACTTTGAATTATAATTGTTCAGACTGATTTGCTAAATACTTTTAATATAGTTCAATTCTAAGAAACGTTAATTAATCGTTTATTCCATTTTCAACCTATATTGTATATCGCGAAACGTAAATTATATTACATGCTGCTGCAAAGAAAACTAGAAGAACACCACGTCCCATTCTCTGGTGTAAAATACAAAGAATGTGACGCGAATTGTTATTGGAAGAATGCACGATTTTGGTCTCATGGAGAACCTCGTTGATAAACCCAGACTATCCGTAGCAGATTGCTTACGAGACAGTGCGAGAGGAAGAAGGAAAGGAAACGCGGAAAAGGGAAAGAGAGGGAAATAATTACAGGTTGTCACTCACAACACGTGGAAAGGCTTCATGGCGGACGGTCGGCGATTACAGAGCATTTTATTTCATTGCATTCAGTTCCAGAAATACGCCCCCCTCCCTGGCGCTCGCGTCCAGAGCTCTCTTAACGATCGCAGTCAGAACTGAAAGGTATGCGTCTCATTCCTCCAGTGGGCACACTCGCTAGAAGTGGTTGGAAGGAGGAGAGGATGATGGTTGGCATTGGGCTAGAGCTAGAAGACAGGTCCGACAGGTGGATGTGGATGAAGAGAATGGGAAACGGAAGCGACGAGGGGCGGTGGACATACAGAGGGATTCAATACTTCATGGAGGGGAAGGATGTAAGGGAGAAGTAGGAACGGATGGGGATGAGTTCAGGGGGTGAGAATAACTGAATAGAAGTGTTGCAGGGAATCGTTAATGAGAGGAATCGCCAAAGTGGTTTGCGGGAAATGAAGATGGGTGAGAGAGTTTGGCGATGCATGACCAGTGGGATCCATGTCCGGAAGGGGTAGACGTTCGCGGTGATGCTCCTGGACTTGGGGGAGGGGGTGCTTATCCATAATACCGGACTTTTCGTACCATAGATACCATATCTCTTAAGTTGCTGATTACCTGCGGAAGGTCAACTATTACGTGTTTTGTACTGGACGTTCCATCATATCAATATTAATATTATATTTACACATGTTATGCTAGTATGCAAAAGTACAAAACACGTATAGGTGAAGTGAGTGCAAACTTGATTGGTCGTTGTTGAGGAACCGGAGATGGGAAAAAATGACTGCTATATTGAGCTGCGCATTAGCGGAACCTTGCGGTGTTTGTTATCTTTTGGTGGCATCGATGATGTTATAAACTGTTCTCCCGCAAACGGTGTATACTCTTGTTGTTAAATAGTATTGATGCTTTAGAAAGTCCATATGATTAAATTTCCGAATGATTTAATTGTTGAGAAGTTACCATAAACCCTTGGACGTGGCACTGTCTTCGAAGTAAGAAACGTTAAAATGCTATGTTTGTTCATGATAATCAGCAAATTAGAGTTGCTTATGACATGCTCGACATGGATAAAGCAGCTTTTTACAGAGCTGCAATTAACTCAAGTATACAAAGTCTTATGGCCAATTAATACTGTTTTTTACTTGTATAATTCTTTTCAATGAATACTTGTAACAAATCCAATTATGTTATTTGATTAAATGAGGCTTTCATTATGTTGGTGAAGTATTATGAAAACTTTTATTAGAAATCGCGCCAAAATATATTTCGTTACTTGTTCGAATTTTTCCCATCTGAGGCAAAATAAATCACATAAACTTGGAGCAAGAACCGAGACAGCTATATTCTAAATTTGACAGTGAAGGGGAGAAAATTATGGTAGTCTTGTTGGTGATATCCCTCTGTCTTCTAGAAAAGCTACAAGACTAAATCTTCATAACTACTACGTTTCTATCGGGAGGTCACAGAACTATAATACCTACAGCATCCTTCATAAAGAAATATGTGAAGGATCGAGATCCTTCGAGATCTCGGATACATACGAGATCAAGTTTTTTTTTAATACTCTCGAAATTGAGCATATTTATGCTATTCGTCTTCTCCCATTAAATCCCAAGAGTCCAAAGAAAGAAAATCGAGCCGAGATGGGGACAAACCAGGTCACCGATTGGTAAAGTATTCCAGAATCCTACAATAAAAAGACAGGTACTCTACTTAATTCAGTTATTATTAAAAACAAAGTATCAATATTTAAACTTCTTATGTGATTGATAAAATACAGCAGTAATAAAATATTTGATTGAGAAGGTTTCGATGTTCATACATTTAATTTATTTCCCAATCTAACGTACAAACAAGCAAATAATAGTTATTATAGTTTAGCAAATCACGTGTCATCAAGTGGTAACGGCAAAAGTGTTTTGGGATTGCAAGGACAACCTCCGAAGGTAGCCGGCAGCTTAACTGAGAAATGTCTGGACTGCGCTTAATGCGGTCTGTGATGCGGGGAACTTGACAGAGAACACGACTCAAGGGTCAAGAGGGCGCGGGGACTACACTCGTTTGTTCTCTCAATTGCCCGCGCACATCGGTTGTCCCTAATGACTTGGACGAATCTTCCTGTGATAAAAATACAGCAATTATTAAACTACTGAGCTCTTTTTTTTCTAGGTTATATGAAAGAAATTGTAATTGCTCTACTAGTAGTAATGTTATTAAACTATAAAAAGGACTTATTTGTTTTGAAACTAAATTGACATGCGATATGTTTATGACTTTTCAGTTTGTAAGGCAAGAAATATTGCAGGTGAGAAATAAAAGAAATGAATTTACTCCAGTGCATAAAAGGTTTGATGAAACTTTTCTTGGAACGCGGAACATGGGAAAATACAGGTATCAGAGCTCTTCTCCTAAACTAACAAAAAATTAGTAAAGATAAAGTAATACAATAATATCTCGATATCGTTGACTTCGGATATCGTCGGTTACGGTTTTCGTATATTTCTTTCACTAAACACCACTGTTTTGGTCGATTGCCTCGGATTTCGTCAGCGTGCCCATGTAATTTCACTGCTCATTTTTCGAAAACAATGTTCACAAATTTGTTTAATATCTTGGGCCATTTTAGGTAAATCTGAAGGAGGTGCAGAAACAAACCTCTTTTTCATGGGTCCACTGACTCTGAAGCAGATTTTAAAGGCAAAGAACCAAGAAGGGATACTGCATTGATACCTGAAGTTCTTACGGAGGGGGATTGCTTACAGTTCATTTATTTTTATATTAGTCGTATAAATTCATTTTATATTACATTTTTATTGTCTTTAGTATTAAATATTCTATTTAATCTCTATGAAACGGGTTTTTGGTTTGTATTTTGGAGTATCAATGGATTAATTATTTTAACATTGATTCATACGAAAATAATTGCCTCGTTTCTCGTGTATTTTGGGTTTTACCGATTGTTTTCGGGTCGATTATCGACGGAAACCGAGGTATCTTTGTACATTGCTCTAATTCTTTTTTGTCCGGTTGTTATCATGCTACATATTTCAAGGTGTTTTAATGCTATTATTTATGTATTCTCAAGGAAATCTAGTAGTAATTCTTATTGAATGCTGCTATAAATAATTAGATGCTTAGTAGTTTTGATAAATTACAGGGAGTTTTTGAAAGCTCCGCCGAGATGTAGCGTTAGAAATGTTTTGTAAAGCGCTCGAATTGAGATCTCGATGCAGGTTGTGGGCTGATTTATAAGATTCAGAGACAATATGGATTTAAAAGGGACAATTTTGATTTAGAATGGACAATATGTTGGGAAACATTCATATTAACGACTAGAATTATTGTAGTGTGATCTTTCTATCCAAGGACAGAATAATACGAAATTTGTGAAGCTTGTTGAAGTAATTCTTCGTCTTTTCCTGAGCTATCTACCAGAGCTATGTATTGTTAAGAAGGAGGTGAAGGAGGAGGAGAAGAAGAAGGAGAAAAAGAACATTGAGTGATATACGTGATTACACAATGACATTGAAACAGACAATCCAAGTAAGCGTCGAAACTAAATAAATTTTGTCTAAAATTTTGCTCTTCCGCAACCCCAAAAATAGGGGTCTATGGGTCATTTATACTCGTTTAAATAGCGTTAGAGACTCGCAAACGAATTAATATTTTGTTAGGATGCGCGGAAAGTATTCCAATTACTTATTATCATCCTAAAACTTTGTTTTTCTTTTCAATTGTCTCAATATATAAAAAAGAATAATTCAGAAGTATTCAAAATGTTAAACAAAATTATTTAAGATGTAATCAAGATTGTAGTAATGACATTCAGAGGTGAAGGTTAGCTACCTCTCCGAGCATCTGAGAGCTAATGTGAAGCAACTTGAGCGTCATTGCTCATTGCTCGAGGCTTGGTGAGAAGCTTTCATAGACACTGGGAGTACCTCCTCCCCCTGATCCCTATCCGCAACGCTGATGAGAGTCACATTCCGACAATCGACAAGTCTTTGACCGGTTTTCTCTCTCTTCATTTCAACATTGCCGTGCTTCACACGAATGCTTAATCTGAATGGCTATCTATAAGTGAGAAATTAACGGTCGATTACGGTTTATTTATTTGAGAGCATTCATAGATAGCGAATTCTTTTCGATTTTATCCCATTAATTGTGTGGAATGATTAATATTTGACTAGAAAGCACGTTTCATTGATATCATCCTGCGTCACCTTGTAACTGCGGAAATGCAATTGTTCAGAAATTTAGGTAGTCATCCTACTCCGATTCCGAGAAATAACATTGAGAACGTAAATAACAGACTACAGTTGGGTGGAATAAATATAATTTTACTCGTCCCACAATAGTGCAGTTTCGCAATGTAGCGTGCGTTTGAGTGTGTTAGCACAGCAGAGCAAAAGTCAACCACAGACAGTCTTTTGCAGTTATGGAGTAGTGTTATTGCAGTGTGTTGATGTTATTGTACGCTATGCCACGCTCCTGACTTGGAATTGATAGGAAATCCAGCGGAGCCCTCCATCGCGACACAAGAGCAACAGGGAGTTCGCACCGCCTCGGGGCTCGAGCGGCGCGGTTCGGCGGCGGTCAGATCCGCCCTCCGTCACCCTGGCCTCCCTCGCCTCCATCACTCCGTTTGTTCTCATGTAGGCAGGCACACGCGCGCCACCACCCCCGACACTGTCGTCCGGGATTCGAGGCGCGTGTACGCGTGCGTGCGGAGCCGCACGCCCGAAGCTCGCTCCCTTCACTCCGCTCCCATCCCCGCCACGCCACCATCCCCTTCCTTTGGTCTCTTTCCCTTTCAACTAAATGTTTACATTTCAACTGCATCTGTAACGTGAATGACGCATTGTATAATGTAATCTCGAACTCAAATGTAATCCTTGGAGGCGGAGAGTGTTGCATGCGCCGTACGGGAGAAGTGTCCAAACCGGCTTTGAGTAAGTGTGCGTCAGTAAACGCTGAAGCCACGAGTTTCGTGGAGGTTGTCTGTAGCTCTCACACTCCAACTCCTCCCCCTTCCAACTTCGCTGTGTTTCCTGACCGCTGTTTGTCTCGTCTGGAGCACTACCTCACCTATGTTGGCTTTTGAGAAGATCAAGTGACAAGAAAACGTTGGAAATATTTTTGAGGCTGCAGTCAATGTTTTTTTTCTGCGGATGTGCTTCTTCTTAAAAATTAATCCGTGTTACATTTTCGGACTAGACTTGGTCAGAAGTATTTTGTATTGGCAACCTCTCCAGTCTGCGTGGTGTTGTAGGTTCTTTCGGTGGACACCCCTTGCAAGTTGCATCGCAGCTTGCCCCTCTTGCGGCCGGGTAGAATTCTCTCTACCCCACTGTCAAAAACGCTTCACCCCACATCTTTTGTTAGAGCTCCGTTGTTGAAATGAGTCACATCAAATCATCGTCAAAATTAATATAATAGACAAAACTGGAGCACAGCACAAAGGCATATATAGAATTCAGTAGCTAGATGGATATGGCAAGATAATAAAAACATAACAGAAAATAAGCTGAGTTTCCACTGTAATATAAAGCCAAAGAGAAGGAGTGGGAACGTAAATCTGTTTACGCTTGGGATGAGTTTGTGGAATCAAAAACGGTTCAGGCATCAGTATTCCTGAAGAGATATTTCTTTGTATGCCTGCTTAGAAACATCCGGGAGCGAGTGGAGTCTGGCGGAGGACGCTTCCACCCCGCGGCGAGGGCCGAGTGGCTCAACTCTCGATCGCGACTCACTCCCATCTTTTTCCGCAACGCTCTCCCTTCCACTCCCTCTTCTCCTCACATTTGCACTGCGCCAACGCATTCGAGGGAGGAGTTGGCGCGAAATAGTGGAATGATATATCCTGCTCTCACCTTCCACTACTTCTTGTCCGAAAATATTTGTTTAGATGGATGGAGGAAGAGGAGTAGCCTTTGTAGAGATGTCACTACCATTTCCTCCAAGTGTACTTCTTTCTGGAGTCGTTTCTCTTACGTTGTATTCACTATTTCTCTTCACTCTTAAATCTCATCCCTTTTTCTCAGTTCTTAGCGATCCTCTTTTTTGTCATTTTTATGAGTTTCGAACATATTTACATTAGTTGGGTACATCTACTAACATCAATTTCCCTGTTTTCCATATCGTGGAATTCGGATGTTTCTGAGTATTTATTAATCCACTTCGTCTGCTTTTCTTCGTTCTCAACAGCTGCTCTCCTTCTCCCCTCGAGCGTTCCCTTTTCTCATCTCCTTCTAATGGCGAAATCAGTAATGCGGACGAAGACCTCACCTCCGTCTGCATGAGATCGTATTATCTGAGCTTCGTATCTGATTTAAATTTATAATTCGAGAAATCAAGAAAAATTACAGACATCTGCAGTGGAGCACGGAATAATTTATGAATCCCATAAGATAAAAACTTTCATTTATGCGTGGACCTTCGGTGACTTACTTCGCTTTGAGAGAATTGTATTACAACGATTTAAATATCTAATTCGTGCGAATGCGAGCGAAGAACCAAAAATGTAAGAGGAGATATTTAAAATGAGAATGGCTATGGAAATGAGGATCTCAAATACATCTGAATCCTTATTTTATGCGAGGGTAAAATGCGTGTGAAATGCTCATCGACCCGAAAACGACTGGGGGCGAAGGAAGAAAATATAATATTCTGCAGTGTCACGTACAAAGTATCGGGATAAACATATGTTTTAGGCAGAGTCTCTTTTTTAACACACTTAAACACACGAATTTTCTTGAGAGATTACACACTTCGAGAAACAACGTTGACTAAATTTAAGTATTGTAGCGGTGTGTGGCGTTCGACTGTTGTTTTAGAAAGTCGTAACATTTCAAGTCTATTACGAGGTTTGTAACATTGGGAGCATTAATTTAGGTTGTGGCTGTGGGTTCGAAATGAGGAAAAAACAGGTGTTTTGGTGGCGACCGCAACCTTATGTTTCAAAAGTGGTGGACGTTCCAAAGTAGTTAAATTGTTAGAGTATGGAGGTATAAAGATGTAAATGTAGGGTTTTATAACTATAAATATAAAACATTCTTTCAATAAATATATACCTCTGTGTGATATTTAACACATCCCTCTATTCAGAAATTTGAATGAGGAAAATGAGAAATTGCTAGTGATCTCTGAAAAGTGTCATTTACCTGTTTGGGATAATAAATTGCTATGCTTTCGAGTTCTGGGCATCGCCAAAATTACAATGCACCGTTTCCTCCTTCCAGGTGCGTTACATCGAATCCAGGTAGAATTCAACCCCATTTTCATGTCAGACCTTCATCAGACAAAAATTGCTATTATCTTGATGGTTTGAGAGTGAAAACGTTTACTAAATAATGTAAATTAAACGAACAGTTTTTGATTCTAACGTCAACTCTCGGATGTGAATTGACAGAATGCATATCATAGAATGAAAAATTATTTGTTTTCTCATTTGTAAACTAAATAGACATTAGGTGAGTTATGGGAATACTAGAAAATACCATAGTGATTTCTTGATGTATCTCACGTTTTTTTTAAATCGCGTGGAAATTATAAAAATATTGTTATAGTGGCTTCGTTTATGTGGAAAATTAGTTTTGATTTGTGATATAAAGTGAATCCTTATTAGGAAAAAGGGACGTAAGAATATGAGACGAAGAAGTATGCGAATAAGAAAATGAAACATTTTGCAACAGTGTATCGTGGTTTATTGGTTGGTTTTGTTTTGAAATCATATGGTATGTTCTTTTTCGAGTTATAGTTGTCTCTCGGACAGTTTGTGTAATTGAGCCTAATTCCAACTCGCATTATGAGATGGAAATCACAGGTTTTATTTCTAAAAAATAACTGAAAACTCGTTTGTTCCTGACGTGCCGACCGTAAAGGGATACAAGGAAAGAACGAGAGCCATTTATCACATCCGAATAGATTCCCGAGGTATACCTAAGACGTCTATGATTATTCGCCCTGCAGGTCTGGGTGCGGGAAAGGTCATTTTGTTTGTGTGAATAGAAACAATGTCTCTGGGACACGATTCCAAGAGCGGGACCGCAAAACGGAAAGATCCGTCAAAGGGCTGGCGGCACGCGCGTCATTTGGGTGACTGATGTCCACCAATGAATGTTTGCTACACGTGTTACGCGGAGTTCACAAATAGAATTTAAAAAATTGTAGAGTCTATAACTAAATTACCACTTCCTGCTATGAATGGTTCCTTTCTTGTGGCACTTCTCAGAATACTTGGAGGAACTCTTATGAAAACAGTTCGTCGGCTTTTGTCGACGAAGAAGGGAAGGGTCCGGACGGTGGCGACGCGAACGCGCATCGAAATTGAGGCGGACGCATCAGCCACACAGAACGAGAAACAGGGAAGACTAAGAACCAGTTCCAGGATAAATGAACCAAAGAAACAGAGAAACGCGGCTTCCTTTATTTTCCTCCTGAGTGGACAAGAAAAATATTCTTCGAAAATGTCTGTTCTTCTTCGAAGGTTGCTCACGGGGAGTACGCGAGGAAGTAGGAAGACCGATTCGGGCTTGTTGCGAAAATTGGCCCGCAGCGAATCTACGAAACAGCTGGCACGGCCCGAAGGAAACTGGTCGGGGGCGTTGGAGCAGGGGTAGGTTGGTGGAGGTTGCACGGAGGGTCGACGCGGCGGAGCGGTGGAGGGATTTGGGGTGGCGGAGGCGGTGGCAGAGGCCTCGACGGGGCGCGTCGCGAGTGCAAGCGTAACGTATGCGGGCGCACGGGGCAGGCCGATGTGATTGATGGATCCGTCGCAGAATCTAGGCACTTTCATCAGTTTCGGGCTCATTACAAGCGGCGGATCCGCGTGCCCGGCAGCCCCTCAGCCCTCGAGAAGCGCGTCCCAGTGCGCCCACCTCGCGGCCGCATCGCCACCGCCGCCGGCTGCGCGGCCGAATCGCAAACAGTCATTTCAGCTCCACAAATAATGCAACGGCACCGGAACAGTCACGTTTCAAGGTCGAGCTCCGCTCACCCTCTGTCAGAGGATCGTAAAAAATACACGAATTATGACGATACTACGTCCTCTTTTAATGGTGTTAATTTGTCAAAAGATGTGTAACCTGCTCGTTGTTTCATGAGTTCATTCAAATCTCGTCGTTAGCTTTATGTAAGTATATTAGTGACAGAAATAGTTATGATGTGACGTTCCATGTCTCATGTCATGTCCCCTTTATTATAGCCATGAAGTCGAGACATGCCACAATAGCTCCCGCAATTAATGTAGTAAGCTAGTAAAATAAAAAGAAATCTGCCTGACATGGAGCTCGTTAGTCATGTGTTTATGTATTATTTCGTACAGTTTTCTTTTACGTATTTACACAGAAATTGTTTGACATTGTGCGCGTTGATCAAATCACTGCTGACTCACTAATTGCACCCGAGTTCTTGACCCCTGCGTACCGTCCAACCCTGGGGGTGGAGGCAGGCTGAAGCGCGAACGCGAACTCGAATCCATGAGGAGTTGGTGAAACGCGAAGCCACCCACGCGAGCGATTGCGGCGTCTTTTGTCATCATGACATCACTCTCGTCGTAGAGGGTGACGAACTCTCGCCTGACGAGACGGGGCGCCGCGGGGAGGCACCCGAAGGCGGCGCTCGCGGGGAACTGTCGGTCGCCATATAGACAGGCAGCAAGAGATTTCTTCGGGGCTAATTATGAAGCAGAGAACGATAAATCACGAGGCGAACGAGGGAGGGGGCGGTGGCGCGGGCGGACGCGGGTAGAAGGGCGCGAAGGGGGAAAGAGTGTGCGAGGATGGCGGATTGGAGACCTCCATCACTGCCGCGTCAGGAATCATTGCGTGTGATCTGCGTCGTACCGTCGGCGTTGAGCCCGGTGGCGGTATAAAGTAACTAATTAATGAACTTAGGTCCCGAGCTCTCGCTCGCGCCTCGCCCCGGGCACTTGGGCGAGCGAGCGGGACTCACGCGTGGTGTGACGGCGCGACGGGCGGGGAAGGGGGAGAAGGCGAGGATTGCCGTCGCCTGCGGACTCGAGCCGGCGACCGTGGAGTGTGATGGAGGGAGGGGGGAGAAGGAGTGTCTCGATTCCTCGCCTCGCCACCCCCGCGCGCGCCTCTCTCCCGCTGCCGAGGGGTGCCACGAGATCTGAGCCGCGAGCTTCCTCCCTCGACACGTCGCCTGCTAAGTGCTCCGAATTACTGTCTTGATTAGAAACGGGAATGCAATTACTCCTTCGTCTATTTTGTCTTTATTTTCCTGCCAAATGTGAGATATCTCCAGAATATTATTTTACTGGAACCCTATTCCATTCAGTTTATGGTGAGATTTTCATGCGGGTGCTTCGCTTCGTGGCTGGAGATAAATGGTGGACGATCGTATTTCTACACAGGGAGGTACGGAACAAACAATGAACGCAGGAGTTTAGATGTTTTACCTCTCACAATTGCGGGCTAAAGTTGTATTGTTTGTAAACTCTGCTGGATATACGATTCAAAATATCATTACTCTGGATTAGTTAATTGTGCCTCACTTCTGTTTAAATCCCACCATTTCACAAAATTTGGAGGTTCCATGTTTACTTTCTGTTCTATACAGGTGTGTTAATTGTTAAGAAGATAACATTATATAAATCGTTTACGTTCTTTTCGGCAGTAATATTACATTTTGTATTCTTCATTCCTTTGAGCTTTGTTTTGGATCAGAAGTTATGTGTTACTCTGTATCTAACCGCAGAGTTTATGGAAGAGATAAGGAAAGTGAGGTATATAAATGGCGATGAGTTACGAGGAACCTGGCACACATTTATTTGGGTCGAATAAGGGAAGACCTTGTTGAAAATGTCATATTGTTTGCGGGAACTTTCGTTCTCTTTCCTTGCGATAGTACTAAAAAAAACGCTGTGACGATGCTATAATTGGCATGCTTTACAGGGAATGAAAGAGTTATGCGTTTGTTTTCGATCCAGAGCAATTGGTTTTTCTTGCTACATTATTCGTGATTTCCCCCCTTCCTTCCTCTTCTCGATTCTCCGACAATTGGATTGTTCTGTAGTAGCGACTGGCAGATTACATTAGCACTAGAAGTCTTCAATAAATGAAGCAAAATTAAGAGTTACTATATTATATTTTTGTCAACATAAAGTATTTTCGATAGCATGGTGGCCATCATCTGTGCATTGTTTGGGTTTTCGCGCCACGAAACGCATCTTTCCTTGCCACCAGGAAAGCAAACACAGCTCTAAAGGTATATAATAAATTACACGGTAGAGAAAGTATGACTCCTGTCTTATTGATTTAAAACAATTTACACCCCATTCACAAAACATATCAATTATTAAACAACGAATCCTCTCTTGTTTCCCAAGTGTTATATTTAAACCAAAAATTTTGGAAGATGGGAAATAATTTTTGTTGGTTTTCTTTTGTGTAATACATTGAATACTTTTTGAAAAAACTCGACCGCTGAATATTCCTTTAATAGTTTTCTGCACATTGTCTTTTACACCCTTTGCAAACCAATTCGATCTTCTAATTAGTATTTTGTGCCACTTATTCTGCACTAAATCTAACACATTTTATTGCGTATTTTCTCCTCCTCCTCTCTCTCTCTCTGTCCCTCTTTTGATTGTCGCGTTACAAATAATTAGATGCTGCGACAGACCACATTTTAGACATATTCGCCAATTTATTGGTCAAGTCCTTTTCTTGGCTTGTGAAATGAATATCTCAAATTCTACAAAAAAAACTTAATTTCTAGTTTCCTTTCTATTTTAGTTGTAAATGCATTGCTGCTCTTCCTCATCATTTGTCATTAGTTTTCATGCAATATACCCTATTATGGAGCCTTTCATTCCTATAGTATTCACTAGGTTCTCATTTATTCTTCCTACCCTTTTCACACACTCCGCCTTTCTCTTGTCCTCATTCCTATCTCAGTTTCCTACCCTAAATCCACGTCTAGTTTAAATTGAAACTGATGTTCTATCCTTGGGAACATACAACTCTTGGACAGTGATTCTTCCGCCCCCTGCACGACCTCGTGGGCAACGCTGACCGCCGAGATGCGGCAGTCCGGGAAGAGGTTAGGAAGGTACTAGTGGGTGAAGGAGGGGGGCAAGAGGGCGGGGCAGGGGAGGCGCTGCATCCAGATGAGAGACCGCTGGATTGGAGTTCCTGGGCCTGCAACGCGAGCGGGATACATACAACCCATTCGTCTTTGGGACGAGGACAATCAGCGCACTTCATCTTTGCTAGATGTCTCCCGAGGACCACGCCCCGCCACTTCACTAGCTGGCTCTCTCTTTGCCTTCATGTCTCTTCTCGGCGCCCGTGAGAAACTGAACGTGTCATTGTTAGTACCGTCTTAAATGCTATAAACTGTATCCGTGTCCATTACATAAGTTTATTTATTTACAGCTCATGTACATTGCTTGCGATGTATCAATAGATACACCACATTGATACACTTTTTTTCATAAGATTTTTATTTCTTAATTATTCTAAGTACTGTGTAACAATTAATTTGGAGTTGTCTCTTCCATTTCGGAGTATCAGATCATTAAGAAAATATTGGAATAAAAGTACGTGTTAACTATGTATTCTTTTACTTGGCGAAACAATGTATTTCGTGATTTTGATTTCGGGAATTTTGCTATTGACGTGCTTTCTTCTTCATTTGCAGATCCTCCTCGTCTGGAGAAATCCCCTCTGTTGGCAAACGGCTACAACCATCCACCGACGCACCTCAACCACATGCAGTTCATGCAACTGAACCACCACCCCGCAGCGGCGCATACCGCCATCCTGTCGCCAGCGGGACTTCCACATCCGGGTCTGGCACGCGCAGACGGTTCCATCATCAAGAATCAAGGAATCCCCGGCATGGACGCTATAGCCAGGTGAGAATCCACTACCATCCTACCAACCTGTATATACTCGGGAAAGAATTAGGAACAAATTGAATGGGACTTCGGAATTGTAATACGCGCCTGTGTTTGTGAAAACTGAGGTTTTTCCTTCGAAAGAAGGTCACAATGTTTTCATCAATGTTTCTTCTAAAGTGAGTGTTACATTGAAAACTCGATGCTCTTTTTTTATTGAAGCTTTGTAGAAAGATACTTTGAAATTTTTTTTAGAATATGTGAAGTTAAAGTACGTCTTGTCATTTTTCTCATATCTTTGTTTACCAATCGCAAACACACGCGTAGAATAATCTCCCTCTTAAGCATCGTCCTGAGCCCCACTGGTGGCGCAGGTGGGAGTGTTGTCACTCATCGCCAGCTCATCCCGGGTTCGATTCCCGATGGGGCTAGAAAAATTGTAGCTTTTCGCATTGATGTCCCAGTTCATATATCTGTGACTACTCGAAAGCAAACTTTCCTTCCTCTATCCAGCTCCTCTTAGTATCAATAACTCTAACTATTACTAACTACTAACCCCTCCACGTGGGCCAAGTTGTTGGTAAACCCAACTAACCGGCCCACCTACTAACAATGACCTACGTAGATAAGCTTCAATAGCACGCTACATTTCCCATTTACAAATACAACAATTTCCAGTCGTTGACCTGTGACTGATACATTCATCAACCCAGAAAATATCTATTAGTGATAGGTACTTCAAATGTTGACGGGATGTTGCTTTTGTATTGTAGAGGTTTACGAAGAAAGGATTTTTCGAAATTATTTTAAATGAAAGAATGCGATTTTTCGAATGTTCTTTACCTCGTGGACTAATTGAGATATCATCCCGGTTTTGTGTAAACGCTGGTAATTCAAGTATTTGAAAACGAATATACAGGTTGATCTTTTCAATAGGTGCATAAGACTAGAAATATTTTTATTATTTTCGTCCTTCGCGCTAAGGGCGTGGTATATTATTTTAATTATATTTCACAAAGTAATAGAGATATCATCTCGTTTTTTATTTTTAAACGTTATTAAATCAAGTACATAAAAAACAATTTCTAAAATTGTCATAATTACGTTTTTAAAAGGGTGAAAAGGAATGAAATGGTTTGGGGCTTTGACCTTTCTGGCTGACTCATTTATTAACGCAAAGAGAAAAAATATTGAAGGTAGGTAATTGGGATATTGCTTTTGTATTGTAGAGGCTCACTAAGAAAATAATATTTGAAATACCGGTATAAACGGAGAAGTTATGGTGAAATGTATATTTGGAATTTTCACCNATTTGAAATACCGGTATAAACGGAGAAGTTATGGTGAAATGTATATTTGGAATTTTCACCATATCTCAGGAACGAATTAAGATAAGCTCACGGTTTTTGTATGTCAACGTGAATTTTTTTCCTCATAAATTATGACGATGGATAAAGCGGTATCATAACGACAAAAACTTCCATGCGGATCCGGACAGGGACGGCTAATCATCTATAAAGTAAGTTGGCCGTGATATATGTTTCATCGAGTTTCATCAGGTTTTATTTCTTGGAACTTGATACGGATACTGTGACTCTCACTTTAGGGGTCTCATGTTTAACATTAGAATAAAATGAGGCGCAAAGTCAAAATACTTATAAAGAAGAGAGCCCTATTTAGTCTCTTATTCTGCTTCAAGCATTCAACAAAATAATTATTTCTCCAGTTTGATAACCATTTGAGTAATCTAGAACCGGACTGCATCCACGGAAGTCCTGGGCCGCTGGTTTGTCGTATGTGATTTTAAGCATTCGATAGAAATCTCTTAGATTGCGGTGAACCTCACCGCCAGGTAACAGATTAAACATGTTACGTCGAATGAAAATGGGAGACGGGACCGGGGATCGAACCCGGGACCTTGAGCTTTGCGCGCTCATGCGCCTACCGACTGCGCCATCCCGCTCGCTACCCGTGCCCGTCTACAAGTTGAATGAGAACGGGTAGCGAGCGGGATGGCGCAGTCGNTAAGCATTCGATGTATGAACTTTTGATTTTGTGAAAGTAAACTCTAAAATTGCCTATCTTAGGGTCTGCAGTAAATCTTTTTAATGGTTTTGATGCATACATGGGGACATGCTCACGAAAAATTACAATGAATCTAATTCGCCTGTAAATATTATTTTATGTCTAGACCTTTACTTCTTCGTTCTGCCTTCATCTCTTCTTCTCACCTTTGCAATTGTTTCCTGTTCTTTGAGATGTATCCAAAAAGAAATGGAGAGTATAGTGATTCGGAGATGAAACGTGACGGGAAGGGTTTTGTAACTTCAAAAATGCAATAAAATGACGGGATGCGTTTTTAATCTAAAAGACTGTGTGGAACAACCATATTATTTCAGATTTCTCAATTGTTCTATTTGAAAAGTGATAAATAACATTTTCTCTAATTTGTTTCTGAAATTTTATTTTGGCCTCCGGGAGCTTAATTGATCCTTGACAATATCTTGAAATTTCTGTCGAGGAGGATGAAGAAGGTCATGTCCCTAACCTTAATACTTGGATGTTTCTGCACTGTAAAATTAAATACAAATAGTACTGCTTGTGTCAGGCTGCAGTCATCGCAGCCATTTTTGACGAAACGAGAACCAGAACGTCACATGTTACTGCAGCAGTTGTTTAAAAAGTGATTTTACAAGTCGTCCATGATGTCTTGTATTATTCCATAATGTCTTGTATGTCTTAATTCATTGATGTCTCAACACAAATATAGGCCTTTTGTTTCTTAAAGAACAGATCAAAGAAAGTAGACAGCAAGGGTAGTTTTGTTGCTCTTGTTAGTTTGATCTTTCCTGCTTTCGCGTTAGCATTGCGTTAACGGCGACTTAGTAAATTTATAATTTTTACGGACAGTATATCGTTCTTCAGCATTGCTCGGTTTTAGCGTTGACTTGTAGATAATCTGTCTTATGCGTCCTCATCCCATCGGTTAGAAGAGAAGAGCTAGGTGACGCCCCTGCCGAAGAACGGAGCGGATAGTCGGGGAGTTCGTATACTTGGGTTGTGAACCTTTTGACAGTTGTACGGGTTTAAGCCGCTGAAGCCGTCTTAACTTGGATGAGTCAAGGGGAAAAAAAGAAAGGTACCAGCAGCAGGGAAAGCAACTTCGTCTGGCCTCCAACTGTAACACAGTTAGAGAAGAAACACTTCCTTTATCCAATTTCATGGCTTAGACGAAGGAGGCGTGCCGCGACGCTGCGGACGAGGGAAGATGTAGACGAAGAGAGGCAGAAGCGTACGAAGACGTTTGATCAACATAAACAGGGGAATAAGAGGGATCATTCCCCCCACCCACCCAAAAACATCTAGTATTTGTATGGTTGAACACACATAATTTTAGATCAATTCATCGAAAACTTTTCTTCATTTGAATTTTACAGACACTTTGTTGAATTCACTTACATTATTTCGAAGAAGATACAAGAACAAATCACTTTTGATATACAGCAAAGTTTTGTCCTTGGCCGTAGGGTATATATCCACATTTTCCAGTTTTCCACACATATGAGACTTGAAAATAATTGGAGAACGCAAATTTGACTGTAATTTAAAAGAGTTTATTCCCTCATAAGATACGTTCAAAAAACAAACAAATACCTTTACCTATCCTTCCGTATATTCAAATTTTCGCAGTCCGGATCTTTGCCTCAAGAGCGCAGATCCTTGCTCTACTTGCAAACAAAAGGATTTTAACAGCAACAACAAATTTAAGAATAAGAGGTACTAAAAACTAGTTTATTTGTATAGTAACGACAGAAAAAAACAACTGTTATCATTATGAATTTATATTATTGTGAGATAGTTTTAACACAAATGTGAATAATGAGCATCAGAAACCTAAAGAATTGGGAGCGTTTGGACTCTGACAAAGGTGGTTGTTTCGGATTTTTGACTCGAAACAGTCTCGTTAAGAAAAATACGGATTTTAAGTCGGTACGTTGCATTGTTACCTACATCTATTTCTACAAGTCAATATTTCAAAATATTTATTAATAATGTAGCCTATTATTGATCGGAAGCGGTAGAAGAAATGAGAGAGAAACATGTAGCGAGGAGCAGTGTTAATCTGTGATCTGCTGTGCGTGAGTGCCGTGAGCACCATACAGCGACAATCGAGATTACCATCCCCACAAATTCAAAACGTCAATGCAGATATTTGCCTTATGATATGATTTACACTGTTCACCCTCTTCCCGCGGACTAAATTCCATTCTCCCGTATATATGTTTTCTCGCTTTATATCTATCAGAGAGTATCGGAGCTCTTGAAGTTTCATGTACGACATGTAACTTTTCGAGTTCAGGCCAAGGGGAACATGTGTAAGTAAATGTACTTTTCGTGTGCTGTAGACTATATAAGCAGAATCTGTGGAGAGGGAGTTCATATAATACCTCATTCTACTTGGACATGGTGTCTCACCATTACTAATTGCCACCTTCTTATCTCTGTATCAGATTCACTTATCGACACGCGGTAAATTCCTTGTTTTTTTCAGTATATTTAGAAGATTCTTAAAATTTTTGGCCGAATACGAGTGACCACTTACAGACTTGCAACCGGCAGTTCTAAATCTCTCCTATTTTCGACGAAAATCGTCCAATTTTAGGGTTGAAGTATCTGGAAAAGAGCGAAACTTCGCCGGGTTGTCAGATTGCTCAAGGCGTTTATAATGTATACTTTGGGCACAGGAGGATTTCCTTACGTTGCTTTTCATATTTTCCCTGTGTTTACATTCATTATTAGGCGAACCATTTCCTGCATGAACTGGCGTCGATATATTGCGTTACAGAGAAAGCTAGATGAACCATACAACAAACGTTTGGTAGGAATAAAATAAGTTTTTAGCCTTGGAGACGTTGTAATGATGAGCTTCGAGAGATTCTTGCGAGGAATAGTACATAAATTTTGTTGTAGCACTTTCATTATACATTTTGTTACCAGGGGAACATTTGAAGAAACTGATTCGGCTTTCGCCTTCACTAGTTTCGAAGATACTGAAGAGATTCCTAGAACCCCTACCAATCCCATATTACATAGAGAAGAGTAAATAGTTCAAAATTTCCACTTGCTTTTCTTCCCTCTAACGGCCAGTCGGTGTAAACCGAAGATGGAAGAATCTCTTCAGTATCTTCGTGTCTGGCGAAGGCGGAAGCCGAAACTACTTCTTCGAAAGTGTGAATAGTTTCTACGCGTATTTTTTTTCTGTTTTCTAAAGCAATGTATTTATTGGAAGACAGTAGTATCGTAGTTATTTTGAAGTTTGTTGTACTTTATACTTATTTCTTGATTTATGTATAATTTTTTATGTATTTTAGGAGTATATAAACAGCTATATAGCTCCATAATCTAAATCAAATGATTGTTTTTCAAAAGTATTAATACAGAACCTGCAAACCCTGTATGCGAAGCCATGCCATTAAACAGTTGACAGTAACTACGGAGCAGTTGTAAAACATGTGAGATCTATCATATGATATAAATGAAAGCAAATCGAATTGAGAACATTGTGTTCTTCAGTGAGTATGACTTGATTATTCATTATTTCTCCATGCGTTGGGAAATATCATTTCGCGATATTGATGTTGGGAAATATTTTTAAAAGAATGTTGTGTCGTTTTAGGTTTCCTCAGTCTATCATTAATACTCTAGAGTTCCTTCCTCACAACCACTGTTTTTCTGTCCCACGCATCTCGTCAAGTAATGCGCAGAAGCACTCGTAGTGCTAATCGCGAAGTTTCAAATATTAATTCCATGATTTTATTATAACGACAGTAATTTCTTTTTAATCTAGGAATTAATTTCTGTTTTCCGTCAAGTTTATTAATATTATGGTGCCCATCATTTCTTATTCATCATCAATCATAGCGGGAAGATATAATTTTGATTGAATCAAAAATTGAAGACACGCATATTATTATTACGAGATAATTTGTAGACTTACAATCTTGATCAGGCGTAATTTGAAACTGGACAACGTAGAGCGGAAAACATGTTTGACTGAAGTAAGTCTGAGGGAGAGTTTCCAAATTTCTGGCGATCCACCTTTTGTCGAAGTGTTTAACATTAAGTATTGATTTATGGAAGGTAATAAAAGATCTCCAGCGTAAGTGACCAAGATTCTCTCTCGCTGTGCGTGCCGTGTGTAGCTAGTGCGCGTTGCGAGGCCCATAAAGCTGTTCCGGTCGGAGCGCAAACGATAGAATCCATTTATAGCTATCGCGGCCACTCGCCGCCGCGGCCGCCCTCGCCACCGTCCCCGCCGCCGTCACCGCTGCTTCCGCCTTGCCTGGCGATGCTACCGCCGTCGCCGTCCAGGTCGTGTTTCCTTACCTCTTTCCCCTCCAATGCACTGCAGGGAAATGCCTACCGGAAACAAACGTTTTGGCCCGTCACGACAATGACTTAGCAGATAACATTCTTAAAATTGTAATTACGGGTCATAAATTACAAATATAATATAAATTATATACTCGGTAATTGCAACGTAATTATGTTGGAAACTCACTCCTGAGTAAGCCCGACGACTCGCAATTTTATTCTTAACATTGCTGTGTAGCATGATGATAGATCTACTCAGTGTAGAAATATCTTGTGGTTAAATAATGAACTCGCAACTTTATTCTTTATCACTACGAAAATCTGAAGTTCGTTAGTACCAAAATTCCGCGTAACTGTAATTTTAACGAGGGACGGAGTTAATTTTCATTATATTAATGCCGCTAAACGCTTCACCATTCAGTGCTATAGCCTAGTTAAGTTTAATGTAAGCAAATTACGTATTCCACGCTCTTTTGCATCGAGGAAGTAATATCATTTGAAGAAATGTTGTTCCATTTCCGCCGTCATGAGCCACCAACTGGAGTATACAAGGACAATTAGTCCTCTCTAATGTCCATAGTCCATGTTCAAGAGAGGTTGTCTGCGTAAAAGCATTTGTTCATGAATAACTACATCCGTCTAAGATAAGAGGATTGCACTTCCTTCGTTTTTATGTGTTATTTAGGGAACAACACCTCTTCGATTAGGTTTGATTTACAACAGTAAAAAACACTGTATGACAGCGTCGTGCAGATGTATAAGGCACTAGTTCCTATATTGGTCATGGATGAGGTGATTTGGAGAGAACAAAGGAGTGTATGGAATTTTCGAAGCAAGTCGGCGTCAAGGTGAAAGGAAAGGGGGAAAGTGTTGTTGCAAGTATAGTGACACTCGACGACCATCGCAGAATTTATGCCATGCGATGTTCGTAGTGAAGGGTTATTTATCTTCGAAACATTGGCAAAGCATTTCTTCTTTTCAGGCCAGCTTTCATCCTTTCCTTTAACTTGTGACTCCTTTCCTTCACTTCGTTCTTCGCCGCAGGTTCCAGCTCGTTTCTTCATCCCCTTCCTCCCATAATCCTTCTTATGAAAGATTTGCATTTTAATTAAAAGCAAAGTGATGAAATGATAATCAAGCAGAGCCCTTGCGCGTAGCCCCGCCACTTCACGCGAGTTGTAGGGACCGCGCGCGCGCGCAGAAATGCAAGTCTCTTGGAATCCTTCCGATGAAGAAATGAAGCGAAAGGTGTACACTTGTTTGCTTTCATGATGTTTTCTCTTTCTTGTGTTAATTATAACCAGCATCAGGGAACAATTGGCATCATTAAGAAATGACTCTCAAAGATACGCTGACAGCGCAAACAACAGTATGTTCAACTGGAAACCAATTTGCCTTTTATGTTTTTCTTTCACTTTTCCAGGTACAATTAAAAACATTTTCGACACAATATTTAATGAGTAGTTCTTTTGCGATGCATATTTGTGAGATAAAATTACGAGGAAGAAAAATTTCACATAAAAAAAATGAATTATTAAATGAACATCTAAAATAATATTTATCTGCAAGACTTAGTGTTTGAACTCGCTCCCCAACACGTCACAGTAATGAATTTTATTCGCGGTCTCTATAATTATTTTTCTAATCATTAAAAGTAAAATGTTTTCCAGATTATTGGATTAAATTGTATCAATCTATATAAAAAGCAATAACTTATTTTTTCACTTATTTCAGGTCTGGCATTTGGGAAAACTGTCGTGCTGCTTACGAAGACATCGTGAAACATCTTGAGAGGTAGGGATTTCTGCAACTTTTCTAACATTAATTCGAGTGACATGGTGCAAGGACTCGTTTGGAACACCACTAACAAAAGTCAGGATCAATGAACTGTCACTGTTGCTTTCGGAAAAGAAGTACCAGCAAATGATGCGTTGCACCCTTTCCCCCTAAGCCTTAGGATACGCGAAATTGTACAACTCGCTGAAGAAGCGCGTTGTAAGCATATACTTCTCCTCACATTTCTAGTCAAATGTGAGGTTGAATTTTTTAAAGTTTTTTCTCCACCCCACTACGTGTGATATAATCGTAACAATTTTTAAAAATGATGAATGTTTAAGGTATATTAAGGGTAATGCTCTTTCAACTGATAACTATTATTCTAAGTCATAAATATTTTAAAAAATAAACGATTCTTGAAGATTGTGTTGAGTTTTTGTACATTCAATTTATAATGAATCGTCTCATTGTTATTAAGTAACACAATTTTGGCATATTAATTAACTAATATTAAAGCGCGCTAAAAAGATACGAATAATTCTTAAGCGAATTTTAATTCAAGTGATGATATGTTAAAAATCGTGACGTCATTTTGACTAGACAACAGTAATTTTGAAATGTATGCATATAGATGAAAAGATAGAAGAATTGTATTAAAATCATCTTTTTATAGACACAACTTCTAATAATCGTGCACTTTAAAGTTGGCGAGCACCTTGTGCATTATGGGATATGGATTATCGCCATCCTGTTTTTCCTGTTTAAAACCTTCCGAGTTTCAGGATCATTATCGTAACAGTTATTAATTACACTGTTACTGTTAATAATCTTATTTAATGTTCGGCTTTGTCACGATTTTCAGATAAATGTTCATATCCTACTTCCGGGGATTGGATGTATGTTCAGTTGGACCATTCCTTTATGTAATAACTCATTGCTACTAGAAAGTGATACCCAAAAATTCGATGAAAATTTGAACTATTCATGTTACGAATGCTACGTCATTAAAATTTCATTCTTCCTCCAGTGGCTCATGGCTAGCATGCTTGTTCGCTGCTGATTTTCTCCGGGTTCAATTCCCGGCGGGGACATAAAAAAAATGGGGTTTTTCACTTCAATGTCCCAGTTCATGTAGTTGTGACGATTGAAAAGCGAACCCTCTTTCTTCTATCCACCTCCTACAACTCCCAGTATCGATAACTTTAACTATTACTAACTACTCCTATTAACACCTAGTGCACTGCGTTTACTATTTCGGGTTCATCTCTTGCATACTTACAGGTGTTTCTAAGTCAGAAAAAAGGATTCTCCACAACGCATTTCCGGTTTAATTTCCGGGAGGGCTTCGTTGAGAGAATTCGCTGTTCATTATTCACGAAAATCTCTCATCCTCCTTCACGCCTTCCTTCTTATCTTCGTTATTCCAATGGAAGTCTATGCAATATATATGTCCATATACGTCTCGAACAGCAATTGTTTCAGCCTCCATTCGCGCGCTCCGCTCGCAGACTCATGTAAATAATGGAAAGGGCGGCGATTCTCTCGGAAGCGCGCTAGTTTGCGGCAGGCGATCCAAATCCCTGTTTAATTCCCTACTCCGTGTCTCGTGATGGCCGTGATTTCGTCTGCGACAGTGATTTGTCACCGTGTCGCGCTCGATGACGTCACTAGAGCGTGGCTGTGACGCTGCGGTACAGGGATTGCCAACTACCTCGCTAAACACTTGACAAGTCCATAAAGCACGTTTCCGACCCGCTACACATCGAACGGGCAACGGCGTTAGTCATTTCCGACCAGAAGGGTTGCTTCTGCGTCGCTGGACGCGCGCTGTAGGTGGGCAGGGTGGGGTGTAGTGGGGTGGGGTGGGGAGCGCGGTTGGGACTGGAGAGAGAGTGGGGAGGAGGTCGAGTTGGGCAGATATTGGCTGTGCGGGGGTGAACGGTACAGTAGTGAGTGCGCTAATGGGAGGAGGGAAAAATAGGGGTGGGTAGGTGGGCGGGTAATTGTACGCTTTCCCACATGTGTGGACGGGTGGGTGCGCGCCCCCTGGATCCCCGCAAGTCGGACGACTGAAGCTGTATTATTTACACACATCTAACTTGTTCCCATTGGATTGCAGAAAGCGACCAAATAAATTTGCCTTACCTTCCGTTAACGGTTTTCGCGCGTAGTTTACTGATTTGAACCGAGTGAATTGTGATTTTAGAATGGTTTCTCGTTTCAGCACTAATAACGAGGTCCTACCAATTCTTATGTGTAAAAACCGTGACATCGAATGCATCACGTGTGGTTTCGTTGAACTTATGTACTGTTTTATCGCTGGGATTTGAAATTGTGTAAAAATAATTATGTGGAAGCAATAATACCAATTTAACCTTTGTGATATCTTTGGTAGTAAAGATTATTCGATGAACTCTTGTCGCACAAAAATCACGCTAGATCATCGCATGAAATGACAAATAAGAAACCGAAATATGTTTATGTTAATTGTTAGATTTCATCGATGATTATATTAAACAAGGAATTTTCTAGCATTTCTTTGCTAATATACACTACATCATTGTTCGTACTTTCTACTCGTTTTATTCAAATCTATTGAAGCAAAAATGGTTATCGAAAGGATTCATAGTAAACTTAGAAACGAGGTTGTTGAAAATGAATTCTAATTCGTTTAGCGTGATGGAGAACATGATGCGGCAGTTCTATACGAAAAACGATTACGCGCTCTGGTTTAATTCTACGGAGGGGGAAACATAAAGCTTAGCGCGGCAGAGCGGAGGAGGTCCTGCCAAGGGGGATATAGAGCAGGAAAAACAGAGATTCATCTCTCCCTCCAGGGAGAAGGAGAAATTCCTTGTACTGTGGTCACACAAAGATTAATTAATTCTCCATTCTAATTTCAAATCGGCGCATTTAATCAGTGAAGTGTGCAGACGTAAACACTCGCGGCACCCAAACGTACAAGTGAGCTTGCATACATGCATATTATCAGCTGAGCACGCTTCTCTTCTGCCACCGCTATTTCCGACTCGCTTTTCATTTTAATTGCTGTGCGGAACAAATGGAACGAAACATGTCGGTGACCACTCTTCACTCCTCCTGTTCTTATTCCGAGTGATTTTCGGTTATTGAGCAAATAAAAATGTTACGAGGGTTTTATCAGCTGTGGAAAACACATATTTATAAGATTATTTTAAATATTTTTGTTCATGTTGAATTTTGAGATAGACCAAATAAATGTTTTAATCCAAAAGGGCGTATTTAAAGGAATCATATGCGAATATGTCACAATAATAAAGTTGGTATGTTCATTTGTTTGTTAAAACTACTCAATTTAAGTATTTTTATTTAGAAATACTGATCTACAATCTAGAATCTTCCTCATAATATTGTACTCGAGTACTTCAAATTTATACACCGAATTCAGGTCTTCGTTCATGTTTATTTAGTCTACGTTGATAATATTGATGTATCCGAACATTTTAGATCTCACCTTTCGATATAGTTTTTCGTATTTATTATTGATGTTCAATAAATAATCGGTTCTTTGACGTAGTCTTTTCGTGTTCGGGAAATTTTTATTGTTTTTCTTTAAGAATGTGACTGCAAACTTCAATGTTCGTCATAGCTCGTTTCGGAGACTATAAAAATCAGTTTACTTTACAAAATACTAAATTGTGACAATCGAGTATATTCCATCGATCAATAGAAAACACTACACTATTACAATTTGACCCCACAATCCCCAACTTGCTCTCGTTTGTCGTAATTAGCTTTTCTGAATTTAAAGTGAAGAGTATTATGATCTGCCTCATTTTTATGAATAACTTCAGGTTTAGAGTTACCATTAGTACCCTGATTTAGCTGATTATATCTTAGACACAATTATTGGTTTCACTTGTGTTTAGTATGACATGTACAACAAAATAAATAACGTTTCGGGATGAAAATTTGGTTACCGTCTCATACATAATTCACGTTATCGTTGCGTGTCAACTCAGAGGAAAAGAGATGACTGTTATGTTATGATAAAGTTAATGATATTCCTTAGATGTACATTCTTGAAGCAGAATTAATTCACTAAGTAACACGAATGGAGCGTACTCTTTTTAACTCGGTTTTGAAAGAAATTATGTATAGTTTTGTTCCCTAACATTGTCATCTTCGCTTTATTGAAGTCAACGTGAAGCCATTTACTTGCGGAGTTCCGCAAGGTTCAAGATTAGTCCCTATCCTTTTTATTGTATGTAAATGGTATGTCATCCACCACGACCGATTGCAGAATGATTCTCTCTGCTGATGACACAAATCTACTATCTTAACATATCAATGCGCAAAAAGTTATATCTAACCTCTCGTCTTGGTTTCATTCAAATCGTCTCATCGTTAATACTGATAAAACAGTATCCATGTCATTTCGCAATATGGTAACGAAATATCTTCCTCCTACATCTCTTTCGATAAACGGAACACAAATAAACACTGTCAAGATAACAAAAATTTTAGGACTTCATATTCAGGATAACAAGGATTGCTACAGCTAATTCCAATCTGAATTCTGATCTGAATTCCAAACTAAATAAATTGTGCTGTTCATTCCGAATTTTAGTCAACATTGTAAGTCAACACGTTTCTCGCTGAGTGTGTTTTGAAAATGTTTATTCTTATTTACGATACGGCATTATCTTCTTGAGCACATCCGCCTACTGCATTCGAACTTTTAGAATCCAAAAGAGAATAGTTCGGATTATATGTAAATCCCACCCCCGAAATTAATGTAAACCTTTATTTAGAGCATTAAATATTCTCCCTTTCCCTTGCATATATATTTATGAAGTAGTCGTGTTTGTTAAGGCAAAACTATTAAAATAACACCCCTGGTTTAGAAGAAACAGTCTAGTTCACGAACACAACATTCGTACTAACGCTAATATTCATCGTCCTGGCGTGTCAACAACTCTTTGCCAAAGAATCCCTTGTCATTAAGGAATAATTTTGAATAATTCCTTTCCCAAAAATATAAAAGATATAAATAAATTGAACCTCCTTAAATCCGCGGTTAAAAGCTTTCTAATGTACTATTATTTCTATAATGTGAAAGAATTTACAGATTTTAATAAAAGAAGTTGATGAGAGTTTCAATTTCCTAATAAATATTGTTTTCCATATGACTTCGGATGATGTGTGTGATGTTAATACCTCTTATACTTTATCACGCCATTGTTATAGTATCCTAGATTCTGATTAAAATCCTTTTTTCATGCATGTTGTTTTGTTCCTTTTTATTTTTAATAGTTTATTCCTAACTGTACGCAATCTTGGCACGATTGTGTACATTATCTCTGTAACCCCGTCCTGGCCTGGGTTTTTCTCCAGTTTTCCTTCGTGTAGTGGCGGATTTTCCTTGGACGGGAATGTCATTAATACTATGTTTTATTAATCTCAAATTTGTATCGGACAATTATCTACAATTTGTTTTGGAATGATAAATGGATTACAGTAAGTATTTATTAAAGAATTTCTTTTATAAATATTAAATATGCCACTGTCCCTGGGTTCTTGATCGGAATTGATGGGATGGACCCTTGCTTGTGTCCGGAGTGTAACTTAGTTTCCCACGAGGTCATACGCAGTTTGCAACTGCTTTTTTGACAATGAAGTTTAGTTCAGTTTAAATTCATTTTAATTCCTATGTATTCATTTATGTAACCGACTATTGCATAAATGCGTCTGAAACGAATTCCGTTAATTGTTATAAAATCTACACATAAAATGTGTTCAAAAGTTATGCGCATCAAAGTGATAATTATCTTTTAATGTCTGAATGTATGAATTAACTTCTGGTAATATGTAGAGATATAAACAAACGTAAGCTTGTATATAAAGGCACTTAAAATATACTGTCAAATCACAGATTTTTATTGAGTATTATGCGAATCCTTGACCACAATCCGCTCTATTTTTGAGACATCGACACTAATGATTGAGTTTCTCCGAAACCCGATTTCATGCAATCCATTACAAGAACTGTTACATGTGGATACTACTATGGAATCGGTGTAGGAGACGTGTGGACCGCTCCTCGGAAGAGACAGGACGTGAGTGGGTGGGTGGACTTAGGAGCGTGCGGGGGTGGATTCAGCTGAGGGCGAACCACCTGCCCGCTCGCCGCGAGAGGGCGGTGAGGTTGCAGTACGCGAGCTCCTGACTGCTCCCGGCGCGCCTGCCGCTGCGTCGTGGGACGTATATTAATGACAGAGGCAGAAGAGCAAGACTCGGCCGGCAGTGATAAGGCCGCAGCTGCCGCTACGATGGATGCTAATGTGGCGATACGAGACACGGCCATCCCGCCCCCGTTGCTCGGGCAAATATCGCGTGCAGACAGAGGCGGACCCCTTTGCTGTGCCCGCGCATAAACCCGGAGAATAACATCGCGCAGAGGGTAACGGAAGCATTTTTTATTCTTCATAAGTAACTCTTCCGCGATGATGTATCGATTCACGCGCTCACTTGCCTGGGGAAACGAAAAAAATACGGCATACAAAAGTTTCTCCTTCTCCGTGAGAAAATTGGGTATTGAAAGTCAGGTTGAGCTTGTTTGGGATATCGATATCTTCATGGTAATGAGGAACTCGGTTCACACTCCGTCAAATTTGTAAGCAAATGGCCGGAGAGATTCCATTCAAGGCGTCCCTGAGCTCACAAATGGGAATGGATTCAGATGGATGGGTCTAGCGAGAAAGGAGTTTGCCGGCGAACCGGCTGGAATCGTCAGCGCGCCCTGTGCGATACAAAAGGGGTGCGAAGTGAATATCTCAAGATGAAGAGGAACCCCGCGTATTTGGTGATCATGTATGCATCAGCGAGTAATGTGAGTTCATATAAAGGATGAAAATGAATTGTGAGGTTGATTGACTCTTGATTCTCTTGTACATGTATTCGACTGTCCAACGGTTGCTGTATCGTGGCGTTTTCTTTTTTATGAACTTGTGTTATTCGGGAGAAATTTCCAGCGTTAGTCAACTTTGTTCTATGCGAAATATATTGTGCGTTACCCTCTACCATAAGGGAAGAGTGGACCAAATGTCGAATCCACGGCAGGAATAATAAAGAAATAGTCAAATTGTCCGACCTATTTTACGTATCTTTACATACTTGCAAATGAGGTAGAATTTCCTGAGTGATAATAAGGAATTTTTCAAATGAAATGAACCTTAACAAGATTGAAAGAATCTTAAGATTTGGGGTGTAATTAGGATTACACCTCACCATTACAAAATATCGTTGTTTAGGAAAACAGTGATACTCATTAATGCGTGCAATTACTTCTCTCTCTCTCTCTCTCTATATATATA
>NNCF01126014.1:892791-1001639 GCA_002313205.1 Laupala kohalensis
CTGGAATTAATAATTGATGATTTTAGTGCTATTTTTGTAAACGTCCTCTAGACAATTTAAATTAAGATAATATGATGTTCCGTACAAGATGAGCCGTACGAACTTCATTCATAAAATACACTAAATAATAATGAATATTAAATAACAATGGGTGACTTCTAATCCCTTGAACCTTCGACTTTTAAGTTTGGTACTGCGAACAGCGAATTGGTATCCTACTGGAACCAATCCAGAATTCCGTTGATTTATTTAACCATTCCTGTTTTTTTGCAAAGTCTGCTCCACTAATGTTCGTAGTTGGAGATCTCAACTATTGCAAAGAATGTAATTAGGGTCGTATAAAACCTTTGGGAAATATGGAACGTATTACGAGGGATTGTGTTCTCTTCCGAAACCATCGAATGTGTTTCAAAGAGAACATGACAGTGGGAAGTAGTGTTTTCCTTGTCATGTCGAGTGTCGCTGGCTTGAGGCTGGAGTACGGATGTGGAGAGGGGTGGGAGTGGGAAACGAGTGGCGCATCGGCCTCTTCCGAGAGCGCTCGTCGCGCCGCGCCAGACAGACATACAAAATACAGGGCGCGGGCACGGGGGTCTGGTTTGAATCATCGGTCAGGATTTAGAGAGAGGGATTAAGAGCTTGAGAAGATCGCGACGAAGATAGAAGCTTATGCCAGCGCATCGGAGAGAGGTAGAGATACAGGGATCTGTGATTTTAAATCTCTCGTGTTCCCCTGCTGCTGTGCCTCTGCCCCGAAAGCGAGCCACTTCCTCTCCTTTCTCCCCGCCTTCCTCCCCCGCCCTGCGCGTCGTGATCTCTCCGCGCCGCCCTCGCACTCGCACATTCTACTCTGCTTTTAATAACAAGTGTAAAGTGTGTTAATTTATCAAGTACAGCGGCCGCCAGACAGCGAAGGCGCAGCCTGAAAATCCTCCTAATTAGTTTCTCTTTATTTATCCCTCCCGCCCCTGCGCAAATACCCTGAGCCTCGGCTCCACCTCTACCGCCATCTCCACTCCTACTTGTCTCTAATTCAGTAGGCGATGGTTTTCACCAACCTGTGTCGTTTTTCATTGGATGATTCAGATTCTGAGGATCGATAGAATCGTTTTGGGTAGTGTTTAGGAGAAATTATTCAGCTAAGAATTATGCTTCGCGTTGATAGAGGTGGATTTATTTCAAACGAGACTACGGTAGCCCTCTTCGGACATTCTGTTCATTTCTTCTTATTATTATTTATTTCACGTTAACAACATTTTGGAAGTTGGAGGAGAGTCTAAAAGTATCGGACCAAGATTTTGATGGAACGTGGAAGTGAAAAACCTGCTGAAAACCTTATCAGTTCCACCGAGCAGGGGATCTTACCCACACTTACCCACTTCACTTGCGCGTTCGGAACGAAGACGCACCATTGCCGTGTTATGTTGTCTATGCGCATTCCTTTCGTCGCTTTGGTTTGCTGTATACTTTGGTATGTGTATTTTGATTAGTGCTCGGAACATAATTATTTGGTTTTATGAGAGGAACATAAAACATCGAAAGAAAATGAGATAATATCTTACGAGAATTGAATAACTTCAATATAATTCAATAAGTAGTCGACGAGAGAATGATAACGCGAGTTCAAAAAAATTACATCCGTTTAGCGCGTCTAAGCAATCGCCAACCTTCGAACGCAGGCGCCTTCGTTTCTACAGAAACAAATCGTTTCCGATATTGCGGCGCCGTCATTGAAAGGCTCCCGTGAACGCCATGTCTGCGGCTGCCCTTCTTGCAGGCACGCCTAATCCACGGCCCTCGTGGCGGAACGGTTGCAGAGCACTGGGACGCATATAAATATCTCTGAAGGGAAGCAGCTGCGATTCGAACCTGATGCGCGTGGGGCGGTTTGTGCCGTGTTTTGTCTTCATTTTACCACGAAATAGAGAAGTCGCTAACGAAGTGGAACGCGGTGAGTGAGGTGGTCGTCGCCGACACCATCCCCGCCCAAAACAAAACCCCGCGAAGCACAGGAAGCGAGGAAGAGAGCATGACGAACTTCATATGCCGAGGAGAAGCGTTCAGAGGAACGCGAGGATTGATCAATGAGCGGAAAAGTGTTTACCGAACTGAAAATTGGGCAATCACGTTTCAACTATAGATAGATTTGGATGAATACTCGTAGAGTTCGTAATGAGAATGAGGAAAGTAATTTAATGAAGCCAGCGATATTTCACGGTACTATCACAACCAGTTCCCTGACAACTGAAGTGTCAGAAAATTGTAATTATAAACAACCGAGTTCGTTATTATTTTCTGTATTGGCGAGGTTCCGGTCATGAGGCCTGCCTGCTCTACCACCTTACCGTTGGACTTGGAAATTAAGAAGGAGAGATAGTGGGTTGCCGGGGAACGTTTGATACCGAATTGACATTTGCCTGGAGTAGGTGAGGGAAATTCCAACTGAAAACCTCAGCTCGTTCGACCGAGCAGGATGTGAACCCATGCTTTATCGCTCAGCAGAACTGTGGAAACGAAAACGCTACCACTAGACCACCGTTGTAGATCAGTTTAGCAAATCTTTTGGTAAATGTTTAGTATTCTAACTACTTACTATGTATTTTTATTCGTTTTTTGCCTTCAATGCCTGCTTGATTCAAATATTCGCGGTAATCGTATTAAACGAACAGAGTTATGACTCGTTACATTGTCGATTTAATTTCTCAGAATGAATTGAGAGTGTTTTCTTCGATATGAGAGAACCATTATTCCATATTATTTATGTATTTCTGGGTGTGCGGTAAATAACACGAGTCACCGTCACAATTTTCGTCCTAATTAGGAGTAAGGGATTCTATTTCGACCATCTCAAGCAGAACTAATTGCTTCGCGGTGTTTACTCAAGCCCATATATCCCTGGCGCAATGTGGCCGTCCACGAGGAGTCTGTTACCAGGCGATCGGTTAGAAAGGTCTATCAAAGGTGCACACTCCATTGCGCAACTCATTGTCATGGAGAGGTCATAGCGTCCATGCCCTACCAAGCACTTTCGCTAGGCCACAAGTCACCATCGACCACACTCGTTAAGGATTACTTGGTGATGGCTAGCAATACAACGTGTGTTAAGGAATAAATAAGAGTTAAAATCTATAGTTATATCTCATCAAATCGAATTTATAAACTTGACCTTGTTTTTTCTTGATTTTTGTGTTGCAGTACTACTGTGCGTTCAACAAATCTGTTAGTAAATATATTTTCTCATAAGGAAAGAATTGTAATTCTGAAAATTTTCAATCGCGATATTTTGACGCTAGTATCCGTTTCGGGGTTCCTTGATATCGGAAAAGAGGCTTTTAGGTCTTGTCGGTCCGTCTGTGCACAGCGATTCGACTCATCGTATGAGCTTATAACAAGTGTAATTAGTATGTATTGCATTTGAATGAGTGATATTTCACATTAAAGTATTACATAGACGCAGTGATTTAATTTATCTTCCTGCACTACCTCATCAGGTTACTATTGAAGGGTTAAAAAAATGATGAATGTTAATGCACGAAGCACGTGGATAATATCGTTTTAAAGGACTGAATCCAAAAAACGAGAAATGTAAAATAGATAGGAGAACCGAATACTGACACCTGATATGAAATTGCGTTTTACGATATTAGTTCAATTCTCGATTTAGTATATCAAGGGTGATCACTTCCAGATTTAAATATACTTAATAAACATGTAAAAGACTTAGAAAATACGTGAGGAACCATATGCTATGTCTCAGTTTTTTAAAATTTGAATTAGCGTCAGAAATAAAATAATCTTTACCAAGTAAAATTTTTGATATTAATGGTGTTCTACAAGAGTCAAATAGTTCAGTCATATAGAAAATAATTGACAATGTACTTTAAATATATTTTTTACTTTCTAACTAATGTTTTGTGTAAGAAAGAAAGGTATTTTTAGATTCTATATCCTCTCATGTATTTAATATTTTGTCTTCAATATTTTACTTCTGTACGCTGTTGGTCAACAATCGGTCTTCCGGGCAGTAGGTATGCAAATTCTGGGTTTACATAGGGGAATGTCATTATACATATCCATTTCTTTGATCTGTTTACCTCGGAATCTATCATAAGACGTACGCTGGAATTCTATAGTATTTACCTCTTGTATCAATGTTTGGCCACAAAAGTGTTCACTTATGCTAACCTGTTCCTAATTTGTATTATCCTGCCCCTTGTAGCTACTCGACTCCTTCCAAATTTCATTTTGAATTCACTTTTTATCCAGAATAAAATGTGATTTCCCTCTTTCAAAACCCAACATTTTTAATGTGAGTTTAATTAATAATTTTAATTTTATTGTATTTTTTTGATTTTACATTATACTTAAACTGAATTTTGTACTCCTTTAATTTTTCTCTCTCTTACATTTTTTACTTGCATTCTTAACCCTGTTTCGGATCTTATATTCATTGCATTCACGGACTCATTGCCAACCTTCCATAATCTGAATCAACTGAAAAAATGCTCTCTGTTATCCTCTCGTTTGTCCGCATATCTGTCTCCTTCTCTGACTGCTTTCATTATTCCTCTCTTCCATCAATTCGTTGTCACTAATGTATCGTGGATCTCTTCTTGTACCTTTATTCACTTCACCTGTCCTCCATTGATGAAAGTGCCTGTCCCCTTTCCTGCAACTCCACCGCAAGCGCGATGTGAGATCCGGTGCTCCCCCCACTCCTCCGCAAAGGCGGATCAGGCGGTTGTGGGCGCGAAGAGTTGCGTCGAATACAAAAAATAATCTCGCATATTCGTCTCTCTCGAGTTAGGAAATGCTCGTTTTACGGTATTATCCGTTCGTACCCAGTATGATAGATGACAACTCCTGGTGAACTTTGAGACCATCTTTCGTCTCCCGGTTACATGATGGAGGTAGCGGGGAACAGGGTGAATGTCATACGACACCCCATCCCCATTACCCTTCCCTTGTCAACGCTCTCCATCCCTCCCTGTCCAATCATGATTAACGAGCGTACATTTTAATAATAACCAGGACCCAGAAATACTCTACGTTTATTAACTTTTTGGCACGTCGCAAACTTCTGCTGAGTTGGGTTTCGCTCCTGGTGTTGCTGTTTTCGTGAAGCAGATGTCATTAGTCGGCGAGCGGCAGGGAAAGGGGGTGGATGGGGTGGCGCGGAGGACAAAGATAGCTCGCAGCCGGCGAGACGCCGGCTCCCGCCTCCTCTTGCTCCGTCGCAGACCCCGTCCCGCCCCCGCCTCCTTCGTTCGCGACCGCCCCTCGCCCCCAAAGCTTGTCGCCGCCACCACGCTCCCGCCTCCGCCTCTCGCGGCCCAGGAATGCGTTCATTAGCCGTCGACGCGATGATGACGAATATCTATCACCCTTCGGGGCGCGATAGAGTCGCTGGCGCACGACGCCGCTTCTCCGCTGCCAGCGTCGCCTCTGCCCCCGTCTCTGTTCCCGCAAAATATTGGCTCCTCATCGTATGTTTCCCCTGTGCTCCCCGTCACGCCAACCCCTGCTTGGCACCTTGGTGTGACTTAAAACCCCTTGACATCGAGACACAACGCAGACATTGTTTAGCATTCAATAACACTGATTCATGTATAATCTCATTGTATATGACTCTCACCTCCACAATAAAATAAATCCCTCTTTATGCATATTTAATAAATATTTCCTTTCCACGATAAAATAAATCAAGGCATTCCATTTAAATATTTATACATATTGCGAACTAATCTTATTGTATGAACATATGTGAATTATTTGTGAATTGAGGAATAAATTGTTGTTGTTTAAAACTCCATCACAGTCAAAGAGTGAATAAAGGTTTAACTGTACCCATTCTGTGTATACGTTTAATTGCGATTCGGATCGTCCGCGGTTGCGCTCAATTAAGTATTCGTGTGATACAAGCCTCCACCCTCTCCGTGCCCCAATGTAGGACGAGAGCGCGTGCGTGAAGTTCGGTGGGTAGCGGGCGGCAGTAGGCAGAGTCCCGTAGGGCAACTGTCGTAATCGGCGCGTCGTTGTCAATAGCCCCACATCGCCACCTCGCGCGCTCACCGGGACATTTGTAACACAATCACTCACCACTGTCCACATGAATGGACGTCAATGGGCCGATTTTCACAATTACAGATGTACCAACGAATTGCGTACGACACCGCTGCGCATTCTCTAGTGAATTGACACGCGACCATATTGTAGCAACGCATCAACGCGCTTGTTTGTCGAATGACTTGATGGTGTCAGGATTATTAGGCTTGAGTGGAAATAGACACAAATTGAAACGAAAAAAAATCTTATTCCCGTTGTTTAGCGTTAAGGACTGAAATCACTTGTATATATTGTGACTGATTTATCTCAACTCGAAAAATAAAACGGAATTGTGATATATGGACTCGTGTCGACGCATATATGCGGAAAGGAATCGAAATGAAGCCGAGTTCATAAATCATGCGAACGTAAATTGACAGTAAATTCAGCGCACCGCAGCCATACAATTGCGTCCGCTTATGTTGGTGGAGTGGAATTATGAAGTCGGAAACCTCGCTTTGTTTCATGAACCCCTGTTGTTGTAGCCGATCGAATATATCATGCCAAACTTTCGCGAGTGTTTTCTTCACACGTGGCAAGCAGATTTTCACACGTGGCTTCCCAAATCGAAACAATCTGAATAATCCACCAAGGGCGTTTGGCGGTGATGGCTCGAGAGGGCAGGAGGGAGCCGCCAACCGCGTGACGCTTCCATTCTTTCTCCCCGTGAAGATGTCTCTGACGGAGAGGGACGCCCTCAGTATAAGGGGTCGACGGGAGCTATGTTTTGCTTCACTCCGACACCTATCTCGTTGTCTTTGTTACGCGCTGTTTCGACCAGCACCCTGTTGCGAAAGATTTTGAGTCCAGATTCTTGAGAATAGGATTGCCCCTCCATGTGGAATTACAAATCGTCGCAGCGTCAACTGAACGGTCCAAATTCCGAGATCCCTGATATTGGGGACTTCTCCCAACATAAGTAAAAATCCATCATATTTTCGATGTTTTCACAGTATCTACTCATTTCGAAAGTCTCTTTTTTGTTTAGAACTTATTTCATCGTCTACCGTCTCAAATTTCCTTATATGTATTAATTTATTATAATAAATTGCTTTCTTCAATAAGCCATCATAATATTTATATTACAACCTCTCAGCTCAGTCGAGGCATCCTACAGTTGAACTTAGAATCTCATATCTTAAATCACAATTATTTTATTATCATCCTCTAGTTTGATCATCCCGTAGTATGATTCGATTCTAGTTTCTTATAATGATTTTATAACCGTAAGGATAAAGAAATATTTTTTACATCATTACAATCCAATCCTGTTCCTGCCCTTGTCATATCAGCTTGTCTCCTCATGGAGTGTCTTTCCCTTAGACCAAGCGACCCCTGTGGGCGACGGGTTCCATGTCCTTGTGTCTGCTTTCCGCTTACACCATACTACGTATTCTTCTCCATCCCTTCCCAGACCCGTCCGGCTACTACTTCGTAGTTCCGTCCCATTCTCCTCTTTCACTTTCTTCCTTTATCTGCTCGTAGGTTTCTCCATTATTCGGCATTCTCCTCGTGACATCCGTGACCTGTCGGCTAGGGGGCGAGAAGATGAATGTCTCGTAATTTCATCAAAAGCGATATATATATCCTCTCCCGACTTCTATACGTAAACTCATAGAACCACGCAAGCACACTTTGGAATCGCACCTCGACAACAAGCTACAAGAAAACAATCTTTTGTGGTCTTACAAGATTTACAAGGATAAGTTTCTGATAGTGGGAGAATAGCTTGCAGTAGTTATAATTGCGGGGATAAGAAACTTGATAAAACAGGATTCGAAGGGTGGCTGAACGGTGGGAAGGGATGGCAATAGCCTCGAATGATGAGCGCTTTTGTTTGCCACACGCAACCGCTCTGTTCCACGGGAAATACGCAGCCGGCAAAATATACGTCACTGACACGCAGACACATTTTGAGTCCTCCTTGAATTCAACTTTGCTTTGTATAGTAGCTTTCACATAAAATTGCGATTCGGAACGAACTAAGTTACTTAGCAATATGAGCATTACGAAACGCTGCGACCCAATAATGCATTACATAGATGATTTTGAAATGAAATTAATATTTTTCACTCCCTCATCTATTTTAGAAACCGGACTGTTGCTCATGAAAGGAAGGGCTGAATCCGTGACGTAACCCATTTTATAGTGTATCCAATGTATTTTCCCCGTGTTCTCTCTCCCTCTGATCTTATGCCCCTTCTTTATCGATGTGCTTCCCCTCTACGGATACTGCACGCCTTGCGTGCATTTGACAGATTTAACTCATTCTGAAGTCCAACTTCTTTTACATAACGTACAGCACCCCGACGAGTTTGCGCAGCACATTCAATAGCTCTCGAAAATGTTGCTGATACAGCAGTTATCGAGATAAAAGCTCTGCACATCGTTTTGTCTTTTATGAAAAAGTGTTAAGTTTTTCTGAAGAACGGTATGGACCCCTCAAAATCAGACTGAAACACGAGCTTAGCTGGGGTGAAAGGGGAGACGCCCCCACGACAGTGGACAAACGGGGGTTGGTGTGTGTGGAGGGAAAGGAGGTGTGGAGCGGTGAGGGTGGCTGTCCGGCGGAGGCGGGAGAGTTCAGAGCGCTGACCAGTTGAATTAGATGGAATAGACAACAGCTTCTGCCGAGTTTATTTGCCGTTTTCAATTCCCGTTACTTCCAGTGTCAATAGCAATCTCGTCGCTTCCCGCTCGGCCTCTTTCCCCTTTCTCTCTCGGGGGCTCGGGCGCTCCTCCTCTCCGCTGCATGGACGCTGGCCACCCGCCTCGCTTGCCTCGTCCCTCCCCTCTCCCATCTCACCGTACCCGCCTTTCCACCTTCCCCGACTCAACTCGTGGAAGCAGAGGGCGCTGCGGCGACACAGCAGCAGTAACAGCCTGGAGATCGCGAACGCTCACGGGTCACGTATGTAGAATTTACCCCTTTTTGGTCTGATAGATGGAATAATATATTGAAAGCACAATGTGCTCATGGACCACGCGAGCTGGTGTGTGAGTGTGTATGAGCAGCAGAGACGGGTCCTGGAATATAATGACGAGGCAATTGTGCAAACAGGCGTGGGAGGGAAGGTGGAGGGAACTGCCTAACCTCACTTTGAACGTTATATTGTCATAACATGTAATGTTTAGCAGTGGGATATTGTTTGATGATAACAGCCCTATAGTGCGCGGCTGTATGTGTTCGTGCGTGTACAGGGTGGCTAGCAGAGGAGAAGTGGTGCGGAGAGAGGTAGCCTAGAGACAAGGTACGGCATAATCATAATAACGGACGTAGTGAAGAGGAAGGAAGCTTGCTAACTAGAGCGGAGGCCGGGTGCACGCTGACCGGCTGTCTTATAGTGACCTGAGCGTGGCTGGGGTGGCGAGAGGACACCGGTGTGGGAAGCCGCTGTGCTGCCATCGGCGCCGGAGGCCAGACGGCCGGAGGCTGTCTTCGGGAGCAGTTGTCGGGAGTGGCTTGTTGCCTTTGACATCCCCGTCACTCGGCTACCCCCGTTTCGCACCACACTCCTCGCATCACATGGGCTTTCCGTACAACGTTCATATGCCTCGAGTCCCAGTCGCAAGCTTTCTTCCATAAAAACCGTGAGACTTTTAATTCTAGTTAGTATTCATACGCAAAAGGAGCTCTGCTGCATGACGGGAGAGTGGTCGTTAAGGCACGCTGAGCCATAAGCAGGGAGTAAAGCTCTTACAATTGTGGAATCAAAGTCACAGCGTAGTGATGGATGATGTGATAATAGGGAGATGATGGGGAGCGCAACAATAGTGACCAGCCCAGAATCGAACGGAGTACATTATGCAGAAAGGGCTGGGGGAACGTTGCGAATATTGCGGCGGCGTTAACCCACGTCTATTCGCCCTTCCCGCCCTCGACCTGCCACCCTCTTCTAGTTGACTCGCGTCGCTTCACCACCTCACCTCCCCGCCTGTGCAGGGCGCACTTGCTCGTAGCCCACGCCTTGACAGAAGGGCAGCAGTAGTAGCCGCAGTGGCACGTTTCTGTAACACTCTCTCGCAGCCAATCACGCTTCAATGCAAAGGTCACCCCGACGTGGCTCTGATGAAGCGTGTTGCTGCTCCTCGTCGGCCACGCAGCGCACTCCCTCTGGGAAAGCGGCTGACAATGAGGCTTAATTCTCTCGCGGGCGCTCGCCACCCTCCCGCCCGCACACCGCCGCGATTGTGCACCACTTGCGCGAGGATCGCGGACCGCTCAAGGCCATCGTGGCGACCACTGCCGTTTCACCCCGAGGACAAAGGCCTCCCAGTAACCGGACCGCACAAGAATTTGCTCAAACATTCTCACAAAGCACGGACCCACGTTATATCACACACAACTTACGAGAGTAAAACACATAGGCTGATGACAGAAACTTCTCCATATGCTAAACATAGGTTCAAAAAGTTTCGAAAGTCTATGTCTCACGCGGACGAGTGTGATCTTAAATTTTCCGACGTGAAGAGTGAATGGGGCGCTCATTGGTTCCCACCTTATCATTCCCTTTTTTCATTAGCAAAACGACAACCTGATGTCGAACGCATCAAGACTGAACATTATTGTCGCAGAAAGTGTCGTGATAGAAATGGCGCCGACACCGCCGCTTACGCTAATGTTCGTGACTCGCCAACTTTCATTCGGAAAGGCGGCCATATATCATGGCAATGCGGGTGGGGAGGTGCGGAGCGGTGAAGTGACTCCTAAGACCTCCAGGCGACGTCGCGCCTGTTACCACCGTTTGCCGATGCGATCGGTGACTACGTGTCACTAATACATTATACCCCCACAGTTCCCACCGCGGAATTCGTTCTTGCACCACTGGCTTCTGCTGAAAAACCATCAGATGATGCGACAACTTTTTGATTCTTCTGCGTTACAAAGTCATTACTTCGTCGTTTATTCTTCTTGTCCTCACACTAAGTACTCACTCATTCGTCGTCATAGCTTATATTTCTGACACCTTCACTACCGTATTCTTAAACTCAAGTACCCTTGTAGATGATGTTTTCTCATCTCTTTGCGGTACTTTGGTTTGCTAGTTTCTATCTCAAAGAGAGCAACCCTGTCGCCGAGAAATCCACAGCTTTCGTTCATCAACGCCATTTGCACCACATTCCATCACTTCCTCACCTTCATCCTCATTTCTGTGAGCCCTACATTTGCTGCAATTGCCCTGTCGCCCTGTTGCCCACCCCTTCTTATCCTTTCCCCACCAGCTCCGTATGCGCTCCCTACACACGTCCCCACCACCTCACTCTCGCCTTCTCAAAGCGAGGGATCTGCGAGGGTTCGATGTTCTGCCCTGCCTTCCTTACCCCGCGTGTTCCCTCTTTCCTCTTCTCTTGTCCCCTTCGTCCGAAACGCACGCAGCCTTCCCGTACGTTCGTCCCCACGACCTGTCAATTGATTGACAAATGGAGAGCGGTCACTCATCCCCAGAAGAAAAACGAGTTTGAAATTGAAATCCAATATTTTGATACACAAATTTGAGCTTCTTTTCCCTATGCTGTGTGGCTTAGATCTTAAATTTCGGAGGGAAACCAAAAGGGGAATCTCTATGTGGTTAATTCATTATAAATGATACGGCGACTTTTCCGGACGTGACAGAGTTCCGACCTCTCAGTCTGGCTGAAGGGATGAAATCTTCAATTTAGAAGAAAAAAAAATCGCAGGAAATTGAACGGATTGTCGGCAAGCTAGGGGAGCAGGAATTCACTCTTCTCGAAAGAACATAATTGAGATATTTTGACTGTACCTGCGTACTGCATTCGCGTGAAAATGGACTCGTAAGGACAGCAGCGGAAACCCTTACGGAGCGAATGAATGGCGGCGTTTGGATATGCACGTAGATTCTTGCAGGAGAGTTTCAAATGACCCTTTCATGGGGAGGAAAGGGTTGTGGCTCACAAGGCAAGGAGGGGTTGAAGGGCGTAGAGTGTAGTAAATGTTGTGTAGAATTGCAGGCCATCACTCACTGGGTCGGAGAGGCGCTGCACGCTCCGGAACATGTATGTGAGGCAAACTGGACGCCTTTTGATTACGCCCCGTGGCTAACAAGTAACCCTCACTGCGGTAACATTTGGGAGTCTGAGTCTCTTCACTCATTTATTAAGAAGTCCTTCAAATGACGCACTCTAGGTAACGTCTCTTTTTATTTTCTGTCAACGTACGTACATATCTTGTAAAAAATACTGCATTTAGTGATGAAGGACTGGTTTATTACCACACGTCAATAAAGAAAAGTGCCGTATACGCCAAGGTAAACGGCTTAAATATCAAAATAAATATATAATTTAAGACTTACGACCTTTTGATGGACGCTTTAAAGATCACTATAAGGTCGTAACTCTTAAATTATTTATTTATTTTGATTATATAATGGATGTTAATTGTAGTAGAATTTAAATATCAAATTTCAAAGCAAACCATATGGTGGAAATTATCAAGGTAAAAAATACTTTTCATCATGATTCCTCTCCTTTAATGAAATGTTATACTTTTATTTCTCCTCGATTCATCAAGGGAACTTAAATTAAAAACAATGAGCATATTAATATATACGCTTTAATTTAATGTTATGAATTTCTCTTAATTAAATGTCTTTTCTTTCCAAAGTATTGTAAAAAATAACTAAAGCTTTAATTTCAATCTTAAAAAAATATTTTTTATGAAACAAAAGCATTTATATAATCTGAACAGTTTTCTTTCTTTGAAGTATGGATGTGCAGGGAAAAAATGTAAACAATTATATTCGACATTATGAAGACAGGAGAGGGAACGGTGTCGGAATACAGAAATCGCGAAGATTCTTTTCCATTACTCCAATTATATCTTTCATTGTTTTTTGCTTTTAATTTGCAGTATTTGGCAAATAGCTCTTTTTGTTCGGGGAGAGATCTTGTTTAATTCGTAAAATCAAAACATTGATGCTTGGTGATGTTTATCGCTTCGGAATCACAAGTGTTTATCGGACTCGTTATTGAACTGAAAACATTACTCAGGGATTGCAAAGCATTGATCAGAGTGGGTGACTTGATTAGTTTTATTTTCGACTCTGGAAAAAAGTTGATTTTAAAACAGTTTGTGATTACATACATAAAGTTGATGTGAGGAGCAAAATCATCAAAAATATTGTAATAAACCAGCATAACAATGTATGAGTTGGAATTTATCATCCTAAAATTTACGAGTTAACCAGTAGTTTATTCTTACCACAAAGCGATTTGAACTTCGGGAAATATTGAAGTGCATTTAATTTTATTCATTACATTAATTATATTATTGAAATTAAGACAATGTGGAGTTTCACATAGAATTTCTCACTTGCATCTGCTCGTTCTAAAAATCCATCTATTGTAATTTATTCCAGCAAACAAATATATTAGCAAATTTTGAACAAAATTGATGACACCGTCCTCATTAAATTGAGAAGTATTTGTTTCTATTTGTGGACCGACTTGTTTAATTCACATTGCATTGTGATATATTAATCAATTATGGCCTCGTTTATGAGTCAGTCGAAGTGTTACAATATATGAGAGGAATGGATCTTGGATTGACGTTGAGTCTTCAAAGAATGGTCTAATGAGCGTTCTGATCTCGGGGAACAAAATGGCGGCGTCTTGGAAGGTCTCCTTCCGTTCGTCTTCGTTTACGTTTCTCCACCTATACGACACATTTCATGACGTAAGGTGCCTGACTGCATTACCATTGGTTGGCCTTTCAATTCTTTTCCATACTCCATTATTAGTTGTGCCCACGTTCGGTGCACGCCTAAAAAAGGTAATTGTTGTTGTCGACGGTGCTGTGGTGGTGGCGCCGGGGAGGGGTGACGCGAGGGGCAGCCGCGGAGGGAGCGCACGAGTCGGAGCGGGCAGCGATGCCTCCTGATGACAGGTTCCCGCACACCCGCCTGCGAGCCTGCTTCATGCCCCCGCCCCGGTCCCGCCACGCCCCGCGTCAGTGTCTCCGCCCCCGGCCTCGCAGCTCCTCGTGGCCGCCACGCCGCCCACCCCGACCCTTTGCTCTCGCACGGCAAAGAAAGAAAGGAGAGAAAACACTATCTCCTTCCCGGCATTCTATGAAGTCAACACCCATGTCCAATTTCTTGGCCCCACATAATAGAGGCACTCGTCCACCCCCTTTCGTCCTCGCCGCTCAAACGGAGCCGAAGTGCTCCGCTCAAACGGATACGCACACATGAACAAAATGCTCCCATAGTGTATATTAAAAGAAAACGGGACGCTTACCTGTAATTTCCATCATGCTTGGTCTGAGGAACTGTGCTATTACAAGGTACGCTTCCATACAATACTATTACATGGGGTTTATTATATTGACCTTCAGAAGTAGCTTTTGTATCCATACTTCATACAAAGTGAAATAGCAATGCGCTTCCTTGACAATATCAACTTCCATGCCCGATGAAAAACTTCCATGTTATGAAAGTTATGAAAGACATTTTCCGCAGATTTTTTTGTCAATGCAATGTACAAAATTGAAACAGAATTAATATAAAATCAGAAAGGGATACTTCTTTCTTTTGACTGATTCGTCGCAAGAAACAGAGATAAAAGACAGATTCAATAAGTAATTAAATTACTAAACTAGTCAATAATCTAGCTTTAAATTTTTTCCAAAAAAATCAGAAAAAAGGAACCCCTGTCTCACATTCTGTTAAGTCACATGAAGTTGAATAGTAAAAGGCATAATTCGATACGCGAATGGCAGTGTTCGCGGGAGATTGGGAGCGTGGTTGCTTAGCCGCACGATCCGTCTTTCAGGGCTGTGCAATTTTGAAAGCGGACGCACAGCGAGTCAGCACGCGCGCATACAAGAGCATGGAGCAGGTAGGGAGGCAGACGGGATGGCAGGCAGGCAGGCGGACGGTCGGTCGGTGCGAGCACGCCGGAATCGAATGTCGTGCAGAAATACCATGAGCACGCTGACGCCTACATGAGGCGTCATTATGACCAGCGTACCATGAAGTCTGAGATCAGATTGTTGGACCAGGGACTCGTATTGAATTGTTAACAAGGCACAGTTAGATTTCAATGACCAATTATTTTAACTCCGAAAATTTTCGTTAGATTATTATCGAGTCTTTTTGATGGTATACATCAATGGCAGAGAAAGACAGATTAGCTGGGAGCACCGCCTAGCTATTGAAAGGACAGTCACTTTACAACTCGCCAAGGTATTCTCGTTCAAAAAATACGTACGGTGTACGTTGTTGGTGCTTCTTGATTAAAAAAGATACATTCCCAATTGCTTTACACGACAATCTTTTCAAAGATTGATATTCTAAATTAATTTCAGTTATTCTAAATTAATGAATATGCTATCAGAAATTGAATATTTGAATATAAGTGATGTTCATAGGCGTACCCTTGGTTTTTGCCGTTGGAATTCAGGTAATAAATTGATTCATTCTTTTGTTTCATGATTATTAGCCACATATTCACAGTCCAATGAAACAAGATGTACGTTGTTTTGTTTTTGCTCAGTGTTTTAGTCTTATTTTGCTAATACGTATGCATAAAAACTATTACACTGTTGAATTAAAGATGGTGACAATATCTATAAGTTCTATTATTCTATGTAACTACATATTGCTGTAAAGGTTTAAGACATTTATAATGCATTTAAGAACTATTCATGAGTAACTTAATATAGCTTTTATTGAAAATATTATTTTAGTAATGTACGTGTAACACTTCATTGGTGACTTAGATGGATTATGTCTGCATTTTCGAACTTGGCATGACGACAATCGAAGTTTTGAAATTAAATGACCTGTTCTTAGTTGCAAATTTACAAAAAAAAAAATTAAAAAGCGATAATTGGACAACTCATTTATGCATTGAATACTTGCATTGAATAACAGCTATGCACAAAACATTCCAACGGTTGGAGCTCTGTGCTTACGCAGTTTCATATAATGCTAACTGCTGCAAATTATTATGGTAATTGTGGTATCATTACACTGTCATTCCAATCATCATCCCTCCTCATTTTCAAATAGCAAACTTCCATTAGTACTTGGATCATATATTTACAGAATATGCAATGATGTTAGCCAAAGCACGCGTATAACATTTAAAACTAAATATAATTGCTTTAACTTTCATCAAATTCATAGCGACGTATTCGAACTGAGAAAATACAAAGTTGGATCGACCTTATGCAGTTGTAATACCCGTAAACAATAACACCCAAAACAGCAATAACGCGCTCGCTACATAATGGGAAGAGTAATCGTGAGCTTTGGCGCGTATCGTGTGGATCTCAATAACTGCTTGCACGCGATCAGGGTTTCACATGAATTCCCGCATGGACGTTTGCGATTGGTCGCACGCCGCGCTTTTCAAAATCGGTCTGTTGGTCAGAAGCATCGTATTTTTTCGCCAATTACTTCCCATTAATCCCTCATCATTTGAAGACATTTTCGACTTTTTTCAATTTTTGTCGGTTCCGCTTTCATTGCTGAGGTTCAGCGGCTACATGGCTTTTTGCATATTAGTATCATTGTCTCTGTGAGGAAAATATTAACTTCCACGGAGTTCACACGTATATCAGAAGAAAGACGTAAAATCAGCTGAAGAATAAGAAGAAAACAAGATTTTTATTTCATCTTTGGTTCCATCTTCTCAATTTTCAACAATTACATGACTGGTTGCAATTGTAGCTAAGAAGGAAATTGTTTTCAACGCACCGTTGTTTTGAAGCATTCTTTTTTTAAACTGATCTACTACAAAGTACCTTTGACATTTTAACCGAGTCACAATTATGATAGTTTCTCTGCTTCAGTTCTTGTGCTCATCCTACTACAGTAGCACTGGGATATGATTTTATTGAGCGAATACTAAATTATACCAACTTGAATTTTTTTTCTGTGAAACATGACTTCACGAAAGTTAGGAATTATGTAAAATGAACTAGAAAATAACATTTGATTTTATTCTTTCATATTAAGTCAACAAAAGTGTCAAAGGACGTAATGTTGGAAACGGGAAACGTTGTTTTGCGTTGCTCCGGAAGCATATGATAGTTTCTTTCGCCTGCACTTAATGCGAATATTAAAATTACATTCTTTACTGCAGTCATTTGAATAGAACCTAAACCTCACGCCCTTACGACACGTTTTGTATGTCCCTCTTGCTTTTTCCTCCATCTACGCAGCATGGACTTGATTCAGGAATAAGAACACTTCTTCGAATTATCGCGCTTCAAGCACGTACTGAATTTTGAAAAGTAAATATTTCTATTGAAAGCCAAATGACATCAATATAGAATTTTGAATTAAAATACTATATTGTTTTAATTGGTTGAAATTACTGTATTCGAATTAAAATATTTATAATGCAGTGTTCACATTCTCAATACAATGTGCTCGAGTTTTAAAATAATATTGATTGGGTTGTTACGGGTTTGTTCGAAAAAAAGACGCCAAACGACGTAAGACGAAAAATAATTCTAATGCACCACTTCCCTGACGAAAGGCTATGCTAAGCGCATGTTAACTGTCGCTTCCAGATCGAGGGACTGTGTCGTGTGCGTGGCCTGTCGACCAGCGTGGGAAAGCGGAATCCCCCGCCCTGTCGCGTCTTACCCCCGCAGCGGCGAGCGCCCAGGATGCATCCGCAGGGCGTGTGGGCCGGGAACGATGGAGGGAGTGATGGCGATGTCGCAGCGCTCTCTCGAGTGCCCTGCGGTCGCGCTGCGCCGTAATGCAACTTCCTCCCGCGCGCGATGTGCACTCAGTCGCATTACCCGAGATCTCCCAGCGAGAGGCGCGTCTCCTCTTTGTAGAGGGCGGCAGCACGCTTGCGTGGGCCTCACCGTGGATTCCCTCGCAATGAAATCACGAGCCTTTAAGTGAAAAATTATTACGTGTATTGATTTAGTCACGTAAAACTCGGCATGAGTACCACGTTTTGCCGGGACTCGAACAACGGCCCGTTTAATTCCGGTTAAAGCGTGTGCAGTTGCTGCTGCCAACCACCCTTTCCACCAGTTTCTTCCTGCGTGGGAGTGTGTGTGTTCATGTCTGGGGCGTCGGGGCGTGCAAACGGACGCACTCTATTCAGTGTCCACACCGGCCCCACGCCGTATTATGCGAGAGAGAGGGCGTACAAACACGAATTGTGACTTAGAGGATATTCTCAATTCCAGACATATTTCATTATTTGGAAATGACAATTAATGAAGAGAATCTTAAACATTTTCACCCCTATGAAGGTTCTACAAACTTACTAGAGCTTGGAAGAAAGTATCGAAAGTTTACAAAAATTGATTTTACATAAGTTTTACATAATGTTACATGTTTTAAAGTCATTCTTAGGAGAGTCGTTGACTAATTGAAACTTCGGTAGAATCGGAAGCCAATTACAGAATGCGTCCACCCTAGGTATTTAAATTTGTCACTGACAATACTAGTATGTGAGATCGGGAAAAGTGTAACCTTCTTTTTCGAATAGTATCATTATTTACTTGAGAAGACCAATCGTCGAAAGGGGTAGCGTTTTGAATAAACAGGACAGGAAAACCACTCCATCTTTTGTGTCCATTATATAATCACTTCAAAATTCTTGCTTTTGAATTCTAAAAAGCATGAGAAAAATTAAGATACTCGCTTCTATCAAAAGAATCAAGTATGATATCATTTCCGTATCACAAACCGATGTTCTAAATTTCGTCAATATCTTTATAGAATGTGCGATAAAAGGGAACGGTTGCAGATTTTTCAGTTGAAGGATGATTGCCACACCTCAGTGACCTTCTTGCAATCTAAATCTCCAGAAGGTGACATCCCCTCAGCACAGACACCGAATATGTCGCCTCGGGCAGCGCAATGAAAAGAAAGAGCAGAGACAGGAATCCATCAAATTGCATGTTACCAGGCAATACTGGAGGTCCGCTGGAAGATTGCCGGCGAGGGGCAGAGTGGTAGCGTTGGCGGGGTGGCGGAGAGACCGCGCGACTCACCCGCACCCGCGTAATTGGAAAGCTTTTAAGCCACGTTCCTCTTGTCTGCATTTTCTACCCGTATTAATTGAAATATCCCGAGTGTGTCTAGACGCGTTCGAAGTCCTGGGCACCGCCGCCACCCTCTCTACTCACACTGCTCTGCCGCCGCCTGCCGGGGGACAAACAGGAATCGGAAGAGGGCATTGTAGGATTAGAGGGGTGAGGTGAAGGGTAGCAACGCGTGACACCTCCGCCCCCCCCCACAATAGTCAGCTCGAACCGCCAGTGTGCTTAAAGCACCCGCCATCGTCGAAATTGACGGACTTCAATGGAAAATCATAGTCCGAGCTATGTTCCCGAGACAGCTTCTTTCGATTCGTCAAAATAAACTTATTAAAAATCCACTGAGATTTGGTTTTTATGCGGTCAAAATTTTGTGGTTTCTGGGAAAAGCGAAAGACAAAATTGAGCGTTGAAGTACAAAAGAATGTCTTTTTTAAGTAGTGCAAATATACAACACGTTGCCCTTTAATTCAAGCTTTTGCTAAAGGTGTCTCCATTTCTAATTCTCTGAAGACGTTCGTAGATTCTGTTATATTGAGCTCTTTTTCGAATTATTTCCTAAGAAGAAACATTTTTGAACTTGGATAATGTAATTCTAAAGTAAATATTACGATAAAATTTCGGTTCAATATTAAGCTCTTCGCAAACGGAACCATACTAGGCGCATTCTCCCTTGTAGTCGTGCGTACAGATATGCATAGAGACAAAATATCTACTTCACATCCGGGACGCAATGTTTCATGAAACACGTGAAACTTAATCTGCGGTCAAACTTAGCAAACACGTGAAAAAAATATTGTTTGGTTGGAGATGTTTTACTTTTACGTCAGCAGGTAAAAAATTACGCATGATGCATCCCATCTCACAATTGAAGATAGTCCATTGCTCCCTACCTCCCCCAACTAGTCTATTCCCTAAGGAGAAGGGCAGAGGATTCGGGACCAGGGGGTGGCGTATTTCCTCCCTCGGTGCCCATTCAATTCGTGCACATTTTCCCTCTGAATGCTCCTCAGCGTCTGCATATGTAACGTATGGGAGAGCACGAGGAAGATGCGAGGGTCATCTCGCCCGCGGCATACGCGGTCTGATTTCTTTTCCGAGCCATTTCCTCGACGCTGAGCACGCCATGTTTCGATATAGAAGGAAATTCAATGGTTTTACCTTGCGAATATTCCAACACTTCAGCCATGAAGTGAACTTGCGGCGTAAACGTGAATCGGTGCGAATTATGCGAATTCATGGTAATGTCGGAAATAAGGGTTCATAAATATTTTCATGTTTATAATTTATGACTATATTTTCATAAGTTTACTTCGCTTATTTTAATACATTTAACCATTTAAGAATTAAATTTAAGTTTGACTGTTCAATGTGGGTTTTTGGTCAAAATAAAAAAAAACTGGATTGTGTAGCGGTCAACTTTTTCAAAAAACAAACTCATGATACGAGGTTTCATTAAAATGAAATAAAAGGTCAAAATGAAAGATTAAATTTTTCTTTCAGTTCTTCAGTGTCTTTCGAATGTGAATGACTTTTTATGTTCTTTTCCGCTATTTTATTATTTCTTAACATATTTACACACAAGAATACTTGAGACGAAGTATATGTAGAAAAATACAATGGGGTTAAAACTAACAAAAAATGTTAGTTTAGAGTCACCTATGGAATGGCCGCAGAAATAAGAAATGCACAATTCACTGCGAAGGCAACTCGGACGATCGGTCAAAATGGCGATTGTGTATGTGTGAGAGACAGGGGGGAAGGCGATAGCGCGAGCCTAAGAGTAGCGGAAGTATATAGCAGCCATCCATCACGCAGAGAAGAAGCGGCCGGTGACAGCTTCGCCTTCTTGGACTCTGAGACACGACGCCGCTTCAGCCGTGGCCTAGTCTCCACGAACTTCTATCAGAGGTGTTCTGGGATTTGGAGCTTCACTCGCGTATCAGCGGAATGGAGAAGGGAATTTTTTTTCTGACGAATGAACTTTCCAGTATTTCCAAAATGAATGATTCTGCCTTCAAGAAGAATTTGATGGTTCTTGTTTGGAATACAGTCGTTCTCGTTTACGAGAGTAAGTTAGGTATTTAATGTGCATTACGTGTAATGTTCTGAGTAAAATCAGCATTACAATCATATCTTTATTAACTTTGTTCTAAGCATTCTCAGATATTTTCTCTTCAGCGTGCAAATGGCTATCGATTTTTATTATCAATTTTCTCCAATATGCATCTCTACGACTGGAAAAGTGCCCATAACATACATTTTGAAACTCAGTTTAAGCAAAACTTTCTTAATATTGTAAACTGAAATGTCGAAATTGTTTTATTAAATGTTTTATCGATTTGAGTACATTATCTTCTTATGGGTTATAATATATATTTTCAAAAAACTACATTTGGTAATTGTGGGATGTTGGCTACATTATCAAAGAATGATGTATTGTAAGAAGTTAATTTGTTGATCATTATTTTATTATCATTATGAAGCGTTTTCGACTGCATAGGAGCCATCGTCAGTAGCATACACAGGAAAATATACATGGAAAATAACAGTAATAATTGTACGACAATAATTGAAATGCAAAAACAGAAATTACTGAATGAAGCATAAAAAGTATTGAAATGAAATTGTGAAATAAAATAAAGAAAACAAGAAAGAATGAATGAAAACAAATAAAGAGTGAGCAAGCCGATAGAAATATAAACATTTTATGGCGTTTGTTTTTTATGGTATTTATGGTTTCGTTGCGTACAAATAATGCCAATAATAAAGTGGATTTTTCAATTTCTACTAATCTCTTGTAAAAGTCGAATGTATAAAATATGCTTGGGGTGATGTCATGATTCCGAACGCAAATGCATTTTGAAATGACATTCAAATGTAGGCGACTCTTCCGCTTATTTTTTTCCTTGGAACATCTTTTATTTGATTTTTTGATGGGATTGCCTGTGACACGAATTTTAAATAAACGTAATAGAACGACTCTCAGGTTGAGGCAAAATAGAGCAAGTTATTTGAATGTTATGCATCGTGTCGCAGCTGCCGTAACTTTAAAAGTACCCATATTACGCCTTTTGCAAAGACGAGCAATTTGTCATTTCGTCGTTCATTCTGCCGTGACGTTATGTCGTCCCTTGTTCTCGCGAATGAGTGGTGCGGGACAGAGGGGCGGGGCGGGACCCGCAGTGCTCCTCTTCTCCTCGTGTCGTTTCTTATTTTCGCATTATTTTCCCTCCACCTAACACTCCACGCGTTCTCATTTTAGACGCCGTTTCGACTTCTTTCCCATCCGCCACAGCGCCGCCCCTTTCTCAACTGTACCCTATATTACGCTAGTTTGTGGTAATGCCTTTTTTGCTTTCATCGTTCGAGTGACATTTTGTCTCAGGGGATGGATGCGCAAGATGTTGGATGTTATTGTAGCAGAAGAGCTCCTCCACCGAGTGAGAAGGAAAAGGCGAACAGCACAGTGGCAAAGATGTGAAAGTGGAGCGAAGGATGGTTTTTAAAAGCGTTGTCGAAGAGGCTGAGACGAGCACCAGTAAGCGAATTAAAAACGCTTGTCGTCCTTTGTTCACAGCTGAGCCCACAGTGTCGAGTCCGTCACCATCTTATTATTACACTGCCTCCTTCTTGACAAATGACAATCGAATTTTTATATTGTCTCTCACTCATTGTGTCATGTTCTTTACTCCATCATACCTCCCTTGTCAAGTATATTTCATCCCCTCTATCCCCTTTCGTCTGTTGAACTTTTAAAAGTCACGCAAACAATAAATTAAATTAATGAAATGAAAGGAAAACTAAAGCGTCGGCTCGTCGGGTTTTTGCCTACGAATATTGTCTTCGCTGTCCAACCAAATCGATAATTTCCTTAACAACTTCTTTTCCGGAAAATATCTTTTCTAGTATCACGCCGTATTAAATGTAAGTCTACACACATTCATCACCTTAATCATAAAGGGTGAATATTTGGTCTCGTATTTCGAATCATTGATATTTAATATCAATCGCGGCCACATGAGTAGTTTCTGTTTTCATTTGCATGCAAATAATCACTTCAGTGTGCGTCGTAATTTTATGAGCGATACAGTGGTAAAAACAATCGTGAAAAAGAAATATAACAGCATGGACAATGGCGCAGCGATTCCCTTACACTAGGCTTAATGCAATTAGATGTTTCAACTGCTGATCGTGGCTTCATAAAATAAGCGCTCTAAACGCGTGCGAAAGCAAATCCAGAGTGACAAACTCTGATCGCCGCTCCGGGAGAATCGTGTTTCACGTGCTACGCAGGGATGCTGTAATTTATGTTCAACACGCTGGCTCATTCGATGCTTTTCTCCAGTTGTTTCCGCTTCTTCTATCCCTGTCGCTAAAGGGAATCACTCAACATCAATCATCAGGTGTGACAATCAGTGTCAGTGGTCGGTCGAGCGACGCGGCTCCGCGAGGGTGGCCGCCGGCACAGCCAGGGGATGGGAGAGGCGGTTATGGGGATGCCGGCGTGGCGGGAGTGGCGGTGAAGAGGTGACGGGGTATTTCAGGAGCGGAGAAGTTGGGAGAGGCGGGGATGACATTCGGCAGAATGGGGGATGATCGAAGTGTGGGATATTTTGCAGTAAAATTGGATATGGTTGGGTGTTGCAACCCTCAACGAACCAGTCTGTTCCCGACGGGGGAGGTTGTGTGTGACGGGGAAGGGAGGGGGTAGGCCATCATTGCAGCCACAGTCGCCGCCACAGCTCTTCCGCAGAGCCCAGGCGCCCGCCCAGCTAATGAGGAAGAGCTAAAGCCGCATCTAACTTGATTTGGCTTCTGTCACTCCGACAGGCCCGTTGAATCACTCCCTACCGCCCGCTCGCTAGCCCCGTGTGTGGAAGTACGTGTGCCTATGCGACAGACATGCAAATTGTGTTTGTGCACACCTAGTGAAGCGTTCTCAAACATTGTATTTCAATATTTGAATATAGTGGTGACGTTTAAAGTCGCGACACTGTCGAAACCGTATTGCAACCCCAACGTCCCATAGTACACGTGGACCCAGAAAGACATGATTGCGTGGGGGATCTGTATTACTAGAAATTTCCACTTTCAAATGTTACGTACTTAATGTTGGATGAATAACTTCCGTTCCGGTAACTGCGATGGACCTTCCAGGATTGCGTACACAATTAAACCTATGCTTAAATTACCACTTTGAACGGTGTTAAGAGAGTGATATTAAATTATTCTCATGAATAGTATGTTAAAGTCCATTTTAAAAATTTTTTCTCTCTCGTAGGTGAATTCGAGAACATCAGTTTAAAAAAAAAAATTTTTTTGACAGATTTCCTCCTTGGAAAAATTCCACTTTCTTAATGATATTACCATATTACTTTTCTTGGCATAGTATTTGAAAACATAAGCGTACACTGAGAGTAATTCATTGGTAAGATTTTGGGTAAAGTGAAGATGAAGTGCCAACCTGATAAATATTTACCGTTACTTGTATGTTATATTTTTCAGAGTATTATGTGGAAATGCTACGTAAGCTTTGGAAACATGTTCTGGGGAAGGAATATCCAGGAAAAGTGGTGGTAACTCATTGATGTGTTGAGCACGATTTATCAAGATGTGCACGGAAACAGCTAAATTAATAAATTTCTAGTGAGTTTTTATTTTAGTCCAGACGAGTTTTCTAACTTCCCTAACGTCCCAACTTTGCTCAGTTTTCTTGATCAAGATTCCCACATTATTTCAATGAGTGAACACACATATACTCCGTGCGAAATAAGTCTGAATTGATTGGTTATTCTTAACTCTATGTTCTTTGATGTGGCATGAGAACGACATTATTATCACGTGTCGATCTGTTCACCTAATGTTTCATGGAGAGAAAATACAGCGATCAAGAGGTAGTTTACATATGCGGGCTGCATACACTATGTGATTTTAGTGATCATAAAAGATGGAATGGTGCTCGACATCGACGTCGGTGTCCCCTATAACACTTGTAATAATGAAATAACTCGAAGGGACGCGCACTTATGAGAAAAACATTTGAGATACGACACCATTGAGAAGGATGAAGGCTTATTCTAATATCCCTTTGCACTGCTCGACCTCCGTAAGTACTTGAATCTTCGGAACCCTTACATCACGGAATCCCAATACCATCAGGGAGTACACTAGCATAAAATCCCCTGCCTAGATTGAGAAATATTAATTCTGTCTGGAAAATGGGGATTTTCGAGGATGGTAGTTCTGAGCATTTTTGTCAGGAGATAGAACAATTGCAGAATTATGTTTATTGGACATACATAAATAATAATTTCTAAGTTTTCTGTATGGCTAAATGTGTAATGTGCGTGTGTATAGAGTAAGCAAAAATAATAATAGTACTATAATAAAGCTATATAAACAACATTATGCATAATATTTTGAACTCCACAATGACCTACAACATTTATGCAAATTTTTGTGTTAGCTGAATTTTTGTGCGAGTTAGTTGGGGAAATAGTTATTTTCGAGAGCCTGGTGTAATTTGATAACTTTAAGGAAATATTGCGCTCAAGCTGCTCCTTATCTTAAAACTAGTTACGCCGTTCATCTTCATTCGGTATTCTGATATTTTGACGAGTTTCTTATTTTGCTAATTGGAGATATCTTTCAAATATGTAACATCTTTCTTCGCGAAAGATCTTTCTAATTCGGGCAAACCATTTTTCGGAAATGATAAGACTTTGATGTCTTTGTGCAAATTGATTAAGACTTCCAAATACTAATATTTGCGAAACGCATGGCTCCTTGTGTGGAATCGTCGAAGTTTGTGGATCCCGTGCTGAAAGATCCGTCGTCCGTGTGTAGCACGCGCGTGCCGTCTGGCCAGTAGGCAGCGCCGAAAGGCAGTAGCAGTGCGCCGCGACGCTGACGACGACTCGGCGCCGTTAATGGACGGCTGAGGGGGCGGCGGTGGCGGTGGCAAAGCCCGCCGCTTCGGCAGGTGCGATTGCGGCCGGCGGCGCCTCTGCCTCCGCCGCGCCGTATAACAATGACGTTAACGGCAATGACGGTACGAATTCCACCACCGTTATGTGAATTTAATATGTAACCGAGATCAGCTTAACTGTTTAGGCTCACATACCTAGCAAGCTTGTAGACTACCTGTTAGAAGGGGCGGCGGGTCCGCGTCGAGGGAATGCCGGCGCGACGTAAAGGGGGAACGCACGCAGGGAGATTTCATGGCAGGGGGCAGGACAGTACACCCTCTAGCATATACATTTTAAGCTTTGCAATATTTGGCATTTGCCCCGGTACCAACAATCGATACCTACATTATTGCATGCATGCAGCGGGCTGTAATATAGTTAGTGGCGCACAAAGACAGTTCGACAGCGGAACAGCGCGGCGGTGGCGGCACGAAGGGACGGTGGGGGTGGCGGGGACGCGGCGCTGACAGGGGATGGGAGACTGGGAATGCTTTAGTCGCATCATGAAAGGGGCTCCATGAATATCATTCCACCCCTTCCTTTACCTCTCGTTGTTCCCACCATCCGCCTCCCCACGCCGCGTCGCAGTCCCTTGCACTCCCCTTCGCTGCTTCCAGCCGCACCACGCCGCCGTGCCACGTTCTCTCTAAACGCCACGAACCTCTCGAAAATCTATCCCCGCGCCTCTCACGCTGGAGCCCTTATCTTTCATATGACACGCCGTACCATTATCGATATGCAGAATTTTGTTAAAAAAATAAATTACAAAATATTTACCCCGTTGCGAAACAGCACGTTGTACATCATTTTCTTTCATTCTTGTCTCACAAGCGGCCCCGGCCCTTTTTAAACCCGCTCGCAATATCCAATAGAACACGTGAACGAAATGAGAACCAATATCAGCACGACCACACAAGGTGAGGTGGGGAATTACTTTCCCCTTATACTAACACACGGCTGATGTCTACACACGATTCCCGAATAACCTATATGGCATGCGTTTTTAATATTTTTAAACATTTTATTGGCTAATATTATGAAGGATTTCGCACGGAGCAGCGAGCTCAACTGCTAATTTAATAACAAATCCTGCGGAGGTGCGCACAACCGCCTCCAGAGACGGCCGCAGACGGTCGACGCACTTGCATCATACATCACACATCAATAATCCCGAGATAATTCGGGGGCGTTGGCGGCGACGCGCGCAGACGCGTTGCAGTGAGGGTGGAGGCGGGGACGGGAACATCGTGGGTGCAGGCGGGGTAAAGAGACGTGTTTCGCATAAAGGTGGGGACGGGTGGGACGGGTTGGCGCGCTGCGGGCTGCTTGACGCGAAAGAAAGGAAGGGGAGCGCGCTCGACGACGGAAGAGGCGGGGAAATTGGGAGGAGACGACGCCCACACACGCGCTTTCAAGTTCAGCTACGCGACTGCGGAAAAATGCGGAGAGAAGAGTTGGAGTTCACTCTTAATATGGGTGATAAGTTGTCTTCGCGTCGGACAGGAAGTTCGCGAGAAAACTCTCTTGCGTAGAAAAAAAGGGAAAAGTATAGGTTTCCGCACACGTCCAAATTCTGCTTTTAAGTTTCACTTCTTGTCCTAACAATATAAAACATGGGCATTTTCACAAATATATTTTTATATTGTGGAAATTGTATATATTTGGTCAATCACGTTTTCGTTAAGAAATAAATATCAATGTTGTTTAACAAAGAAACATACATTGCTTCAGTATTATTTTCACATATTTGAAAATTTACATGAATTCCGAAGCAATAACAGCAGAAATAGAGCACAGTGTCAAAAAAGAACTCCCTAGAATGATATTAAGATAAATTTGCTTCCTTTGATAACTAATGAAAATAGGTTGCATAAAATACTAGAAAAGTAATCATTGAATGCATTGTTTCCTTTTTCAAATTTCTTTGCTCCCTTCTAAAATAAATGTTTAGTGTTTTCGCTAAAATTTGGGCTAAATAGGCTCATTTATCAGATTATGTTGCAAAACATGTTGAAAAGTACTGATCGTTTACATAGAAATTTTTGTGAAGTGTTATTTCTAATGGTTCGTATTTTCAGAGAACCTGCTTAAAAATATCGTTTCGGTTACACTAATCTTACTCGGCGCTCGCGATCTCGAGATCATGCTCCCGAGTATTCTGGGACTCCGACTTGTGATTCCCTCTCTGCAAATACCCCTCCATGAGCTCGGCGTCTCATAAGATTTGTGGGTTTGTGAATGAACTTAAATGTCAAGTTGTTTGATGAGAATACATGTTTGTTTGAATTAGATGCTCCAACTAATCATGATTATTATGGTTTTTATTTTTTAATTTGATATGGATTTGTCTTCTTATTGACCGTAAAAGTCTTTCATAAGTACAGGAGGTGATGAATTCTTAAAATTTGGCAAATTAATTTTAAAAGATTCATTCTTTACACTTATAATTTTGTGAAACCAAATTTAAATCTATGTTGTTCTTTAGTTATTTACTGATTTTGGTGATTCTAAATCTGCGCTGCGGAACTTGTTTGACAAAGTACAACGCATTTCTTTGCCACTTGTTATTTAAGTTTTATAGTTTATTGAATACTCTCGTCCGTGTAGAGGATTAAACTGACCACGAGCATTCTCTCTGAAACTCCATTGTGTTAGCATAATGTACTAAATGGAGATGTTCTTTACAGATATCAATGTAACCTATTTCTTCTGGCCTGCTTTTGCAATCTTTGTCGCGATAAAAAATGGTCGTTTACCAACATATATTTCATTGAAAAGATTAAAGACCAGTAAATAGTTGGCGTTATCTACTTCCCGAGTTAGACTTGGTCAGTTTTACCCTCAGCCCGACAAAATACTTAGAATCAATACGACTTTGGTTTTTAACTACTGTAAATAATCTCTTCATTCGGTTCTCGACACCTCCCAATAAGCGTGAAAAACGTACTCCTTAAGTGGTGGAGAGATACGCGGAAGTGCCTTTCGTTCCGCAGTCGATTCAAATCTACCTCTTCATCGTCGCTGCAGCTGTCGTAACGCGATGTTTACACGGAATAAGCGAGAGTCCTCGAAACAGTAATTGATCAAGCGCTAAATTCCTCGACTCCCGCAGCAAATGGCGAAAGCACGACGCGGGGTCGCGTGACGGGTCGTGAGAGGGTCTCGCCTCTAACGGCGTTGATTCTCTCTGGACGAAGAAACGCGTTCACCTCGCGGTGCTCGCCTAGCGCACGCCCCCGCGCCGCACCGTCTCGATCCCCGTCGCCGCCACTGAATCCGCCCCCGTCTTCGCCTCCTCCGATGTACCCCTCCCGTGTGCCTCTTACGAGCGAAATCCTGCGCCATTTCCACTGCACTCTATAATTATAGTGTTTGGGCAACCTACCGCGCAAAAGACGTCCGAAGTGGGAGGAGGTGGCTAGTCAACGACTTCCCTATTGTTCCCCCGTTCTTGAAGATACTTACCATATCTCTCGTTATATTCAAAGATCTACTTTTGCAGTAATTGCTCCCACTACATTCCGTGCGTTGCTAACAGATGATCGTGCCTCCGCACGAAATGATCAGATAATTGCTCCAGCATTTCGTGTGCCGTTCATTGTGCAGTTCCCATCAGATCGAACTATTGTTCCCCAACACTGTTGTGAACATGCCTTTCTTCAGCGAATGCACGTTATTGCATTCATTGTGGGCCGGTTTTGGACGGTGATGCTCCGACGATATGATTGGGCGCGTTCTGCTCGAGCTCTTTTCGCCGGTGCCGTGTGGAGTGGCGCCGAGTGGAGTGGCAGGCTGCACTTCGGCTGCTGTGCGTCGCTCCGCGAGATCTCGCGGAGTCGATATTCCGGCAGTTCTCGCATGTTGAGAGGAAGATGCGCGCTCTCGATATTCAGAAAACAAGTTAATTCATTTTCGGTTTTGCTTCTGGAAAAATGTTTTTTTTGAAACCATTTGGCGTTAAAGTCAATTATTTCAATTTTAGAGATTCGTGTTCTTTTATTTGCCACGATTCACGCCGCGAGAGTTAAACCGAAAATCGATGATAAGTGCCTCATACAATCTGTGTTACCATCTCTCCAGAGAAGAACTCTTTGTTTCTCTTTTTTTCATGGATTTGAAATATTTCTTTTAACAATTTGTTGACTAGCATTTCAAACGAGTGTAAGAAGTAGGAACGGTTAAGAGATAATATCGAAAAATTGTTTCTTTGTCTTTTCAAAATATTATATTCTTAGTTTTCTGCGCGGACGTTTATTATAATTTTCAGGTATAGCTTTCTACTGAGAGGGGCATGAAAAGGTTTCAAATTGTCGTAAATTTTGTTTCGAAGTTTCTGAATTAAACTATTCGATAGGGGTTCTCATTTTTTGTAACCATATTTAATTCAATGAAATATTATTCATTTTCATACGTCATTTGAGACATGAAAGGTGTTGGTACCTGCGAATCTGGGTTGTAGCAAGATAAATGCGGAATAAATAGGAAATTGTGATTACAATATTTGACCTACAGCTGTTATAGCAATCTCTCGTCTCATGTAATCTGATAAATATTATCTGCTGTAAATTCATTGGCCTATATTTACGTTCATTGTGTGGTTCTTAAAGGAAAAACCATTAGTAAAATTCTATCTTTGAATCAATGTCTCAAGATCAGAAAAGAACCTGAGATCAAGAGCACACAAAAGATTTCATCCCTTTCTGTATTGTGCTCGCGGCTTATTTCCCAATTTTTTTTCGTTCAGTATCTTCCCTTCTCAATATTCGTGACTAATAAAAGTATTAGAAATTCTAGCTCAATAGCAAGAATGGAAGAGATTAGGCACACGCTTTGAATGTCTATATGAAAGAGAAGGGGAATTTTCAAATTTAGTCCAGTCTACGCCAAGATTTAATTCTCCTTTCTGCATGATTTGCACAGCGAGGATTTCCCTGGCTCCTCCTTTGCATCCCTCCTAAACTGTAGCTAAAGCGCCTTCCGCGCGCAGACCCTCCAAGTTAGTAGAACAGGACCTCTCCGCGCAATTAGACTCACTCCCCCATTGTTCCGCCCGAGAAACAATTATTCATTTGGCCGCAGGAGGCGACCAAGATGGGGTAAGGTGGAGATGGTGGCTGGCGTCAGGTGCGTTATGGAGCGGGGAGGGTTGGGGGAGGGGGTTGCAAGCATGAAGACTGAACGGGCAGCGATCGTGACCACTGCCTGCCCCGGAAGTCCACAACCTCCTCCTTGTTCCCTGTGCTGACCACGAAGTACCGGTCGTCAACTAGGGTCATCGGAATAGAAGTCGAAGTTATAAAGATTATTTTCCATTGTAAACCACACAGTTTGCTATTTCGAACGATTTTCAATTCGAAATCACTTAACGCTTCTTCAGATTATAGAACTAAAACTACGTGGTTAAATTTACATATTAATTGTATTTTTTAAACGAATTAATTATAAATGAAGATAACCGCAAGGCCCACCGATAATCCAGAAGTCATTGGATTCGATTCCCGTGAAAGCCGTGCATGTTGTTAGTGTGATACAATTTCTTATTTCTTCCGTAACAACTTGGGCATCAAACGTCATCCTCAATAGTAGCTCAGATGGACGACAGTTAGGGCGTTATAGCTGACTTTCCGTGATGTTGAAAAAAGAAAGGAATATTAATACAAATATACTTACAAACTACTTTCATTGATACCAAAATACCATAATTTACTGTATTTGTGTTCACAACAAGAACACAAGATACTATCAATATTTATTGTCAAACTATATCACTGACCAAGACGGAACAGAAACGTTCGTAAGTAATTTTAAAACGTTTGGTTCAAAACGAGTAAATTACTAACAAACAAATCTCGTGTAATAAGTTTTAGTAGTTTTGATAAGGGTAAGCTCTTTGGAAATGCTCGCGAAAATGTCATAGAGTGAAAGATTCACACTATAGTAGTCCTTAAGACCACACACAATAGTAATCCTTATAACTGAATTTTCTACGATAAACTAAGTATAAATTAGAAACCATATATTCTTACCCTTTTAAAGTAATTAATTACTTAATCGTGATCATAATTTCAATCAAGTATCAGGAGGAATTGGCATTAAAATAATTTACATTTTTTCGATGTTATTAGTATTAATAATTCACTAGATTGAAATTAACAACAATCATCAGAATATAAAATCAGTTATAGTTTATGTATTTGATTTGCTTTTCGGTATGAATTATTGTTCTCCACTAGTAGATGTTTGTGCGGAAACATTGTTTTTTTCTTTCATTTTTATCTCTTAGTCTCGATAATTTATTTCTCGCCAAAGTAGTTCTTTTCAATGATATAAATTCACACCAAATTTATGAATACTTTTATGTAGCGATGAATTTCTATGGAAGTAGACCCTATCAGCAAACTTTTCCCCAAACGCATTACGATTACATGTGCATAGCATGTGTGCTCTATACAAATGTGCATTAAATATATATTTTGTATACTTATTTTATAAACATCTACTCTGTACATGCTGTATGTGAATGTTTTTTACACAAACTATATTTTTGTAACCGATTTGACTCTTTTAATAATCTTTTCTGAGAGTGAGGAACGGAACAAGACAATTATACAGGTACAAGACAATTAGGTAGATACTTTTCCAGTCTTCATTAATAACAAGTGACTGACCGTTTGTTTATTCAAGTCGTCGCAAGTGGATACAATAGTTGTCCAGTTTCTCGTTGGGGTGTATTCGACACTTGTGTCGAGATTTTTCCGATGTGATGCTTAGATTGACCGACGGGAACTGTAAGTTTACTCCCCGGGATTTTTGTTCCTAGAGCGCTTAAAGGATATATGAAAATCACATCTGGAAAAATATGAAGAATTAAACCCTAATTTACCAATGTTGTGGTTATATTCTAACGATCTTCAGAACTCGTTTATATGAATCGAAACAGGAACATGAGTGCAACACCACAAACTTGTATTTCGCCAGTCACAAACCATATTACACTCAATCCTTTTTGACCAGATTTTGACATGACAATGTGAAATGAATAATGTAAATGCATTGTTTAATACAGACCAAATTTTCAATTTTTTACTTTGCTAATGGTAATATTTTAAAGCAGTATGTACATTGGTTTTCTTTTTCCTGCCGAAAAGGAGTATAAACGTTCAATTTTTCGTATTATTTTCCTTGTATTTCCTTTTTTTCCTAATCACTCTAAGTTCATTAATTTTTATTCTATTTCTGTGGAATATCAGTGAAAATTATCCATAGTCATATCAAACTTGGAATTTCTACGGTAGTATCTGCTTATGCAACGAGGAGGATGTTATAATTTCATGTTCACCTTCAGGTTGGGTTGCTCTAGTACACGGACCAAGGTTCCATTCATCAAATGGTAGCGCCGCAACCTTGCAGTCCACCTTCAGTCTTAAGGTGCATTGATACTCAAATTAGGTACCAATGTAGTTTCGAGTACCAATGCTAAAGCCTGAGGGTGGACTTTGTAGTAGAACGTCCGAAATGTATAAGCAAATTCGCTTGTTGAAATGTTCAACATGATAAGACGATGAATAATATCCAAAACAACTTCAGTGAAAGAAAACAACATTAAGTTAACATTTTTTTACTGTATTACTGTTTACATTATTTCCCAAGGTGAATGCGTCAAGAGAGACATTCGTTTGAAAATGTTCATAGTAGTCCACCTCCAATTTTCTCAGTCCGGCGGCTCTCCCTACTCATCCCCACGAGGGCGTATAGCATTTCATTCTTTTCTGAATTGTGTACACAGTCGGACCCTCCTTCCACATTCCTCCCTGGCCAGCACAGCCGCTACTATCTCCAAGTACGTACGCTCAAATCGCGGATCCGAGAGCTTCCCTCTTAGCAGAAGAAAGGAACTAAGCGTAATCCGCGTTCTGGCCGCATTATTAGCTCGCTAACTTGTACCAGGACAGCGCCCGCCCCCCTCTCCCTTCCGCCCCTCTGGCCATACGCAGACTGCCATATTGAGAAATGAACTCTCTGAGAACGGATTTGTGCCTTTCAGAACCTTCCAAGACTTCTATCTGGTTTCAACTCCAATCTCGCTTCTTCTACGCCACTACTAAGTCCAAGTTCTCATTCATCGAGTCGGTTTAAAAGACTCACTTTGAACCAAGTTCGAATGATGTGAAGCAATTCCACCATTCGAATTAATTATAAGAATCTCTCATCTCTTTGGGTTAAGTTCGGTAATAAAGTTTGACTGTTTCAGTACGGAGAGTTTGGTGAATAGCTTCGACATCTTCGAGATCGTGCTTTGAGAAGGATATAACATTGTTTCGCTCACTAAACGTATTTAGTGGAAAGAGCACTTAAGTCATTCTCATGGAATATGGTATGGGTAGGGCAGATACTGAAAATCTATTGTCAACGACTTCACAATCAGTCGTTAGGACAATAGAATGAAGATACAATCTATATTGACACACTTCGTGCAATGTTTTCGTAGGTATATAAAAAGAAGGAAATCCTATAAATTCCTTGGAAGAGGGGCGTGTAAAGCAAGAGACGGAGACACCCGCAGCCACAAAACGAATGAGGAGGCGCGGTTCGATGCCATCTACGCCTCCCCTTCCCCCACGCAGCGCCAACCCTGTGTGTGCTCTCTCACCCTCTCCCACGCCAGAGGTACACGTCCTCCCGGGATTTCCCCGAAAAACTCCAGTGTCGCTTTTTAAGCAGTGTTCTCCTTTTCTTCCTCCTCCTCTCCTACTTATTGCTCATCCCTTTCTGCCTCCGTAATTTTTTCTCGTCGGGGTCTACGTTTACATTTGCACATTTTGTCTCCGCTTTGCTCGAGATTTGTTCTGTTTTATCTTTTTCACCCGCATTATACTCTCAAAATCGTGTCTTATTGTTTGTGTCCCATGTTTCCCTTATGTAATTTCGCTTGTTTACATTGTCCTAGATGTATGTTACTAAAGTTTTTCATACCTTTCCTGTTGTTTTTACGTGTATTTTCACGCTTTCTTGTGGGTAATCGTCGTTTTATTTCTTTACTACTTCCCGAGCTTTCCTGCTACGTTCCCTAAATTACCTACAGAAGACAGCTGAAAATAGTACTCCATCATCACTTTTACCATTCTCCTTCAGCCACAATACCATTGTTCCTTTCGTCCTCCTTCCTCTATTGCTTTGTATCCCTCGCATCCCTCTGCTCAGCTCCTTCATTGCAATACCTTTCGCACCCCTTTGACGCCGACAACCAACTCATAACACCGATACATTGTTTTCTCCCAATATAACATTAAAATCCCATCAAGCTATGTGAGCTATATTTTGCCTTTGACTTTACCTCAGCGTTTCTTCACGGAGGTTTCGAAGGTCTGGTGTTTGATTGAAGGAGCTTGGATTATTGAAAATGAATAGAAACTCCATTCAATGCATAAGAATGATTAATATCACTGTATTTGAAAAGGGGGTAATTTTTGAATTTCGTGTTTAAAGTAATTCATTACGAACCTCGCTTAGAAGTTAGATGGCAATATCATGGCGAAGCAATTCGTGATGGTTGGGGACCGCATCCATATGCAAGTTGTAGTGGGAAGTGAATTTGCTCCGATATTTTGCGGACAATAACGAAATATCAGTATCCTGCAACCGAGCATTTTAGTTAAATCACACTAATCCGATATAAAGATTTTGTACGTGGTGCGTATTTTGATAAGAAATAACTTTTTACTTTTCTATAATTATACAATGTATCTAATTTTGTTTGGGAAATGTTTTGTAAAACTCACCTTTCTCAGAAATAAATTCTTTAGAACTTACTTTTTCTGAGGCAGTTTGCACAAAATTGAATGTTTAACATATTCTTCCAAAATACTTAAAGATTGCTTGTAACTGTTAGGGAAGGAAGATACGAGATCTTCCATCTTGGAGGATTCATGGAAAGGAGGAAAGGAATAATTCCTTTATTTGCGGTGTGTACTCTTGAAAATTGCGATCAGAATAGTTGCAATATATAAAACCTTTCCAAAACTTTGTTAAATTACAATATTTTATCAGTATTGTACTCGATCTGAATTTTACCGGGAATTTGAATGGGGAAGCATGTGAATGTTAGCGAATAGGGATGAAACTTCGAGTGACGCTTCTGCCTGAGAAAGGCCTACGACGGTTTGCGACGGCTCTTCGGGGGTCCTGATGTATTCAATCCGTGACTGCTGCAACGCAACCCCTCCGTGATTCAGCGCCTGCAGGAGCGACCGTGCGAGCAGCCGCCGCCGCGGTGCCTCCGCTCCGGCCCTTGGCGACGCTCCGGCCGCCGCCGGCTAATTTTCATCCGTGACAGCTCTCCAGCCGGTGATGAATGAGATGCGGTGACGACGACGCAGACGACAGCCACGAGCGGAGAAAAGTGCGTGCGACGTCGGCCACTCAGGAGACGCATGGACCGACTCGACGCGGCGATCGGGCGAGCGAGCGAACGGTCGGAGCGTTAGCTCGCGAATCGTCGACTCATGGAGGGAGACATTTAATGGAGTTTCATACGGCCATTATTTTTTCATTAGGGCCAGGGACATTGAACGTAGAAATTGTACATTGATTTCTTCGTACGCACTGGATGTGTCAAGTTCGAATATGATCGTAGTGCAATGTGGGGAAAATTCAAATCTCTATCTTCGTACTCCATTTTATATTTATCCATGAACTCAATTTGAACAAATACAAAATGAACAATCGATGAATTCACTGTGTTTTTGGATCCCGCACTCCAAAAATCCCTAGTTAAAAGAATCTTCAAAATGGCACGAATGCTGATAAGTAATAATGAAGTGTGAATAATAATTTTACATTCAGAAAATTATCGACTGGAGATTTATGAAGCTTGGCTCACATTGCCTATCAGTGTAACGGTTAACATACACATGTTTGTTGTATCATCATTTATAATAGTCTTGTCTCTGCTCCCAATATGATTTATATGCCTCTTAAGAGTGTTTACTGGTATAGAATACGCTATTAGGAATCAATTTTTTCTTACCAATATACAAGTTTTCAAGGAATGCAGAATTATGTTACGAAGATCTTTATCGGCGTAATCTTGGAGAATGCAAGTGATGAAATGAGTTCGTTCATTCGCAGTAACTTTAGGAAAATACAGATTTGTCTCCAATTTTGTCAAAACTTGTCCCTCCGTGGTATGTGAACGAAAACTATCACACACTGAAACCAAGTAAGTCCAATGAATGTTAAAGGGAAAAGTTTAATCTGTTTTTTTTACGATTCTCCTATGTGTTGTGAAAATGCGTTGTTTTGAGTGTAATAAAGATCGTTAGAAATTATATCATAATGGAGTACTGACAATGTTTTGGATTTTAATAAATTTATATGTCTTGGATCTCAAATGTTTCAATAATGTTGTTGCTATTTTTGAATACGTTTGTCCAGTGCATGCTCTTTAAAAATTGCATTTTCGATCTTTCAAAAATATGTACTCTGTTGCTTTTGGGTACGCAACAATCTTTACTGGTGTTCATTGTGGTCTCGGCTCGATCTCCTTTTATGTGGAAATGTATTAGATCTTTCTATATTGAAGAAGTCACCGCCTTTTGAGTCGTTTCATGTTCGCATACTCCCCGACTTTCCTTCCACAACTGCAGAATGGGATTCACGAGGTAAGGGGGGAAAAGAAAACAGCGAACGTCATTCCCTCCTCCTTCAGAGGATCTTATGGGTCCAGGAAATAGGTGGCGAGACCTCCCCACTCTAACGCATTTCTCTCTTTCTTGATATTTTATCCCCTCTCTGCCAGTGAGTATCGGTTTCCAATGCACGACTATTGAACGCTTTATACCATTTCGTCTCCGCGCGGAACGGAACTGCTCACAAAACCCGCACCCCATGGATTCGCAGTTGATGGGAGGTTTTCCTAGTCGACGACCCGACCGCCAACGTTTGCTTTGGCCTAGAGTCTTATCACTTCACAATTTCAAAGCTTGAATCCAGATAAGTGACTTCTGTATCGTATATTGGATCGTGTTGGATTGCATGTTTAAATGTTTGCCTTACCATTTTCCATTATCACGGAATCAGCCGTGGAGTTTACGAGTTTAAAGACGTGCCTGTCGACTCTTCGAAAACGAACCTTGATAAGTTGCTAGTCTTCTCTCCGTAACGACAACTCTTTGGGAAAGTTCAATCAGTGCTTTGCGAGATCATAGATTATCGTTTATGTGTTGATGAAATGGTATTTTTGGAAATGCTCCCCTAATCTTTAAAAGGATCCAAAAGAACTGAAACGTATTTTGTGTGAGTGAATCTATATCAGAGCGATTGAAATGTCTTTACCTCACAACGCGTAAAATGAAAATGCGTATTATGGAATATAACTTATGCAATATCTGGTCATGATATTCCACGAATTTTTATGTTTTCTCCCAGCAAATACAGTTTGTATATAAACATAATAGTCTATAATTACGATACGCAGGAGAAAAAAAATTGGGAGAATAAATGAACATAAATTAATAAAAGAAAAAGTGGATACTTTCACTACCCAGTTTTGGGGAAAAGTTGAAAATATTTGCTTTCATTCGATACACGCAAATTCGTTATTTGTATCAACACTTGAGGAATAAAGTCGATGTTTGGTTGTGTCAATAAAACAATTATTTTTTTGTAGTTACACCTCGCGAACTTATAATCTTTTTTTTCAATGGAACGTGAACCTTCGGTAGAAACACGAACATCAATTTTGGTCCTGTTGTGTTTGTATACATCACCCCTTCACATTAGAGGCTTTCTGTGATGTAGGTAATCCATTGATTGTTACTAGAGCTACGTTGCAGGAATACTGTTCTAGCCTCTATGTGCTTCCTTAAAACGTGGTGGCGTCTGTTTGTGCAGGAATCTGCACGGCGATTGCCCCGAAGGCAAAAGCTCTCATTTGGTGCTGCATAGCGGACCAGGAACGGAGAGAAGCATGGCGACCAAGAGAGCAACCACCTATTGGGGTATTCGGAGAGGGCGCAGAGAGACAGGTGGCAGGGGAGGGAACGGGATATAATGCCAATAATAATATTTTTTTTTCCAACAAAGCGGATGAAACGTGCGTGATACTGGAAGTTGGGGGCACTAGCTGTTTTTTTCTCCGGAAACGAGCGTTTGTTTATCCACCCTGGCAACAGAATATGTCTGGGGTCGGGATGGAAGTCCAAATGGTGTGGAAATATAACTTAAAAGTAGAAAAAGTTATTAATGATTATTCCGAATTTTTTAAATCCATCAGCAGTAGTAAATTTTTAAAAAGTTGAAGCATAATCACTTGAATTTTGAAGATATGATATGATTTGAATGCTGGGGCAGTGAAATGCTAGACGGTTCGAAAACTGGACATCTTACTTTTCTCATTTACATCTGGAATGGTGCAGAAGAATTCACGCCTCTCCTTAGTGGAAGAGTTGGTGCTGGATTTCGTCAAGAGAGATTAATAGGTCTGGAAGAAGTATCATATTAAATACAATGTAAGAGAGCGTAAAGTATTTGTTCATATATCTCATAGATGAAATGTAGAAGGCAGGTTTGATCAGACTGGGTGAAGATTTCATTTAGGAAAATACTTCAGAGTCTTTATTTGTTTCAATATAAATCTGTTTACCCCTCCCCCAAAGTTAAAGCGATTTTTATTCTCTAAATGCGTGGCTTCCTAACAAGAATGGTTCTACGTATAAGGTCTCAGTGGTTTGCATGATATACGATGTAAAGAAATTATATGAGACATGATCATTCTATGGTTTCCCAAAGGCTTTGTTTCCGTGGTTAATACATTCGACAGTCCTACTTCGTAATAACTGTAATCACGTTCTCAAATTATTGAAAAGAATATATTCGTATTTTTTTCATGAAATGTTGTTTCATTTATTTTTTTAAATCCATCTGAAATATTTTCTCGTACTTTTACAGAAGTGACTCAAGGACTTCCATAAATATATTCCTCATCTTTATTTTGTTATTTTCTTAAATATATTCGGAGTCATTTATATTAGCGAATGGAATTTAAAATTATAGTTTGCAAATAGTAGTTTCACATATCTTTGAATGTTCTTCTTCTTTCCTTTTTACCCATTTGTACATGAGGTTGACTGTAGTTGATAAAGTGACTCACAGTTCTGACATATTTGTCCGTTGCAGACCTTTGCTTGCCATAATTTTCATCATTATTTTATTTTTATTCTTATTGTAATTTTATTATATTTCTTCGTGAAGCTAATTGAGCTCGTTCGATGAGCATTAGCACAGACCAATGTGATCCACACCATTTCTGGCGGCGCGGTCGCGGCGCTTATTTCTGACCCGCCAGCGTTTTGATTTTTTTCCTTAGAGTCGCGACGCCTTTTGCTAAAGCACACATCTGCTCGCGTCCTCTCCACTGCTCGTCCTTTCCCCGCCGCTCCCCATGGGTTTCCCTGGTCGTGCACGCGACACAGAAAGGTCCGGATATGCGCTGATAAGATGGCCATGCTTTTAAGTCGAGTTTAGACTGAGATTGTCGCGCAGGCGCCGCCCGCCCCACCCCCGCTTGCTTCTGCCATCACTCGTTTACAGTACGCGCATGGGAGGCGGCAGATGGGATCCAAAGGAGAGTCGCGCTACCCAGACGGCAGGCATGAGTGGGTGCGGTGGGAAAGGGGACGACACACTCTACCTGGTTTCTCACTCCCTATAACGACTTGGAAATCACTTTATTTCCTATATTTAAATCCTCAATCGAAAATTTTTAAAAAAATGTTCGTTTGAAATTAAGTCATGTAGAGCTTTAATATTAAAATTCTAATTCTTCAGACTTTATGAAAACAGTATTAACCAGGTAATTCGAGATAATATTAGTAGATTCTTTTTCTCGTGATTCTTTGAAACTAGACACTCGTTTTCTTGTGAGTTATTAACCCTTGTCGAGAAACATTTTCTCCCATCACGCCAAAGTAATTTAATGGAACACCCCGGTGACTCGTTTCGCGAGCAAATAATGGCAACATCTCCTTTAATGAGCAGCGAATCAAATTTCAACAATGCAACATGGCGTGTCTAGCTCTTCATTGGAGAAACCCCAAAGAATCCTTGAGTGGGCTCATAATGTCTGTCATTACATTCTTTCGCGGTAATAACAAAGATCTGTGGACAGAAGCGTGTACTTAACGAATTAGCGCGAAAGACCCTCGACTCGCAGTGGCCATTAGACGTGGCTGCCTTTACGCCGTTGCCACTGCTTCACCGTCTGTCTCCGCCTCCTCCTCCGCCCTCCGGCCGCTGAGCTGCGCCATTCTTCCCGAATCGGAGTTTCTTCCAACTTCTTTCTTTCAGCACTCCCGCGTATCCTTTCCCACTGCGCGCACGCTCGATTTCCCCTCTCAACTTCACTCATCAAGCCGAGCTCACCTGGTGATACAATTAAAATCTTCTGGCTTGCTCTTCCAATTATCGATATTTATTAAGTCTCTGGTGCAAGGAGGCTCCCTCCGCGTTTTCACGAGGTGCTCTCAAGAAAGCGTCTGAACCCGAATCGGACCTGGGATGCGGACGACTTCATAATTATTAAATTTGTGATAAGTTTAAGTGTCAGCTTTTGTAGGTGTTTTGCTGATGCTACCTAGACTTGAATAAATGATTGAATCTAAATTAGCTCAAAGTACTAATTAAAATTTAATTAAAGTTCGAAATTGAAAATGTTCTCCCCATCCCGGTGGTGCCGCGCTTCGCCTGTTGTATTCCATGACTCCTTTCTTGGCGCTCGTCTCGCCCGCGATTTCCTCTTCGTCTTTGTCGTTTCCTCATGACCCCCTCCCTCCTCCTTCTAAACTTCGAACAGCTACTGAGGGAGTGTCCACCAACGCATTTCGCCAATTATGGAAATTTTCAAAATTTGCAAAAGTCGATTGATTGCCAAGCAAAATTATCGAGAACCAACATTTGCAATATTTTTTTGTTTCAGTCTCAATTTACTCTCCCAGAAGAATTTCAATTTGGGGCGAAGAAGTAGTTTCAATTTGGGGTACCCAATCTTGGTGAAAAATTATTTGGGAATTTTTATGTGTTTGGTTATAATTAAAATCCATTGCAGGGATTAATGTTTATCATCTTATTTGACTGAGGATATACGTAGTTCAGTGACAAAAGTAAAAATAGAAAATGAAATGTATGTAAATCATGAACACCTGTATAAAACGAGTGAAGTCACGACATATAAACAGCTACATAACATGTCTCACAAAATGAGAATTCCAATGCAAAATATCTTCGAATAAAAATACTCGTATATAACCACGATTAAGCTATTTTTATAAAAATTTCTATTTTCAAAATTGAGTGACATGATGATAATAATTTCATGGCATTCAAGTGTCAGACCTTGAGACGCAAGTCGAATCTGATCCCAGGCCTAGATCTGACAGCGTGAATTCGCTTCTCATTCTCCTGGCCTCCACCGTCTCCTGACGCACTCGAGGGAGCTCAGAGAGGTGAACATATCCTTGGGGGTTGCCATTGCGTTTCACTGCAGGGTGGGAGGGGCAGGAATGGTGACGAAGGGTGACTTCCCCGCGCACAATTCGATCTTCCGGAGATGCAAGCGGCGGGGAAGGGATGGGAAGTAAGCCGTTATGTTTCACCTTTTCATACTCGAACGAATAAGAGTCCTCGGAGCTCGTTTTAAGGAGGAGCCCGGGAGAGAAGATAACACATGCCTGACCAGCAACGGAGAAAGTATTACGAATTCTTGTACTCATTTTTACTTGTCTGATTTAAGTATTGAGTATTTTACACAATGCACTGTGTTTCTCATCTGAAATATTATTTTGTCGCTACTGACAATGTTCTCGTCTATCATCAAAAATACAAATTAGTCCACTTACAAAATCGTTACAAATATTGCAGTCCTATGTTGAGACTTGTACCTCGAGTTTAGGTTTTACACTCATATAAGTGTTCGCTGCAGAATAAAATCACATTTCTCTCCTGGGACACCTTCAAAAATAGGAAATTTATTGTATTTGTTGATGTATGGGGACCTCACTTGAGTCGATTATTAGAATGAGACTATTTTTGAACCAACTTTTTTCGCCTATTTTAGGTCTGTGTCAAATTTATTTTTAATTTTATGTGTAAAACCACCCTTGTTTCGTCCAAAGGGTCAGTTATTTTCTGATATCCACGAATTTTAAAGTAAGATTTATTATAACGACAAAGGGTAATGAAACGAATTTGAATGAGACTCCGTTCTATCAAGTTGTTAGATCCATCGAAGACGAATTATTGTTAATTTGCATTCTCTCGCCAATGAATAATTTCCAGGTCTAAAAGAGTGGGAATGCCAGTCGGCGAGACCCCTCAGTTCGCGAAATACTAAATCTCAAAACGCTCAAGCCAGGCATTTACTGAGGGAGAGTTCTGCTACCGGAAGACTTGGGGTGAAACCATAGCGGTGGCCCAAGAAGCATTTCAATTATTCGAAATGACATTAGCAACCTTGTAGTTCCCTATCGAGTGCATCGGCCCATTGAGTCTTCGCTCTGTCTCCCTTCCATTGCTGGAGCGGGTGTGGCGGGGAGTGTGAAGGGCGGGGCGGCAGCACTGCGCCGTCGTCTTCCTCTTGCCACCCCTTCGCTCCATCCTGTTTGCTTCTGGCTCTTTGCCCTCTCCTCTCTGCTCACCGACCTTCCGGAGCGTCGGACCAGCACCACCAGAATATACTTGCTCTCCACGACTGTTAACTATCACAATGTGTTGATGGGTATCAGTGTGACGTCACCGCTTAATAATGGCCTCCTTTCACCGGCTGCTAACGTAATGAAGCTGGAATCGTGCCTGCATTGTCACCTAATTAAAAGCTATGTGGGGAGGCGAAACTGCGGCCAGTCTAGAGAGGCGCTGTCGCTACGCCGCACCGTGCTGGAGAGTTCCCCGCCTCCCCCGCCACCCCCGCCACCCTTCCACGTCGCTTCCTTTCCCCGCCGCATGACACAGATGGCCTAAACGCTGACACGGGAAACTGATAAACAGAAGCCTGTGGGGGGCGCGTAGTCTTAACAGAGGTGCGCACGCGCGACCAAGCATGAGTGCGCCGGCGACGCTGACGAGAGGACGAAAGGTCCACAGCGGCGAGCGGGGCAGGAGCGTACGCGAGGCGCGAGTGCACGATGACGGTTTGACGGTTAACAAAGCCTCCTAGCTCATCACGGCGATAATCATGCAGTAAGGGTCATGTCACACGATTCAATCTTACGCTTTAATGCCCAATGATACGCGCACATTCAATGAGATGGCACAACTCCTGCCTCCAGATCGCTGCCTGCGGCTGCCTCAGAGATAAAACAGCCATAATAAGCTCAGATCTGTGGTTTATTGCCACATCCACTCTCATCTTGTATTGAATCCCCAGGAAAAAAATACACCCTTGTCGTCTTTTCCGTTCCCCTTGCGTCTAATAGTTGTAAGGTTGGAAGCTCCTAAACATCAGTCGTCTGACAAGCACGAGGCGATGACTTGCAGAAAGGACCGAGGAGGGAACGTCGCAGGCTGAATGGGAGAGCGACGAGAAACCATGAAGTTTGCCCCATTAGATTCTCTCCTAATTTCCTTCTTTCCGCCTCTGCCCTCAGTAACTTAATTCTCCTTTCTCTTTCGCGCGCTTTCCTCTCAATAGTCGCTTGTCTGTTAGCGGCTATAAAATCCTCGTATCTTCTCAGGCTGGCATCCTTGCATCTTGCTTGGTAGCCAGGAGGGAGAGGGAATGCATGTTGGGTGCAGGGTGTCTTCACAATTACCCATCTTTTCTTTCATTCTCCCAGAATGTTTCTCATTTATTTTGATTTTTCACCACCTGACACTTTATTGAGTGATGTATTGCAAAATGTATTTCCCCCCTCATGTCTGAAGAAAATTCGAAATTTAATACCATTTCTTCAGTTTTAACGTAGCTAGCGACATCTTTTGATGATTCTTTTTTGAACTAGAGATACGTCATTTCTTACATTCCTTTAATATATAGTATTTGAAAGGAAGGGAGGTATTCTACGTGTCATTCAGACTTGTTTTATTTAATTAATTAAATGTGATTTATTATTTGCGCTGATGAACTAAGTCCTCTACACCAGCATCTAAAGGACTTATCCAAAATAATGGAGAAGAATTATGGAGTTCGTATTTTGGTTTGCCGGGAGCTGATATATTCTTAATGGTTAAGAAGTCTTTTTCTCACACGTGAAAATAATGAAGATGGAAATGTTTCCTTGTAAATATGAGAATGAACCTTAGATTTTACTGTGGTACATTACGTGAGTTGTGAATTTAGAATACAGGGACGGTCATGTGACAAATTTTCGTATTTAGTTCATTACCATGCGAATATTTCTTTAGAAGCCATTGTTGACGTAAAGGTCACTAAAAACGTAGCTCTCTTCTCTTAAATTGAAAGCGCTCCTTTTGTGAAGGTTGCAAAATCTGATAAAGAGCGCACTGCGTGGGGCGACTGCGTCGCGTTTCCCCAAGTTCATTTCCTCCTCCTCCTATGTTTCTCCCCTCCTCTTCTGCCCCCAGTGTCTTTTCCCCGCCCAGGAGCTCCCAAGAGACGAAGACCTGGAGCGTGGGCCAGAGGACCCTCCGCACCGCTCTCCGCGGGGGGCCACGCAGAATGCTTAACAAGGAAGGGGGAGTCATCAAGATATTTCCCGATTCGCCAGATCGGTTTCCTACCTTGCGGTAGCTAATTACCAGACTTCTTCGCTTCCGCCGTCGAATAGCACGCGTCGCGCAGCGTCGGGCTTGGGTGAAACATACTGGCAAGAGAACCACTGTATCCTCTGTATTTACAGGAAATGTGGTTGGGATACGACTCGAAGAGGTAGAAGGGTAACACGAAGGGAAATGCGAATCTCCCTGTGGATTGGAGGAAGCTATGCATTGGCTCAATTGGGAGAAGCGAGCTTTCCGAGGGGGCAGATTGAAGTTAGAGGATAATGCCGTTAGGTGGCTCAGACTTATAGCTCGATAATCACGGCATGATCGAACATTCAATTTTTCAGTTGTCCTCTCGATTCTTTAGATTTTAAACAGTTCTACTTCTTTTTCTCCCAGGCATTGGTTTACGTTTTTTTGAGAAACGATGAAGGATCGAATGTTACTATGGATCGAATGCTACTATGGATCGAATACCTCCAATATGTTTTTTTGTTTTACACGACTGAAACTCTTAAAAATGAATCAAACATAAAATCGTTAATGTAAATTTAGCGGGCAATATAAGAAAGGATAAATCACACAACTAAAATATAGATGAGGGACTATTAAGGTATTCTTCCTGTATCAGCTGATTCACTGGAACCTCAAATATCCAAGGAAAGTAATATTTCATTAAAAGTATAAAATTTTAATTGTATAGTTTTACTTAAATTCATCATGAATATTCATTTTAATAGTCTACGCATTACTCAAAACATTTTATGAAATTTAGCCTGCACCTGCTTGCACTATGAACTATTCAACATATTATGAGAACTATGTTCCAAGGAGGGTCGTTTTGAGTCTTTATTTTTTAAAATTATGAATCCATTCAAATTAGCGACAGACAAAATGCCTCATTTTTTTCTTGGCAATCGATTCGAATTTGCCTCAAAAAGGGGAGGAAGGAACCATGGGATATGACCTTAAAAATAAATTGAATATTTTTATAAACATTTCGTCTCCACGCTTGACATGGAGTCCAAGTTTCCGCTGTCACCACATGTAGCGTGTGGTTCTTCACTGTTGTCAGGTATTCAAAATTACACGCTATATATCACGATCGTCACACGTGCTTCGATCTGGTGTGGAGAGTGTGATCCGAAGCGACAAAGGTTCTCTCGAAGTACAGGTAGCACCATTAGTTTTCGTGCCCATTGAAATCGAATTTCGGTTATACCTGTCGTGACTGGTACACGATATGTATGAACCTATTTGTCTCGTTTTGACGTTTTGCATACATATTTGGAATTCGTTTTTCTCCATTCCAACCAGTCGCGTTTCGGCTTTCACCTCTTGCTTTCTCCGACGACCAAATTGTCCTGTCGTTAGCGTTCTCGTTGTCAACCCGTCTCATTTCTCATTCGCCGCTGGCTGACTCTGTTTTGCCGTTCATTCTTCATTATCCGACAGAGAACTGCAAATGAAAATTAAATATGTATCACTTACTATTCTTGCTCACTTGAAGCTATTATTCAGTGTCAAAAGGACCTCCTCAACATAGTGGAAGATGTCTTGTGTCCTTTAGAACATTTAGTATTTCATTCTTGAAGTGAACACTTCTCAAAAATAGATTATATTTATTCTTCCCTTCACGTAGGAAAATTCGAATTGTTTCATTGTGAGAAGGGTTTGTTAGTAAAATTCACCAACAAAAATGTTTCTTAACTAAGTTCTTTTTCAAAAGTTTTCTCCATTCTTATGAGAATATGACGATCTCTAGGTATATATTTTACGCCCGTACAGTCAATCGTGTGCCATTTATTTGGTCCCAAACGCTCATCGATTTCGATATTAAGTGATTGAAACGTAATGATTTCTAAACTTTTTTGTATGGTTCCACCACCAAAATCACTTGTAAGATATACATTTTACTTGTGTATTCATTTCAACTTGGACTTAGCTTAATCATGCCCTTCTCTTTGGAATGTAAATATGAAGTTCTTTTTATTGTGCTAGTTGAGAGTCAATCTACGAATGGCATCATCCGCATTATTCCTCAAATCCCGGGCTCTTACGTCAGCACAAATGAACGTCACAGAGTGTACCCGGAATGACGAAGCATTTCTGTCAGATGCGCAGGAGGAGGCGGACGATGAAAGGAACTGCGGTAGCCATCGACGGCGCGCTGCTGTGTCCGGGGGAACAAGGGGATGGGTTGGGCGTTCCCTCTGCGACGCGGCCCCCGTCGCCTTCTCTGTGCCCCTGCCGTGCGCACCGCAGGGTTGTTTTGTGGTCCCGTCGGCCCCCAATCGACTGATAGTGGCGAGGAATCGTTTAGACATATCGCAGCTACCGGAAGGTGCTCCTAGTCGATACGTGGTACAGGGGCGCTTTATTGAATCGTAGCATTAGAATAAAGGATGCTATTAATGAGGTTTTACATAGAAAATAATGATTTTCGACTGTACTGTTTTTCATACATACCAGTACAAACATAAGTTCCGCTACAATAATCTTGGACGATCCTCAGAGTGTGGAGAAGATGATTGAAAATGTTTTGCTGAATTAATGTTGAGATGTAATTGTAATACATTCGTAATAATGTTGTGATATAACAGTAATTCCAGTACATCATATTTTCCGAATTGGAAAAGTGTAAAATATTTGTGAAAATAGTAGCGAAGATCTTTTCATATCAATATCGAGGGAGAAAAGGATTTTGCAATGTTCTGAGGCTGTAAACGGAATGTTAACTGCTTCATAAGTATACGCGATTTTTCAGTTAGGTGTTTGCCATCAAATATCATGTTATCATTCAGTATAGTTATTGCAATACCACACTTTAATATTTAAATTTCTTCATTGAAACTGATAAACTGTTAATGGGTATTGTGTTACAAATCACCCTTTAGTTTTTTAATGCTTTAAAGATTTGATCACCTTTGCTTTAAAAAAAATGTCATAAGAGACTTGAATGTTTTCGTAATGAGACCTCTCATGCTGTCAAATGAATTTCTGGAACATTAAAGCAAGAGTAATGGGAAATATTTTGACAAAAGCCTGTACATGCAAAATGATATAATTTGATTTACAGTTCTCTGGTACAAGTTTTGTTTGTAATTATTACGGTTTTATATCAGCAGAACAAAGGCTGGGTCTCGTTCCAATCATAAATGATAAAAGTTCTTAAAATAAATTAATTAATTTTCACGTATATTAAATTGCGTATTAAACATTCAAAGCGTTTATAAAGCTTTGAATTTAGTTGTGACGTGCATACGTTTGCATGCAAAAGAACACAACTGCAAATGGAAATAATATGATATTTTAAAAAATATTAGCATACGCGGTTGATTGGTTGTTTGAAATAATTCAAATATTTTAATTATCTTTGACAGTTTGTAATAAAATGTCGCTATGGTAATTACAAATGCGTGAATTAGCTTTGCTATAGCAATCGCGAAAATATGTAAATTGTTAGAAAAATAAAATCGTTGATATATTAATTATTCTCTCGAAAATACATTGTTTGAAACATTACGATAAATCTGAAGGTACTATAAGAACGTTAGAAAACAGAAATTCATTTCAAAAGTTGATAGTTTTTAATTGATATAAATATTTTTTGGAAAACAACTTACCCACATATGTATCGTTTCAATAAGTACCGTGTAGGTTGCATAGTTTGTAGTTTGGACAGATTTTCTTTTGCAATTTTTTGCTTTATGAACACGATTCAATGTATTATTTGTATTTGATCAGAATTTTAATTTTATTTTTCGTATTTAAGAAATGTTGCAGTTTTTCTTATGCTTATTTGTAGCAGTGTTAAACCACTGTCATTTAATCAATAAATGTAATGTTGGATTGGATATAAGTGCCGATTCGATCGCGCACTATTTACTGGAACGCATAAAATTTTGTAAGCATATTGTGTTCACAGTTCAATGTTTACAATACGTATGTCAATATATGTGTAGCACAGAGAGAGAGAGAGTTATACGCAGTGTACATACATAAAGAAAGAAAATGAACAAATATAATGAACAAAGAAGGAAAAATTAATTAGAAGAACTTCAAAAGATTGTCCAAAATGCCCATAGACTTCGTATATTTTTTTCATGATTGGGAAAAACTTTCCAAAGTAGCATTTCATGTGAGACTTGTATTCATGAAAACTGAATTTCACAGATTCAAAAATTGAGCTACGAAATATATTTGAAGTCACTTACATGCGAGTATTAATAGGGCAATCATCGTCATCGTGTAGTTAGTTGCATCTTCAAGAGATTGCGCAGAGCCATTATTCATCGGAACACTACTAGTCCGTAATTAAATGTAATATAAATGATTTGTTACTGTTGAAGTAGTTACGAGAATACAACAATGCGGAAACAGAACAGAGGTGGGGTCAAGGATGAACGTACTTCGTCTTACAGAGGGATACTCTTTATGGGAATACATGATACTGATTTTTTTCCATTTTCTCTTTGATATTCCTTGTTATATCCTCATCTATGAATTTGAGATACTTGTGTAGTTTCGAATTCTTTAACAGTGTGTCTTTACGAGCAAACAAATTATTTCCCTTAAGTTCTTCGTTCCTAATCCTTCCATAGTTCGTGTCACTGATTTAAAATTGAATGGCATGTAGATAACTCCCTCACTATTTGAAAATCCTAGAATAATTATTACCATACTACAATAAAATCAAACAATTTGAGAAGTTTATATCATTACAAAACTTCACGTTTTGGTTGTATGGTTGCATGAGGTTCAGGCGAAATTCAACATTAGTATCCCGAACATTCCAGAACACGTACGCTAGTGAATTCGTGAGAGGATTAGATTCAAATTTTCAGGGGACTCGTCAGATCGAAGGGGGAGACAATGAGCAGGGTTTTCTGTCTTGTTAGCGTTCTCTCTCAGGGAGTATGACGCCATCGCGAGTCCTCCACCTGCAGGCGATCGCTCCTCATTCCCCCACGCACTCTTCTCTCATCTCCTCTGGCCGCTCGGCGCCACCCCGAGTCTACGATGACGGCCGCACCAACGCACACAACACGTTTTATTGTGGCCACAAAATCACTTGTCTACCAATAAGAAACAAGCGTCGTCGTCTTTATTGTTCGTCAGTTGCAACCATGGGTCAGTAATTAATTTGACTCTGTTCTCCACTCACTTCCAGTGTTATTCTTGCTCGTATTCTCTGAGCAGACTAGAGTCAATTTATGAGGCTTAAAGCACCTTCGGTTATAGAGTGGAGGGCGGTGCCTCGGTGGGCGAATGAGCGCCCTGCGAACAGGCGTTGAGAGCTGGGAGAAAGGCGTTATCGACAGGACGTCGTCCAAGGTCAGCCCTCGGAGGCGGGCTGGCGAATCTTCTCGCTTCGCTTCCCACAGAATGTTATCTCCCACCATAATATCCTTCAACATGATTGACTTTAAGTGACCGGAAGACAATCAAAACATTGTTGTGTATTTCATGAATCAATTCGAGAGGATATTTTTTTCCGGAGAGAAACGCTTTTACGTAAATTGCAATGCCCTAGTAGTGGAGTACGATGTATTTCTGCTTGTACCACTCTAATATTAAAACTGAATAAAAGAGAGGACGAAATTAGGAAGGTGTTAGGATCCCAAAGGCGAGTTCTGGAATAGATCCTGATTGACCGATCAAAGTGTTATTGAATTTTGCATATGTACCATGGTAAATGTGTGACGAATAAAAATATTAGGTGATCTAACTTTTTTGTAGTTATCATATCTTCTTGTGACTTCTACATTCAAAAAGAGTTGAGTTTGAAACTTAATAAATACTCTGTTTTGAGTACTTTTGTCGAATTTAAGTCCCCGTCTGCTAATTTATGAATACTCGGAACTTTTCTTCTCGCCAGGAGGACGAATCTTCAATTAAAGGAGTGGATCATTCCATTCCTGCAGGGACGTTGACCATACACATAATGGTTATTTATTGTTACGTTTACATACCTCATTATCAGTGGGAAGGTTGCTACTTTTGTAAAGAGAAGAGTGTACCTCCGCCTCAAAGTCATAAAAAGGTGCACATACATCATTCGTGCTGGAACCTTTGTAATGCTGTTGCTGTCCCGTGACACGCAGCAACCGCATTTGTTTCTCGGAGGTAATGGAGCTCGCTCCTCGTTCACAAGCATCGATGACTGGGCTTCGGTAAGAAGCCTCGTTAGTAATGAATATTTTCTTCGATTTCCCTGAAGATTCATTTGGACTGTGGACAGAAGGAAGACGTGAGCGGCATAAGACGTTATCACACAGCTAAAATCAATCTGAAGCATCCGAGAGGCGTGCTGAAGTGGGTGAAGAAGTGAAATATGATCCTAGCAGCAGGTTTGACGTGAGCTGATGTGCACCGAAAAAGGGAACCCATCATTCTGTTCTTGGGCTTGTCTGTAATCGAGAAACTTCTAATCCTGCTCGCTAATGACTGATACAATGGTGGGGATATGACGGGGATGGTTACAAGACATATCCGAGGAGGCCGTGGCGGCGAGGGCGGGGACGGGCTCGAGAGGGCGACGGCTGCAATGGCAGAGGCGGCGGAGACAGCGAGGGGTGCGAGCACGCCGGCGCGGAGGGGGTTAGAAAAGGACTAATGATAACCACACAGCGGGAGGTACAAACATCACTTTTCATTTACTTTCTCAAATACACCCTCTCTCTTCTTTCCATCCCGAACTTAATACTTATACACTAGGCACCAGAAATAAAAGAAAAAGACAAAGCCAAGACTAATTTAGAAACGGGGTTGGATGTGAAACTGTTCTTAATTAACAGGCATAAGAACGAAGCGAGGGTTGCCCAAATTATCAAAGACATCTCAGCAGACGTAATGCTGTCTCAGGCAATAATTACTTCAAATGTCATGTGGGATAATTAAATATTTCGTGAGTGGGAGGAATAGAACTGAGCGTGGACGTCTCCTTTTCCTTAAAAGAGTATAATGGATGATTCGGAGATGCTAGTCTCGGACGCTGCCACGAAGCAATACGGAGGATTTCAAGGAGCACTGCAAACTCAATTATTAAGTCACATAGATTGTACTACAATGGGTAAGCGGGAAATGGAGGTTGCGAGTCGTGAGAGAGGTCATTACAGATAGTGAAGAGAAAATGCAAATTATATTCCTGAGACGCCGCAGGCTTAAACTACACGAGAACACAAGATATTTAGTTAGCATCGTGGCGCCCCGGCCCTCGTCGTCGCTTCGTTGCTGTCACCTTTCCCGCTCCCGCCACCGCCCTCGCCGACACCACTGCCCCGCGGCTCTCTCTCGATCGCTGTGTAGCGCTCCGGTAGCAGGGCCGTATCTTCCAATCAGATACGCTGGCAGCCGCACGCGCTCTTCTCTTAATCAAGTCGTGAGTCGGCGGCGGCAAGTGCATGCACATTGTTGTACGGTGGGGGTGGAAGCGGGACAGGGTGAGATGGTGGCACGGCGCACGCAGATCGTTTGCATACAAGTCGCCTGTTACTGCACAGCTTGCTCACCGTCTAATTGTTTTTTGTTTTAATTCGGAAGTAGAAGAGAATGAGGGAGACGTGCAACACGGTTTGTGTTATTGCGTTCACCCGACAAGTAATTGACGTCTAGCGACTCTTGTGTTGACACTTTTTTTGTATTTCATCCACAAGGATATCGCACCGACCGAATCTACTGGGTTTTCATACGAGCATGGGAAAGACTCCGTATTTCCCGTGCGCACCTAATTTCTTTCTAAACTTACTATTTCAGAGACATCATTCATAGTGATAAGGGAGCAAAAATAGAACCACAATAATGGACGTAGAAATATAAAAATTTTAGTCTCATTATTTAGAGTAATTTTATTAGGGGTATCATTTATCAAATTGTAGTATAATCCTCACGTTCTTTAGGCATCTAGATATACGTCTATATTTTACGCGAGGAAGTGAAAAAGGATTTTAAAGCGAAATAATTCAACGGTTCTGATAAACGAGCGTTGTTCCTTCTCCGTCTGTACATTATAATTCCAGTATCCCAGGATCCTCCTCGTACTCTCCGCACCATCTTCACCTGGTCATGTGAGTCGTCACATGTTCGCGTCTCCTTCTTTCCATCACTATGCCCTTCCTTGATCTCACCCCCGAATGTCATCTCACTCACACTGCCCTCCAAAATTAACCCTTTAAAAAGAAGGCCCGACAACTACTCTTTCTGCTTCACCTTCCTTCTCACACAACGACCCTCGTCGTTCTCCCCCCCTCCTTTTCCGCGACCTTCGTGCTCTCCACCCCCTCACGAGGTAATCAGCTTCCCCTCTTCGACACTCCCTGTCCGCAACGAACGAACTGCGCTGCACTTTTAATAGCTTTTATGAGATATCTTCCACCGACTTCAAGCAAAATACTTCTCTGCGTGATATTTAAATTTATATAAGACCACAAAAGTTGCGGCACATTACTGGTTGTTTCTGTTCTTATATTTTTCGCGTACACAAGAAAAACGGGGAAGTGAGCGCACAGTGAGAGGGGAGAACGCGCCAGCCAGGATCGTGCATTGTGTTTAGAACACATTAAAATGTCTCCATTAGTTTATTTCTCTTGTTTTAAAAGCATTCTCTCATTAGTATTTTCCACGATATTGTACGAAGGGAGATGAATCTTGAAGTTGCAACTGCCTATACCAAGGTACGGCGAGAGGGAAAGCGGGAGGTTTCTCTCGCAAAGTACTTTAAAGCACTTTTACCTACTTACATATTCTACCGCAGCAAAGAGAAAAAGGAGAAGAGAAACAAGCTCCGTATCCATATCCATTGCCTGTCTTCAGGACCGGCTTGCACAGGGTTGTCCAGGCGCACGATTGGCCCAGCACGCTTCTCTGCCACGACTCGCCTCCCACAGCGGGCGACTTCTCCCGGACGGCCGACCGTTTACGTCCGTGGCCCGAGGCTGGTTACGCATTATAGGAAAGCGATCTTTCGAACACTCAGCGGAGAGTAGGCACCGCTGGGGATCAAGGCACAGCGGTACGTTATGCAAAACTAGCGAAGACGTTCGGAGGGCAACAGCGCTGCGGCAGCGGGACGGTCACGGGCTCAGGGGAAAAAGGCGAGAACGCGAAAGCGCGGGTGCCGGTTGGAGGGAGGTTTGGATGTTCTTAGCTTGCACCCCTTACCGCCGGAGAGAGCGCAGAAAGCAGCTGCGTCTCCCAAGAATATGCAGCCGGTCATAATTCTTCATTTATTGCAAGACGCTTTGCTGCGGTGCGGGCACCGCCTCCATCAACCAGCAAAATTATTATTTTTCTCTCTTCTTTTTTTCCAACTTCATCGTTCGAATCCTACACTTTCCTTTCGGAGCGCCTCCACCGCCCTTACGTCCCCTTCTTCACGACCCTCGGGGGCTTTACGAACACCCTCTCCGCAATCCCCGTGGAATTACTTCACACATTAGACTGAAAGGCACAATTAGGAAGGGAAAAGTTACCTTTCTTCTGAGGCATCATCTATTTGTTTCTCAAATCTCTTGCTTCGAACACAAACATCTCTCTTACATCCCGCAAACCTGAAGGGAATGATAATATCTCTGTGTCCGAGGAACTTTCGCGGAATTATAAAAATAATGTAATTATACAGGATAATTTTAATTATTTAAAACGTTTATTTTAGGAAGTGTAATTCACCGAGAATACTGGTATGGTGGGTACATGTGGGACCCTGAATTTTTAAATTTTGTCCCTGTTATCAATTGTTATAACAATAACGAAATAAAAATTTTTGATAAAAATTGCAGGTACGTCATTGTTCTTCCAGGACGGTGATATTTCTTATCTAAAAACATTGAAAAAAATGGAACTTTGATAAAAGATTCGTCATTTGTGCACTCGAAAGCATACAAGGGATCGTCCCAGGGTTCACCAAGCGCCCCGATTAAAGAAAAAAAACCCACATGCTAATCATTCCGACGGCATCGAAGTGTGTGCTGGAAATGTTAGCGCTACGGGCCAGGAAGCGAGGGTGGACAGCAATGGGGACACGACTGAGCAGAGGCGAGGAAGCGTTTAATTTCAGCTGCGACACGGAGTGACTACTCTGCCGGCCGCGCCTACTAGACCCAAACAAATCACATCCCGATTAGCGGCAAGTGCATAAACAGAGCGACATGAAAGCGACGCATTTTATGAGGCGATGGTGCGTCGGTCGGTGGGTCGGACGCGGCGGGGTGCGCCGTCGCTCTTCCGCGCCACCGGAAGCGACTCGACGCCAGCAACCCGCTCCTCCCCGCTCGGTACAAGGCCACGCCGGAACCCCCTCCCGTCGCCCTTGCACAACTGTTGTAATGAGCAATAAAGCAGCTAACGCCCTTATTGCCAGCTCACCTGTGTCAACTCTAGCGCCATGAGCAAACAGCGAAACTCTCCCTCTAGCAAAATACAGCGTGAGTGGGGGAGGAGGGGTGGAAGGATGGAGTGGGACCGGCGCAACCGAAGAGCTTCGGGGCAGCTGATCGCGATGGACGGTTCGGTCATCCAAAGGGGGAAGAGGGTGATGCACGCGACGGGGGAAGTATGGTGCGGGGTGGAGGGGTTGCGGGGACGCGCCTCAGGCGGGGGTGGACTCGAGCGATGGTCCGCGCAGGCGAAACCGGTCGGTCGCCGCAACGCGTACTGGCGTGGCGGGTTGCGCGTCGAGCAGGCGCGCGCGCGCGCGCGCGCTACGTCCGACGTCGACAAAACGCTTCAACGCACTCCCTCCATGACCTAATTTTCTCGCACAATCGTTTCCGCGCCCGAACGCGCGTCTGGCAAGGGCTCGTCGGTAGAAGCGAGGTACGGTGGTAAGGCCTAGTGCAGGGAGAGGGCGACGGTCGGGTCGCATGGACTTCGCGCTACCGTTTGCGCATTGCATGCAAAGGTGCGAGCAACGCTGACCTCGATGAGTCATGGGTGTGGAACGGCGTCTGTTCTGGATCCCCAGTGATAAAGCGGGAATTCTTTTACGATTGATATTTTTAGTGCACTTTCCCCCAAATACCTTTCCCTATTTGATGTTATCAAAATAAATGTTTTTGCAAGACGTTTTGTTCAATACCTGGCTAAGAATGGACAACGTTCATATTTTTGCTGTAGATTAATTCTGTTGTGCGCCTACTGTGGTCTCGAATTGTACCCTTAGCAACAGGTTTTTATCATTGAAAGTAATCATTAAAAGTCTTGACGGCGATACCGACAGCGCTATCGGTGATTTTATCTCGTAATATCCCAAGCAACATACGGAACATATGGTGTTAATCGCGTCGCGAATTTGATTGGTTTATGGATTGCCCAATCATATAACAGGATAAAATTCGGTGTTTGTACATTACTCAGTAAACACAAGGTTATTATTTTCCATATCCTGTCTCCGGTTATGACTTTCCTGTATCTGGTTCTATTTTGTCGTCTTATCGAATCCACTGAACTGATATCACACGTGTAAACGCGTTGTTATGCGATATACGCTGTCTCGATGAAGGGTAGGCTTATCACTTAACATGTGTTGATTCGTCGTTTGTTTGATGGATTGACGATCAAAAATCCCTCTTCTTTCCACTCGTTCCTTTGAGGTGATTTAAAAGTTATTTTCCAAAACATAGTTTGAACAATTTTCAAAAGTTCTTTAAGCCCAGAGTAATCTAAGTATCTTCACGTTGAAATATGAAGTTTGAGTTATAGCGTCTTATGGGAAACATGGCTAAATATAGACTGAATGTCGACCACCCCCTCACACTCTGGAATATACGGCTGATTTTACTTTGTGTGGGTAGTTTTTGTACTATTGAAGGGTGTGCCAAGATGAAACTAAAATCTGATAACTAATCTAAGAACTGACATTTTCCAGTTTTGATTTTCAAACGAATGACCAAAACAAAAGTTTCAAACATTCTTTTAAGACTCGCGCAACATATTTGTATAATATAAGATAAATATGTATTTGTTAGTATTCTATAAATCTACTCAAGTAAGTTATTATCAGTATTTCAAGTCTTAATTTTTGCAGTTATATGTAACTAAATATTTACTTTGATTTAAACATGATTTTTTGAGTTGTAGCATTATTTGCTTATAAAATGTTTATTATAAATTTATTTCTGTAAATAAATATTCGTTGGTTCAAAGTTGTGGAAATGAGCGTCTTTAAATGAACTACACTGAAGAAATAGGTATACATTTTTACAAAAAAATATTGTAAACAATTCCATGTAAATGGTCAAATTACAAGGTATTTCTATGATTACACCTATCCTGATCCGTTAGAAAGTTATAAGAAGTCTGTCATTGTCGAGAAGATACTGTGATATCAGCTCCATCTCATAGTCTTCAACGGTGGATGTTCAGTACCACTGGCACAATGCTTGCAGTTGATCTTAGAGTTGACATCATGAAGCATTTCCTTGTTAAAGTGTGTGATCAATAAACAACATTTGGTTTTGCCAGGGAAGTAAGATATGAAATTATTTTCTTTCCATGTTGCTCCCACACTTCCTGTTGAAGTGAAGTATGGCGTCACATGTCCACTATTAACCCGCTTTACGGGCTTTAGAGTCTGAGAAACATTTTCCACTTTTGTTTTTTAGGGAAGATTGAAAAATCGACACAAAAAGTTGCTAGTATTTCGATATTTTGAAGCAGATTGTACAATTGGGTGGCCCTGCACTGTATTCATTTGTTCAAATGTTATATATTCAAATGGAAATCTCCCTTCTGGGTTGCTCCGGAGCGTAAGGTGCGGTCGTACATGTAGTTCAACTTTATGAAATTACATTTAATTTTAACCTGCATAAGTCTGGTGCGAGAATTTTTCATTTGGATTACCTTATTAAAATGGCTTTTAAGCGACCTCTGATTTTCCTATTTTCTAATGAACCCTTTCTTCCAAGTAACCTAGAATGCATGAAACCTATTAGCAGAAAAAAATGATTCTCTAATTTACATTACAGTAATTCCCTTCTGTTAATTTCTCCAGTGACTGAGTGGTGTTGCCAACATTTATGTAATAGAAATTTGATGTTGTTTGTCTCGACATATATTACCACATGAGTGACGAATTGTTTCTATTGTTCCAGGTTGCGTGAAGAGAGGGGTGAGGCGGAACGAGCCCTGGCCCTCGACCACAAAGTCAGGGATCTTAGCTCTCACAACGGTAAGATTCAGCTTGCCGCGTGTGGTTGGACCGGGAAGGGCATCGTGGACGATGGCGGCGGCGTTGGCAGTAGGCGTGGGTGAGAGGGAGGGGGTCGTTGGTCGGCGGGGGTGATGGCACCGACGCCGTGGGCATCGTAGGAGGTGCTTTAGGTGGCTTGCAGAGAACAAGAGTTCCCCTCATTTCTCACGCCCCTAATTCGAGGAGGTCGGTGGGACGACTGCGCGGCGGTTGTGGCTCCGGCTATCTCTACCACCACCGCGCATCCTATCCTCCCCCAAACTCTCTTCTGCTTAGTTTCACGTGTGAAGGATAGCTCCCATGTGCCAATTTTTCACTACCGTCCTCGCCCTTGGCCGCCTTCAAAAACACATCGAGGGGAGGGCAGGTGGTAAGCGAAATGCCACTGTCCGTCTGGGAATGTGACCGCTACCCTCCCGCAGTCTTACTCTCCAACCTTCACGGACACAGAGTATAGTGTCTGGTGTAAATAATCTTTCCTTAGTCCTCTCTTCTTCTTCACGAACGTTTTGCCCCCGTTTTCTTCAACATTCCCATCCTCATCTTTATCTCTCTCGCTTGGGTTTGATTACTTTACCCTTCTGCGCCTTCACCCTTCATCCCATGCTCCTAACTTGCTGTCCGCCGCTCAATTCATTCTCGCCAAAGAGATAGAATGCCCAGTCGTCGACCCACCTTGTCGGTTGGAAGCAATCAACCGCTTGCGGATTTGCAACCTGCTCGAGTACTGTTCTTTTATGGATATCCAGGAACGATATCTGTTGCCGAATGTGTTGATGTCAGGTGTATAAATTTAATCAAGTAGGTAGGGATAAACTTATTTGCTTGTGAGATGGACATCTGGGAAAATCTTTTCAAAGGGCTATTAGAGCAGTCCGAATAATTTCATGAGACGAGAACGGCTCTGTAGCCTTGTGTTTATTCTTGTGCTGGCGTAAAAATTCCTCGAACTCACGATTAATGAAATTAAATTTTGGTAAACAATTTATAATTAAGTAACTATAACAGCCTACCAGAGTCGATTGTAGATTAAATTATTGTTGCAATTTTTCGATACATCTATGAACAAAGGCATTTTGAAGAGGCGTTTTAATGGTAGTTCCGACGTGAGGAATCATGGGAACAGGAATTTAGAATATCTCGTTTCCATATTGAATTTGGAGCATCTTGATTTTCTTGATGCATCAGAATGGTTTGGGTATAGTTCCTCAAGGGTACCGAAAGGGGGTAATGCTGAAGGAGACAGTCGTGGGTCTTTTGAGGCACTGCGGTGAATGCCATTTCTGGAGCAATCGTCTGTGTTCTCGCACTCTGGACAATGGCGTTGTATGTCGCCCGGGGAGAGACGTGACTGTCGCGTCAGGGAGAACCGCAGTTTCCTCGGTGCGTAGGATCGTCCAACGGCCACTCGCCCGTGCTGAACCTGTCCAAGAGCGGAGGCGGTGGAGGCGGCAGCGCCGGAGGTGGGGGCGGCGCAGGTTCCGGCTCCGGAGGCGAGCACTCCGGCTCCGAGACCGGCCATACCGGCCCCGACGACGAGGACGACGAGGACAATGTGAGCGACGTCGACGAGGAGGACGAGAAGGATCAAGGTGAGGATCCAAAACTACAACTCCTCCAAAATAACGATTCTATTCCAAAATATCTCCAAATTCTACGGGGAAACACACTCTGAGTCTTATTCTTGTTAGAACTCGATCCAAAACGTCCGAACTTAGTGTATTTTTCGTGACATTCACTTACTGGAGTCTCTAACCCATTCATGAAATATTGGATCAAGACATATTCTCAGAACATTGATTTGAAAGAATAATACTAAATTGTCCGCAAAATACGACAATAAATTCAGTTTATTTCTTTCTCCACCCTTATATTATTAAAAATTTTCTAGTTTACCCTGTTAGTTATTAAATCAAGACTCGCAAACATAAACGATCGGGAAGGCTACCCTGAAAACCACCTGGACGCGACTGTGAGACAATATTGAGTATTATTTGACATACGAAGTGTTTTTGCCATTCAAAAACAAAGGAAAACGATTGGAATGTAAATTCAATCGGTCAAGATAGACATCCACATCGTAGTAAATAAACCATTCAAACCTGATTTCTCCATTTTTAATCCTCTTTTTATTTATGTTGGTTTGATATTGTTCTGGTGTGATATCTCCATTTTAGAATAAAGAAATACTGAAAGCAAAGCCAAGAGTGGATAACAAGTTAGTTTAATAAATGGGAAACTGATGAACAGAACTTGTCCCGATAAGAAGAATATATAGATTGGATTAATATATCTCACATTATGAATGCCTACCTTGGACTTTTTAATTTCCGTTATATTAGTTAACTTTTCTTGAAAACAGTATTTATTGTACGTGACACGTTTGAGAAGATTCATGAGTGTTGTGTTTCTTTTATATCGAAAAAGAAAAGAAAGAAATTGAGGAAAACTTATAGGTTCTATGATATGAATTATTCTAATGACTCGCATGTACATGACAGTTGTACTTATTAATCGATATTGGTTATTGAGAATGGGTCAAGAAGAAAAATAGTGTCCTGCCGATGTTTCGGAAACTCACATTTTTTAAATCAGGGTTACACATTATATAATTTGTATTTATTCTCCAATAAAATCCTGAAAAGGGCTGAACATAGAACTTGTTGTTGTTCGCAGTAAAATAACTTTTATTGAACATCGAAATAATGTATTTTGATTGCAATGAAGGAGAGACACACAAGATTTATTGTAAGGTTAAAATATCCAACTTCTCCAAATATACCGCTTTTGAAGTATTCTTGTATTGTGTTTTTGTTTTCTATTAGGATAAACAAATAAAATAGAATGATATTTTGCCTACGTAATGACAATGTTCATAAAAATAAAAAGCCATTTTCTCGAACCTTTTCCTACATTAAACGTTCGTTCGTACATCGTATTGAAGTATTATGTAATGTATTATCTTTAACAAACGTTCACTGATATTGAAAGAATCCATCAACTTGTTTTGGTTCCGTAATTCACCATCAGGATTCTCAGGAAACGTGTTTTTATTGTTATCTTTAGATCTTGTTTACTGTGTATACCAAGATTTTGAAAGACTCTCGCGAAACAGAAGGTGATAAGGAATCGCGTAATAGCGTGGTGAGTTTGAATATCGATTCGTAAAATTCAAAATAAATTTGAGGTTTGTAAATATTTTTTTTAAATTTTTAGTTCATTTTGAATTGTGTTCTTACAGATATTTTTCTCCTCTGACATTCATTTTTGAGTTTCTCTGCTTTGCAACTCATATTCCTATCTTATTAAATCTAGTTAAGTGAACAAAGTTACGTCTAATACATACCAGGCGTGTAAATATGAAACTGGATTTTTTTTTACAGAAAATACACGTTTATTGTATGAAAATGATAAAATATTTTATTCGAAATATTATCCATCGCTAGCTATACATTTTTTCCATCTCTCTGGCAATTTACAAATGCCACGTCAAAAAAACTGTTGCTCTTGAGGCAAACCAGTCATCGAGCCATTTTCGTACATTTTCATAAGAAGTGAAGCGCTGCTGAGCAAATGCGTGTCCTATCCATGCAAATAAATAATAGTCGGACGGAGCCAAGTCTGGTGAGTAAGCCGCATGCGCAAGTATTTCCCTACTAAACGCGTCAGTCGTTTTCATGACCGGTTTTGCTGTGCGTGATGGTGCATTATCATGAAGCAAAATCAGTTTGTGTTGCCTTTCTTGATATTCTGGTCGTTTTTCACGCAATGCTTGATTCAAATGCATCATTTGTTGTCGGTAGCGTTCAGGATTGACGGTTTCGCGAGGTTTTAGCAGCTCATAATAGAACACACCCTTCTGATCCCACCAGACACAGTATTGTCTTCTTTCCATAGCGATTTGGCCTTGCAATCAATGTTGATGTTTCGCCTAGAGTTACCCATGATCTTTTACGCTTAGGATTCTCGAAATATATCGACCTGTCACAATTCGATGGAGAAATGACTATAGTTTTTCGGTTTCCTTGCTATCTTTCATTCAATTAATGTGGAACCCATTTTCCCACCTTCCGGATCATTCCCATGGCTTTCAAACTTATGGAGACGGTTCGATTTAATTGATCCGCGAGTTCTTGTTGGGTTTGGGCGTCATCCTCATCCAACAATGCTTGCAATTCACTGTCTTCAAACTTTTTCGGCGCTCTTCCACGTTCTTCGTTTCTCACGTCAAAATCGCCACTTTTGAATTACTTAAACAACTCAAAGCACTGTGATTTACCAAGAGCATGCTCACTGTAAGCATTGACAAGCATTCGATGCGATTCTGCAGCAGTTTTCTTTAAATGGTAACAGAAAATCAATGCTGTCCACAAATCGTAGTTTGTAGGCACAATACTCGATATATTCAACGCTATTAAAAACTATGCTGTTATATGAAACTTGTATTGTTGTGAGTTGTATGTATTGTTGTCATCTGTCAAAGAAATAAAATGGCGCCAATGATGCGGTTTGAAGGTAACTACATTGACAGCTACGGCCATCCATGGGCAAATTCCGGTTTCATATTTGCCTGGTAAAAGATTGATTTATTTTGTATAATTAAATACTCTTATAGTACGTATAACGCATACTTCCCTGAACAAGGAGAAAGTTGAGTAACATAAGAATTATCATCACTTTCTGCGCAGCTCATTACTAGATTCATTAAAAAATTATCATATTATGTAATAAAATCATGGGTTGCGATGTATATTTCATGTTGTTACTTTCTTGGAAGCCACCATTCATGTCGCTGCTGGCACGAATGGCATACATTAAAGAAACAAGACTGATCACTTTGTAACCAATTGTTTTCGAACATTAAAATATTTCTCGAAAGAGCTGAGGAGCTGCCTTAAGGTGCAGATTTTGAGTGTGTGCCAAATGAAAGTCTCGCTGACCGTTCCGTCAGTGCCTCTGGTGGTACAGCGAGGCGGAACGGACGGTGCACACACCCGCCAATTCCTAGAGACGCGCGGGCTGTCTTTTTCAACTTCCAAAATGTCAGTCACATAACAGTTCAGATAGATTCCATCTCTTCGAACTCGCGAGTAATAGTACCTCAGTCCAACCGAAAGAGATACAATCTCGATGGAATCACTTGTAATACGCGGGGCGACTTAAGTTTGCATACTAGGACCGCGAGATCTGGTCTGCATGAAATATATAACAGAACGTTCCCGGTGTGAAATTAGTTATCAAGATCAGGCGCTCTCCTTATGCACCAGTCGTCAAGGCCTCCAGATGCAGATAAAGGAAGTAATTCGAAGCTGCGGAATGTAAGTGACCTTTTAGACATTTTGAGAGGCCGCAGTTCTGAACCCGGGGTGGAATGAGACTAGAAATGACACCATACTATTGACTTGCGGTAGAGTTGATGTTTGTAACGAGTTTCCTAAGCTTCCGAAAACCTCTTTCAATGTTTTAAATCCATGACATGTTAATATAATAATGTAATAAAAAGGTAGTCTTTGCTTTATTTCCTTTTCTAACCTAACGTTTCGTATGTCCGAACGATTCCCCTCACATTTGCGCGTATTTTTCATTTTGCTCGATAGATCACACGTTACATCTAGGTACCATATCGAATGCTGATTTCATACGTAAAAGAGCAGCGTACAGATCCCTCTCTACTTAAGAACCTTGTCTGTAGCATTTCTAACGGTGAAGATATGTTCTGGCTTTTGCCTGTTTGACCTAAAACCGCGCGGTTTTTCTTCCGACTGAGCTTCGACATGTTCTCTCAATTTTATCTCTTGAACTCTTGAGTAAATTTTTACCATAACTGATAACTGGCTGGAACCCTGATGTTTCTCGTCGTTAAAAGAACTACCGTTTTAATGAATTGCTATTATTATATTTATTTCCCAACCTTGTGTATCCTTTCCGTTTCCCAAATTGTCTTACATAACATCAAAATCGACAATTTAGAAACAGAACCACGAGCTTTTATGAACCATTGAGCCAATCCATCTGCGCCAAAAGCTTTTCCAGTTTTCACCTTATGTATTGCATACTCTTTAAGTGTCACTTCTCTGTTACGTCCTAAAAGTTTACAATAGTCTTCCTGTGCACTCTACATTTCTTTCATCGTAACTCTCTTTTTGCATCGTATATTTAATACTAAAAATTAACTGTGTCTCTTGCCTCTAAGATATATTATGGCATGACAAAATTTCCTTTTGCATTCAGAAAACAACTTTCTCAAGATATTTTCCGAAAGATTTCCATCTTCTCTGATTAGTTTTTCGCGTTACATTTTTATTTTTGTTACGTTGCTTTACATAAGTATTCCGGTTTCCGTCCTTCTTTGAATTGATGTATTATTTTTTGTCTATTTTCTTTGTAACAATGTCTTTTACTAGCATTTTCTCTTTCTCCATAGTTACATCTACTCTGCAATAGATTCTATGAAAAATCCCCCCTCTGTTCCAATATTCGGAAATATTCCCTTTCTGAAATATTGTTGTAAAATGAAGTCACAATGTAGCGATAAATTATTCGATTCACTCTTATTTAGAAATACTTTTGTAATACAGTATGTTATCCATCGTGGAGTAAATTTTATTTCATAATTTCGTTACGAAATTTTTTGTCATTTTATGAAGCAATATAACTCTTACATTCAGATCGTCGTATTATTCTTGACTTTGAAATTAGATAGACTCCGCATGCTTCCCAGTACTTATGTAGAACATGTTAGATGTGTCGAAATATCCTTGTCCATTGTCCTGCTAAACGACTATCGTTCAACCAAGCATTATTATTTTATTTAGAACTTGGTGAAGACCACCATACTAATTTCGTAAACATGATTTTTGTTCTGTGAATTGAAAGAAATGTTAAAGAAAATGTCAGATAGTTAATCACTTTTAGGTTGTGTTACTTCAATCTGTGAAAATTGTTAACACCTTTAATAACCCTCCACGACTCAGCACATCGACTGTAGGTTCGTATCCCTGTTCTCCTCGTTCATCGATCTAGTCTATTTGTATCTCATCTAATCGCGACAGTCTGAACGTTAACCCAAACCACGGAACGTCGATCAGAAGACCTGATGGTAAACACAGAAAACAAACAAGAAAACAGGCGCGAGAAAGAAAATGTTCCCAGGCCCAATCACCGGGACCATGTACTCTGACCTCGGGCCTGCAGCGGGTGCAGACGTGCCCCAGCTGTTCCCGCGATCGACTGCTCATAACGCGCTCTGACGCCGGCAACTGTTATTGTTTTTTGTTTCTTTTGGAACCGGAGATTGGGAGGGGGAATCCTGGTGCGCGAGAGGGACCGAAGCGCACCATTGTCGTTCAGCATCCCATCGTGTTCCACAATTAGCGTTCCTTATTGGGAACTAGTCGTTTTCCCATGAAGAGCGATCCGAAAACATAGTCGTTCTCAGATTTCGCGGGATTTTATCTCGAGAAGACCCTCTTTTCGCTGTGAGACCGAAGTGGAGCATGCTCCGTCAAGATTCGTGTTCTGAAATGAATTCAAAGCTTTTAGTTTCTATTGCTACAAATTATCTCTTATAAGGGCACTTTTGATCGGAAATTGACATTGGAAAATGAAATTCCTGTCAGCTTTTTCCTAAATTAGGTGAAAGGAGAATTTCCTAGGTGTAGTAATTTATTTTACTTAATTCCACTGTATACATTATTATTTTATTAATTTCGAACTGAGAGATAAAAATTTAAATTTCACACAACGCCATGAAAAAAGAAACAAGAAATTATCACTACTTTGTAAATTGTCTTAGCGTTTTCTTTCATTTTACTTATAATGATAGTGTATATTTTTGTCAAGTTCTTTTTCTCTTCCGAATGCTCTTCTTTATACCAACTTCGTATGCGAATTAAGATTATGATGTGTGGTGAAGATTGTACGAAGGTTGAAATACTGAAATGAGGAATACACTCTCCATCACAAAAATCCACAATTGCACGCGGCAATTGAACTCATAATCTTAATGATATATGTGTCACCATTTTATTTATTTTTCAAAATATAAAAATTAAATACTCCACTTCGGAGTATTTATTTCTTTACAGCAGTTCAATTAAAATCCCTCTTTTAATATTTGACCGAGTCCCCACACATACAAATTATTCGCCTTCCTGAACCTCGTGATAATGTTTGTATTCTCTGAATTGGAATTTATTTCCTTCGTCATCAAGTTAAGAACATTACTTATCACGTGTGATACATTGTAAGGTTCTTTGGGTTTTAGGACCCTGAAACAAACCTACTCCTCTTGTTTGGAGATATTTTTCATAACCTATGGAACGCCAAATTATAGAATTAGCTTGAGATAAAATACCTTTCTAATAGTATAAGATGTTCTCTATTGAACAATCACTGGCACATGGAAACAAGACCCCGGAATTTGTACTTCTTGTACATTCAATAATTGTAAGTTTCAAGTCCCACTTCACTGAGGTACTTGTATTGTTATGTTAGTGACTTACTTGGACCTCCGTCTGTGTGATCTGAACTGCATCATGTCAAATAATTACTTCATTTTGCTTTTCATTTTAACTAATTGCTTCTGCTATTGCATATGGATGTTGAGTAGTCATGTCTGTAATCTCCACAACCTGTGTTAAATGCAAAATGACTAATATCTTCGAGTCTTCCCGCCACGAATCGAATTGAAGACTATTCGTTCTTAGTTTGAGAGGAGTGCCCCATGTCGTAGGTGAGCTGAGCGACGCTGGAGCTGATCTGAGCGGGCTGAACAGTGGTGGCCCAGGCAGCGAGTCGCAGCACGCCATCAACTACTCGACGCTGGCGGGCGCCGCGGCAGCCGCCGGGGGCGTAGCCGGCGCCGCGGCCATGGCGGCCGTCGACCCCAATATCTCCAGCACAGAAACGCTCCTCCGCAACATCCAAGGCTTGCTGAAGGTGGCTGCCGACAACGCGCGTCAACAGGAGCGCCAGATCAACTTCGAAAAGAGTGAGTACCAACGCCTCGTTTGGGTGCCTCATCAGCCGATGCGCGATCGCAATGGAATGAATCAGGATTTGGTTCCCAAATCTGCTACATAGGATCCTGGGTAAATGTACTGATTGTAAAGAAGGCACGTACTGATTGTAAAGAAGGTTTTCCTACCAGTTACTCACAAAATCTGATATCTCGTTTGTTGAAATCCCTGAGTTAAGGTAACACATTGATGTCTCCTGGGACTATCTCCAAGTAGAGTTATATTACGATGGATTCTACGTCGACGTCATCCTAAGATATTCAAGAGATCTAAATCGGTCTCTCTCTTTTCCACGTTTATGCATGTTAATAGAAATGTCAGTAAGATGTAAATGTTATAAAAAGTCTGAATTCTTTTAAAAAGTATTAAAAAATTCTTTAGCGTTCCGAGTTCTATTACTCGAACATTCTAATGCTGCTATTGAAGTATTAATGACCTAAAGAGATATATTTTATTAAAACTAAAATAAAAAGATATTTATACGATACATTAAACTTTCTAATTTGGATTATTTTCTCTGGCTGTGTATCGTCTTAAAATTCAAAATACATGAGACGAATTGAAACACATTATGCATGAAAAGTACGAATTAGTCTATTCATATGTTCAATTCTAGATAAAATACTGAGCATTTTAAACGTAAAACAGGAGTAAAAAGTAAAAATAATGCAACTTTTAGACCGAAGGATTATTTTTTGATTAAGTTTCATTTACTTCCGTTATAGTGAAAATTATTGGTAGTCAGAGTAGGATTCCTAGCCATACTGTGCTTTCTTGTGCAAAAAGAATAAATATATCCATGAAACATAGGTCCCTCTCTCCCCTCCCTCTCCTCTCCCACACACACATTCTGCGAGAGTAAACACTGCGAAGTCGTCTGCCACGCACTTGTTTATCGCACTCGTATGTAGACAACAGCCTTTCTCGGAGAAACATTTCACCTCACTCTCCTAAACCAGTCGGGCTATATCTCGAAACGAAGGGTATGCCGGGTTTGCAGCGAAAACAAAGAAAAGGAGAGGTGTCGACGCGCGTGCCACAATGCAACGGAGACTGCTGATGACGTCAGCGCGATTCTTTGCGTGTCGTGGCGTAAGCGTTCAAACACTTTGCGCCCCCTCTATTTATTGTGTCAATTAAGAGAGTATTATTTTAGATTCGAGAATCAAAGACGTCTGAACATACTTTATCTTCCATATAATTGTGATCAGTTTTTTATTACTATTTCAAATCTCTTTTTATGGAAGTGGTCACAAATATCAGAAAAGCATATTTATTTACGACTTAGAAAGTTTGCAAGTATAAGGGTGGCAGTGGTTACGAATTGTGTCCTCGTTCGAATGACTTGCAGGTTGGTGTTGTTTCTTCCATGTACAGATATTTACTTTCAAATAAAACTTAGGGATTGTAAACTACCAACACCGAACCTCCTCACACAAAACTTAGGGATCTACTTGTAAATGTACAATTCTCATTTCCTCTTGATCCAGAACACTTGCCCCTAAACTCAAATTGTCCAGTTTTTTAGAATATATAGATAGTCCTCTCATTCAGATATTGCCTTCCAAGAGCAATCAATCTTTACAGCTTTTTGACTACATCTATTAATATCAGAACTCATTGGAGAGATGTTACCCATAGTATATTCCATAATTAAAAGACAATTATACACCATTAATTTATTGACAGCGAGCACTACTTTCGGTAGCTCCACTTTCGGTACTGTGGCATGTGGTCCCTGTAATCTTGCGTAAAATTCAACAATGATCCACATTTTACAGAATTTCACGCAGAGTTTCGAGAACTGAAGAAGCCCTCGAAGCCTGCGCAAAACTTATTCTGGTTGTCAATAAGTAACCGGTATAAGTAATACAGTAGAAATCGAATGCTTTGAAGTCCCAGTTATCCGAATCGGTTTGCAGAAGAAATGTGTAAACAACGAGAACAAAAAAAATAGAGAAAATAGTGCGAGAACATTCTGTACTCTGTTGTTTGGTATCTATACTTTGAGATTTTTTAACATTATTGTTGATAATAATTGAAAGTAATGTGCGTAAGGTACCTACAGTACTTGCATTTGAAATTCGTATGTACTCGTTATTTCAATTTCATATAAAAATGTCATGTTTTTCCTATCTCTCGCCCTTTCTTATTAAATTCTGAGCTACATTTTCCATTTCCGTACATCCGAATTGACTCTATCCCCAATTTATTCGGATAATTGGATATGTTCTGTAACTGCATTTTCATTTGGCTCAATTATAGCACACCATAGCGAGGAATGTCTCAAGCAATTTGCTAAATCACCTTATGTCTCGATTTTCATAGCGCAATGCTCTGATATGGAGTTGCATGTCCTAAAAATAAATTAATTATGTTTTCAAGGGGAATATAAGATGAACATGGAAGTGAGGTAGTACATAGGGAACAAAATATTAATGCTTTCCCTGATCCGATGGAGAAAAGTTTGCCGTGTGAAACTCCACTTCACTTAGGCACTACGAAGAGTCCACGATCGTTCCAACTCAAAACTAGAAATTTTGTGTATTTAAAGCAGCACAAGTTCTAGGCAACAAAATTATGCCAAAAACCATAATGGCTGTGCTACAAGGCGTTCTTATCTACTCATATCCGGTCTCTCAGGTCATTTCAAGTTACCGTGTGAATTGGTATCAATATTATCGATCGTGTGTTTCAATTTCTGAATAAAAAACACACCAAGAGTTATATTTGTCACATGTAATGTCCAACATTTCTCATATTGTTTACGTTAAACAAGTTTCAACATTATTAGTTCCAGGGGTTTAAAGGCACAAATTAGGGAATGAAGAAACAGAATAGAGTAAAATTGGATAACGTTGAGATAATCTGACAGTATTTTGTAGTATAAAAGAAAGGTTCGATCATTTGATTATAATGTGTAGAAAATATCCGAAATATTTAATATTACTAGTGGAAACTATTGTTCCTTTGTAACAATAGTTTATTAAAAGAAATTAGGAAATATTGGAGAAAATTTGAAAGTGTTAATTCCAATTCACGCAAACGTATAGGATATAATTTACCGGAACATACTTTTGAAAACAGCCATGGCTTTATTGTGTTTTTTGGCAAAAAGATGTTGCTGGAACGCGTTATGATATGTTTAAATTGACAACTCAGCGGAACTTCACGAGGTCGTTTTATTCGAGCCACAGTGCGTCGTATTTAGCGTATCCTCGTGTTGCATTTACTCGATTTGCTTCGCGGTTGCCATTTGGTCGTTTCTCAAAATTCTGTGCTACCGAGTTGGCGCTCACGTCAGCTTGAAACGAAAACTTATCTCTGCTGACGGGGATCACTTATCTACACGTTGGCTGTGTTGGTCTATCTGATCGTAGGCGCGGATTGGCATTCTTTGGGGAGTGAAGTGTTGCAGAAGATAAATTTTCATGTTTGATAATAGAAAATTTCTTGAAATGTTTGTATTCGGAAAAGTCTATAATTAGTTTCGACGCAGAATTACCGTTTCATATTCACTTCATTGACCAGCTTTCCATTATCCACTTTTTTATGTTGTTGTATTTGGAAATGTAGCGTGCTATTGAAGCTTATCTACATGGAGCGATGGGAGGTAACAGTTGGGTGGGAGGTCATTGTTAGTAGGTGGACTGGTTAGCTGGGTTTACCGACAACTTGGCCCACGTGGAGGGGTTAGTAGAAGTAGTTAGTAGTAGTTACAGTTATTGACACTACGAGGAGCTGTATAGAGGAAGGAAGGTTTGCTTTTTAGTAATCACAGCTATATGAACTGGGACATCAATGTGAAAAGTTACAAATTTTCTGGCCCCATCGGTAATCGAACCCGGGATGACTGGGTGATGAGCGACAACACTACCACCTGCGCCACCGGTGGGGCTATCCACTTTCGGCATCTGGGTTTCACTGCAAACCATACCACGTGAGGGTTTTTATGGGGCTTTAGGGCTCACCAATGTCTAGGTCATTAGAGTTCTTTTCCCCCGTGAGGTAATATTTCTGTATGGTCTAACTTTTATTTTTTTAAATTTGTTTTAAAACATACGATTTTGTGATTACTTAAAATTGAATCTCTACCAGACTATTCTGTGGGAGTGTGTCTCCTTCGCAACTACTCGGAACTCGATTCGTGGTGTGTGAGGAAAGGCGCGATGTAATACAGGATTCTAGTGAGCTCATCAAGCGGCGCTTGCGGCTGCGTCGCGGCAGGGCGGCCGGGGCTGTTGGGAGGCGGTCGACCAGCGTGGTGGAACGTCCACGTGTAGGGTGCGACGTGTTGACTATGGCCTTCGTGTGTGGCAGAGCTCTCCGGCGGTGTCCCGCGCGGCTGCTCGGTCGCAGCAGCACAATACCATGGGCTCCCGTCACTCCCACCCACAACGCGTATGTTGCCGAGCCACGCCTCGCTCTCCGCATCCCCAGCAACCTCCTGCGACGTCCAGAGTCACGTCGCCTGTGCATTCCACAACTTGTCCCCATCCGCAACCTGCTGCATCGTATGACCACAGGCACCAAAGGAAATTCCATGATCCCAACACTTCTCCCTCTCCGTCCCTTCCATTTCACTTCCTGGAATAGAATAATCGTTCATTTGTTCATTGGAACTAGTAAATCCTACAAGTACTTCCGAAACTATAGTACAACATTTTTCGAGTATTAGTCTTCTGTCAAAACAATTTTGCACGTTGAAATATCGATCTTATATACCTCGCGAATTTTAATGAACATTGAAATTGTACTCTTATTCAAGTACTTCTTGCCGTGTAGAAATGAAAAGTTATTACAATTTTTTTTTCGATTTTCGAGAGGATTACGTAAGATGTATAGGGGTGATGCATTTGTGATCGCTCTGCTGAACAATAGAAAATTCGTTTCAAAACTCAATTAACATTTTTAGAAGTACAATATTTTTCTCCCAAAACGCCGAAAATGAAGTGTTTGTAATTACAATTCTTGAACCTGCGTTAGTAATTCGCATATATAGTTAAGGAATGAAATATAGTTGTTTATGCAAACATACATATAACATAAGATGTTTATAAAAAAATGAATATGAAAGGCATTAATGTCATAAGAACTCAACAATTTTCTGGTAACTTCTGCGGGAGAAAGTAAATCAAAAACATAAACCACACTTTCCTTGGACATGTTCGGGCTTTAAACACTATCTGAAACACTGTACCGAGAAACTAGGAGTCAGAGTGGCTCATTCGGTTCAGTGCTGAGCAGCTGGATGGATGACAGGGGTTCGATCCACGCAAGTAGACTCAGTAACACTTAGTCAATTGAGATTGTTTTAAACTATGTTAGATTCATCCTAAGCACAACCCTGATTTGTTTTTGGAGAGCAGTAATGTAGATTTAGTTTTACGTGGAGCCTTACAGTACACTCGTGAAAAAATATGCGTAAGTGCAGTTACCTTACTCGAAATTTCCCGTGGAATCTGAATCTGTCCATAATTTATCGGTTGCAGACTTTCTACGACAAAAAGTTACTAACGGTTTGTCATTAAGAGATACATTAAATTTCTTATTTTTAATGAGCTTTCATGAATTTTCCACTCGTATCCGTCGATGCCCAGAATAATTCATGTTTTCTAAAAAGAAGATATAACAATGCTGTTTTTGAGCAGAACAATTAAAAAAGCAAGAGGCATAATTTGAGATATTTAGTTTCGAAAAGAAAGCTGTTTCGTACAGATTTTTTTAAGTTTCCCGCCGAAAGAAGTATTCGATCAAATAGTTTTAAGCATATATGGATTCCTTATAAAAGTTTCAATGAGTTAAATGTATTTGGAATTGTTTTGAAAGTGAAATTTACGTTTACGAGGCGATGAAAGAAGAAATACGGAAAATGTTTTGGTGAAAAGGGATAAATTGGAAAATGACTGGGAAAAACGCAGATTAGCTTCTTAAGGTCTGAAAATTTGAGTGAGTACTCGCATTCTAATACAGGATTGGTAATTATTTTAAATCAGATTTGCACCGTATTACACAAATCTGACTCACTTGACTTTCAATTTTACTGAAACCTTTGTCTCGCCTTTTTGTACTCAAAAGGAATGCGGGTATTTCAAAAGAAATTACCAACGGTATATTCCCTTTGGTCTTTTTGTCAATGGTCTTTTCATAAGTTAAACGTTTCTAAAAATATAAAGACGCAAAAGTGAAGAAAACATGTGTTTAAGGAAATTCTTTTAGAGCGGAAATGGAATTATATTGATCTTATCCAACTTAATGTTTAAAATTTGAGAGTACTAACAAGATACGAATAATGAAATCTCTTTACCAAGCTAGTTCATTCTTCAAAAGCGACGTAAATTTCAGAAAAAGTTTAAACATCTTATCTCTCAAAATTATTCGAGGGGGAGGGTGCGGGTGGAATATCCTCTGTAATTTTCGCCAGTGATTGAGGCAAAATAGAAGATAACAGTCACTTCCTAAAATAGGAACAGGTTAGCGTTTCAAATTATGTTGCTAGACTGGCTAAATGGAAATGCTCGGTTTATTCAATTGTCGCGTCTTAATTAATGGAAGATGATTTTATGCCTGAGAGAGCGATTTATCCTGATTGGCTCAGTTGGTGCAAATTCGCTTTTACGAGGTGACTACACGAGACTAAACTCGAGGAGTGTGGCGTGGGAGGTTCGACGCGCGATTCGGTTGTGCGGCGCTGCGGTCGGCTCTCGACGCCCGCCCGCTCCTCGGAGAGCGCTGCCGTGCGCCGCACAGACCCCGCTACCTCGGCCTCCCTCGCCGCCTCCGCGCGTCGTGATTATTACACCGCAAGGGGAGGGGTGAGATTGTATCGCGACGACGGCGGACGGCGACCTACCAGCCCAAATGAAGAGCGCTTGCTTCTCTTTATCTCTTCTGCGGGTTCGGACTCTAGTCCTGAACCGACCCTTTTACCTCCCTCCGCTACCCCCTCCGCCTCTGCAACGGCCGCTTCGTCGTAGATCACGTTTTATTGTTTGTTTTACGACTGTCCAACGTAAAGTTGTCGATATTTTATGTCTTCAGGTACTTTCCATTTAACTTTGTGGTACTATTTTTTTTCTTCTATTTCTATATTTTGTTTTTGTTTTTTCTGTTACTCGAGTGTTGAGCAAAGAAACAAACAAATGAACAAATAAGAAAGGCGCAGACTCTACAACGATGTAGTCCATTACGCTACAATGAGAGAGAGATAAATCACGCGAGGAGGCGGAGGCTATACAAACGTCGAGGTGGGGCAAATCTAGGTAGTGACTGGGAATAGTGGGTAAGGGCGGACCAGGGGGACAGGGGCGGACACGGGATTGGAGACGGCAACTCGGGCTGACACCTCCTCCCGATGGTGAGGTCCATGTCTAGATGCCAAGTCTTTCACCGCCCCCGCACGTTCCTCTTCGGTCCCTCCCCAGCTGTCTCCTTCCTCACATGATAATTGAAAGATAAGGGAAAATAAAGACCTCGCGAAGGTGGACTTCAATTCGTTTTTGGTGATTTACGAAGGAAGTACTAATAGACAATGCTTAGTAATTCAAAAAATATTAAAACCTTCGGACACATTCCCTTGTATTCCCAGACCCAATCGTGCATTTTGATTTGTTTTATTTGCCTCGCTACTTTTTTTAAAACTCAGCACCATAGTTCCTTTCCAGATATTACTTGCCTTCGACATGAGTTCATTGTAGTACTGAACTTATAAAACTCTGAGACAAAATGAGTATTTCAATTATCTAAGCTAGTAGAGATGATTTGTGTATTCATTTCTCTGAAGTTAATTGCCTTTCATGCTACAGTAAAATAGAAGTTCTGCACGGTTATTTCCATGGGTTGTGAATGTTCAATCACAGTGGATTCTCTTCCTACTACCACAAATTTGATCCCGATCTTTGCGGAAAAGCTGAAATGTGAGAACGTGATATTATTAATTTGCAATAACTTTTGTGGGACTGGGTGGCTTCGGGAAAGAATCCACTCTCACGTATCCTTTGCTGCGCTATTGAATTACTGACGAAGAGCAGGCATAAATCTCTGAACACGAGAAAAGCGCGGGTTGGGAATGGACATTTGCTGTTGAACTTCTGCCTATATATCATAGCAGCCGTGCGGTACCTGTTAAGAGCCACCTCTCTGCACCCCGAAATTTCTTAACTGGAATAACCTTCCATTCTCTCCTCACTTCTTATTTGAGCTCTTCTTCCTACGAATTGTGATATCAAGCTTCCCATTTTCTTTTTCTCTTTCTCCTCCCTCTAGGTTTATTTTGGTCAAATTGTTGGTGCTCGCTAATTGTCTTTGGACATGCGAACTACTCGAGAAGAAGAGCAAAAGATTTCACTCTTTGCACCAGAGGAGTAATTAGTTTTCTGTCTTGCCATGAGTCTGGAAGATAATTCTTCGATTAATATTCACTCCTTCCTCCCGTCACATTACTTACGCCATAATGTTGCAGAGGACTAAGCGAAGGGGTTTGTCGTTCCGAGAATCCTGACTTCGCAATCGCGGGTCGTGCGTACCTTTCTAGACGCACCACATATGAATCTTTGTTATTCACTGGGGGCTGTCCACGGGACGCCGACCAGCATTTGCCAGCTGACCAGGAGGTTGGTAGCGGACAGAAAGATTAAAATCGTTTATTTCCGCTCAAGGGGGTCGCCATGAGCCGGGAAAAAAGCTGCGAGGAAGGAAAGGGAAAGCTGTCACTTCCGAATCGCGTCAACACACTTCGTCGCCTAAGGGAGATACGATTCCGAGAAATGCTCGCACCCTACTGTGATTCCCCACCGTAAAATCTCCCCTCCACTCGGCAGCTCTACTTCCGACACCCGTGGCGCAACTCGCAAGGTCATGGGGTACATCGCGCTAATTTTATCGCAAAAGAAGGACAATATAATAGAATGGAGCGGACTTGATCATTGATCGTCCGTTTCTTCAACTGCTCCAGATATGGGAAAGAATACACGTAACTGATCGGCTTCGGTTATAGAGTTTTAATGTATCCTGTTAGGGAATCTAGTAAATTTTCGGAGGTCTCATTAATATTTAATAATCAGAATATTCAAGCTGTGGGAATAAATTATTTCTTACGGTGTCGGTTAATCGTATCTCATAAATCGGCTTTCGCCGTGCCTCTCCCTTTTACTTTCAAGCATCTCCACAGATGAAATGAAAAGAAAATTGAATCAGTTTACGTAATGCTTTCTGACCTGGTTGGTCACACGTTCCGTAGTAAAACGATGCGAAAGTATTATCGACTAGTGAATGTATCAACAAAGCTCCCAGCTATCCATAGTTTTACAACCTTAGGGATTAAATAAAATTGAAATAGCAAAAACTAAATCAACACCTGAGAGACATTTTTTTCTTTTGGTTTGGATCAAACAGTCGCTTCGTTTCCAACAAATTTATTATAGAGGTCTCTATTTTTTTCTTTGTTTATGTATTCTATTTTCATATATTTATTCTCTTATTCTTTATTATATTCTCTTTTTTATATAATCTCTCTTTATATATTTATTCTTTATATTTATTATTCTCTTCATGCTCTCTTAAATCTCTCTTTATAACTTACGGCCTCCTGGTCGTTGATTTTGCCCGACAAACAGTCGTACCGTAATGTTATTAAAATGAGATACTGCCACATTACAATTTCTTCTTGAGTAAACTTTATGTGAAGAAGACAGTATCTCCAACGTGAATATGTAACACAAGAGTGCAATTGTAAAACATGTAAGTTAATTGTGAACAATTGCAGATCCAATCTTTATTTTCTTTAACTGTAAAGTCATTCTGTGCAGTTGCATCGTTTACATCTCAGGTGTTCATGGTCTATAAAGTGAAAGGTGAAGTGTACGAGAGAAAAAGGATGTGTGTTATATGAATAATTTAATGAACACGAAATGTAAAAACTATATTAATGAAGAGGTCTTAAGAGAAGTTAATAAATTAATCAACAAATATGTTCACGTCACATATTATTTCAATTCTATTACTCAATATTACACTTACGTACATATAGTTTGGTAACTTAATTGCTTTCTACCAAGAATTTACTATGGAAATAGGAACTGAGAAATGAAAAGAAATCGTTTGAAAGATATTGCTAACTTTTAAAGAACGTGTTGTTGAATACCATATGTTTCTCATGGAATAAACCGACATTCCATTCGGCTACATATATTTTCTCACTGTTGTTTGCTTTGCCATTCTATAAAACACGTAGAAGAGACTTTTTACGCCTTATATGGTGACTGCGAGGAAACAATGTTAATGGTACGGAGGTTGAGTCCCTCAGTGGCTCGGCTTCCTTAGCTGCCGACTCGGCATGCTGCTCCGCTGTCCCCCTACCTTCTCCTCACCGCATCATTACCATCCAAAGTACGCCCCCGTTCTCTCTCCGGCAGCCCTGCACTTGCTCTTGCACTGTTTGCTAACGAGAACTTGCTCCGAAATACTGTATTGCTATCAAATGTAAGGAGTACCGTATTAGGCGGTCCGTCACACATTTTATTATTTTAAGAAAAACTCTGAAGAAGCGAAGGTGAGACTCGGCATACCCAGGACCCGTGCCTCTTTCACTTTTCTCTTTGATATTTCCTTATCCACTTTAATTCCAGTGATATTATTATTCTTTGTATTTCTTAATAGTTTTCATCATTTTTTTATGATTCTTCGGTGGTTAAAAACTTCTTGTCTTGAGATTAACATTGAATGCGTATCATTTCGACTCTGTCATTATTTTCAACACGTGCTCTCAAATTTGCCACTATCCTTAAATTAAGGAGTGATTTATTGTATTGCAATTATTTGCCAATTTAATTGCATCCATCTTGGTATCAACCATTTACCTAATGTTTTCAAAACTATTTTAGTGTATAACTATCTGTGACACGTTCGAGCTTGGCACTCGACTTAAAAATGTTCTTTGTAAAAATTGCTATTATTTTTCATAAAAGCTCTGTTTTACGTAAACACCTTGACATTCTAAACTAATTCGATTTCCGACAAAGAGAAAAGCTATGCGACGTTTAATATCCGCGTCTTATTTTATTCATTACTTTCCAGCGTTTCCTCACTTTCATTTCAATATATATTTCACAACATGATGAGTTCAGCCCGTGTTCCATCTCTTCCATTTATTTTGCGAAATATTGCTCCAGCACGTACGGTCGTCCGTGAAATGCTGGTGCTGGTAATATTCGTTAGAAGGATGGCAATTGAAACCGGGCTGGGGACAAGCTAATGGCTCGCGGCCTCTCCAACGCTTCGCCCCCGGTTCCTCTCGTCTGGCAACCCCACCACCTCCATCGCCAACTCTCACGCCTCCGCTAGCGCTGCCAGTTTGCTGCTACCACTGCCATCGCCCACGCCGTCACCGTCGCCAACCGCCAATCCAAGCAAGAGCTGCCGAGTGCCGAGTCCGCGCTTCTGGCGGCAGCGGTCGCTTCAGCGCCGACTCTCTCTCTTCCATGCGACTACTGTTCCCTCTTGCGCACAGAGCGTTTGTCTGCAGTGTAAATATACGTTTTCACCCGTTTAAACCATTCTCGTTTCTTCTAACGCCCCGTTTCGCTCAAGATATGAAAATTAACGACTAAAATAAAATACGCTCACGAAAAACTCATTAACTACAACATGAATAACATGAAAGTGTGAGAGAGTAGATCTTTCATTGCATAAATCGCGTATCACAACGCACGGTAATCTCCTTCAATTTATCAGTTCGATGCTGCCAGTGAATATATTATTTCGGCGGTGTAGATTATTATTCTAGAGGCAAAATTCGTGCCGCTGAAGAGTGTTGGCCCAGTTCAAACGTAGGAGTACTGACCTGAATGCTAAGAAAGGAGCAGTATCACCTTCGCTAATTATCCGTCATTCATCACTGTATTAGGTATTGAACCCGGAATTGCGCCTCGGAGTACATGAAACAACCGGGAAACAAACGAGTACATCGAAGAGTAGGCTCAGGAATACAGTACTGTCTGCCTGCAAGTGTTTTTTTTCTGCTGGTCACGGAATACATTAATTTTACGGAACATCGGAACAAAAAATAAAAGCTCAATCACTTTGTGAAAATTCAAATTATCTTTTCATAAAATACAATTGGAGACCGACATGAATGTCTCATTTGGTTCGATTTACATCTCGAGGACCGTATCTGCTGACATTAAACAGGTGGAACAGAAAATTAAATATCTCCATTCGAAGCGATCCTCGTTGGTGCAAAAGGAAGAGGGTCGAATTGCTAATGGATTCCGAGTCGACTGATCTTATCTCTGAGGTTCTCAACCGAGAACAATGCAATAAAACATGTAGTTCTAAGTTTTCGAGGGTTCTCGACTACCAGGATTGACAGTCACCGAAGCAAGTAGCATGAGAAATAGTTGACAATCTTTATTATGTGGTGCGTTCGAATTAAGTACCTCGTTTTCTATTTGGTGTGTTCTAGTAGTACATTCCCTAGAGACGGTATACCGTATTTAAGGACACAACATTCTAAATAACTTTTAATGATAATTCGCGATACGGTTCAAAGAAGCAATGAAAAGTAATGTTCTTCTCCAATTAAAAATGTAGAATAGTAACTTGATACATAGTTGTTTCGTGCAAATTCTTTGAACAGTATCAATATATAATAATAATAATAATAATAATGTTAATAATAATTACTATTTACTGCAATTGGGCAGATCTACCCTGTGGCAGTATATAAGGAAATACAATACAAAAAAATACAAAAATACATATCACAGAGCACTGAAATAAAAATTTGTTAAATAAATCATTAAACTATATGATTCAATTAATATTAAAGTATTAAATATAAAAACATTTTACCCTGAAACATCTAAGTAATTGATAAACAAAACTTATTTCACATTTTATTTCACTGATGACCCAAACACTCGATTTACCTTTCGTGCACTTCACATTTCCCTTCCCACCTTTTCTAAATCACTTATTTCCCTCGTATCACTTCATTTCACCAGCCAGTATCACTCCACTAGTTTCCCATCTACACTAACGTACCCATTCCTCCCGAACTTGCCTAATCCTTTTATTTTGCCTGCTCCCTTTTTCTTAGAGCGGTTTTTGAATTTAAGAGAGGTAGCTGAGATAGCGCTCCCACGACATCCGCAGGCAAATTGTTCCAGTCCCCGATTGATCTTCTGAGAAACGAGTATTTTCCTATGTCTGTTTTTTGTTTCCTTTCACAAATTTTGAAAAAGTGATCTTGTCTACCCAATCTAGTCGGTTTTTCTAAACGCTCTTTGACATCCCGCCACGCTGGTTCGTTTTTAAGTGTACTGAACAAACATCCCAGTCGCGCTCTTTTTCTACGAATTTGGAGAGGTTCTCTTTTCATGTAATTATTCGCATTATTACCCGTGTTTATGAATTTAATCGCTTTTATCTGAATTCTTTCTAATTCTTCTATTTGATATTTTCTATAAATATTCCATCCTGACGATGCGCATTCCAGTAGAGACCTAACAAGAGTTGTGTATGCTAACTCTTTTGTTGTCGGACTACTGCCTTTCTTTAAAATTCGTTTAATGAACTTTAGAGACTTCCAAGCTTTTTGTGTAACACTGTTAACCTGATCAGACCACTCTAAGTTATTCTTAAACATGATACCCAAATATTTGCGTAAATTTACTTCCGGTATTGGATATGAACTGATTTCATAGGACCAATTTTGCTTTAAGCGGGTGCGAGTGAAACATATAGCTTTCCTCTTCTCTGAATTTATTTTCATTAACTTATAGTTACCCATTTGTGGATTTCATCAAGGTATCGTTGCAATGTTATCCTGTCTTCCGGGTTGTTTATTGTTCGGTAAATTATACAGTCATCCGCGAATAATCTAATATTTGAACTTATTTTCTCAGGAAGGTCGTTGATAAATGCTAGAAATAGTAAAGGTCTGAGATCGCTGCCTTGTGCCAATCATGATGTGACATCTACTTCTTCCTATAATATTTCCGAAACCCTAACTTTTTGCTTCCGATTATGTAGAAATTCACGGATCCACTCTACCACCCTTCTACTTACGCCAGTATTTGATGTTTTCTGAATTAATAAATTATAAGGTACTAAATCAAACACTTTTGAAAAATCTATGACGACTGCATCTATGCTCTGTCCCTTATCTAACGTGTCTGCGATGTCCTGACATGACGATATTATTTGGCTTTCGCACGAGTACCCCGGTCGGAACCCATGTTTGTCTTGTAATAGCGCCGCTTTACTCCACGATTCTCTTAAATTATTTGCTATTAAGTGTTCCATTATATTACACACAACCGATAATGCGTCATTAATAGTATTTTTTCGCAATTTACTAATTCCCCAATTTCTTTATTTTTTACATTTGTCTATACAGGTCGTTTTAATTATATTACATCTTCTAGTATTTATTGCGCTGCTATAACTCAGTGGAAACTCCCTATTTTGAACGTCCGACCATGAAAGGAAAAAAACATGTGAATACATTAACATATGGGTTTGTTGCAGATGAAAACTATATAATTGTATGATACGTGAATTCCATCACGAGTATTTGACTAGCTACAAAGAACCGAGCAAAACAGTCTTAAGAGGCAGAATTAATTCGTTCGTGCACAGCCTTCATTAAGTCCATTGGGTGACGTACGGGAAGTGAGAGCGAACGCTGGTGTTGACTGTCATCGGAGGTCGCATTAGGTACCGAGAGAGAGGGAGAGACCCGATGCACGGGACGTTAAGAGGGTGGGAGGGAGAGACAGAGAGAGCATAGCTTCCCGTGCGGCGGCCAGCGACGACGCGCTTCAACTCACGAAGGCGGCGCACATTGGAAGCTGCCGTGTCAGCAGTTCCTTCCTCTTGTGACTCGCGGTATGAGTAGTTTGAATTGTGTGCAAATATAACACACAGGAGCGTTGAGAGCTGTCAAGGGAACGAGTGCAGTACGAGGGCGAAGGTAGAGTGTAGGGGATCCGCGAGGTTGCCTCCTGAGGGCACAAGGTAGAGAGAGACCTGTGCCGACGAGAGGACATCGCAGAGGAGAGATCGTCTACTGCTTCCATGATTATCCACTTTGGCCGAGCAGGGGAAGAGAGGAGAAGGAAGGGAAAGAGGGTGTGAGGCATTGCTGCTTTCGCCGAGGAGCTATAGCTCGGCTCCTCGCGCGCTCTAATCCACTTGCTGCCATGCCTGGACCCTGCGTCCCGGTCTCCGACTGACGCCGCCAACCCGCTATGACAGACCCCCTACCCTTTTCCTCCAAATGAACGGTAGTCCGGTGCCGTCATGCGCTCTCGCCTCTACCCTAAGCGCAGCACGTGGTAATTTATCAGTCGCTGGCAATGGCTCCGAAGATTTGCTTGTAAATGACCAATTTACATGCATACCCTCAATAAAAATGTGTTTATTCAAAGCCAAAATCCTACTCTTTTTTTCTATTTTCCCCGGGGAAATATTCTCTCTAGGTTATGAAAATTCATGAAGAGTGGTTTTTCTGAAACGGGAGGAAACATGTTGCTCTAAGTCGTCGTCGTTGGCGCCTGTTGGGGGGTGCATTTGGCGTCAGTGGCGAGTCCGTCTGCTGAGGGGACAGACACCAGCACGATAGGCGCCCACTGATAGACTGTTCCGTCTGCAAAGCAGGCGCTCCCCCAATTAATTTTATACATCCATACGGTTACTTGGTGAATATTACCGGATTCCACTGAGTCGCTCTGATTCTGCAGCGTAAGCAATTTATACAGGTATACTTTGAAAAAGATGGGAAAGAGATTTTGATAGCGTTTCGGCCTCTCTTGCTACATTTGCGCTTAGGGTCTTTTGTTGAGAGAATTTTATGGAGAATTATATGAAGTCATTAATTTATCGGCGGGGAATCAAACAATCTTTTGTTTCCATCATCGTCTTGAAATTATCACCAGGCGGGGAATGAGAAACAGTAGGCCTTCTAACGGAGGCGGGATGAGGACCGGATCGAGATCAAGACGCTGGCGCAGCCACTGCCATAGACCGTGCCTACACTCTTCATATCGCTTCAGCTATCACATAATGAACTCTCACAGTGCCCGAGGTGACAAGTAAATGGGATAGCGCATCGTGAAGGAAAAAGCATCAGACGTGGGTGGGAGCGTGGATGGGGAAGAGGTTAACATGGAGCTGTGAGCAAGGCGAGGGGTACGGGTAGAAGAAAGGGAGAGGAAGCGGGATCGTTTTCTATCTCTACATCTCTCCGTGCCCCGAGGAAAACAATGTAATTCATTCAGCAACCGACCTAATAGCACAGATTTATCTATTCAACTTATGCATCTCTTGTGAAATCGACATTTTCTTATCGTATCTCTTTTACATTCATATTATTTCTTTGCAAATTCGTTAGTTGTGTTCCGTGCCGAATGTACGACTACTCCGTGATACTGCATCCACCGGTAGCCGAGGGAGGTAGAGGTAATATGCGAGGCGATAACGTCAGGCCGGCGCGAACTTGCCGCACGCGTCTGCCTTATTAACGCTTCTGGAGTCGTGAACGCCAATGCTCTTCGCCCGCGTGTGAATTAATTTATCGTTCTAAAATCCATCCCGAGATAGGAGCCGGATAATAAGGACTAGCGGCGTGAACGCGGCGCCCGCCACCGGCTCTGATCCGCGACCAGAGCAAGAAACCCCGAAAACTCCCGCGCTCATTGAAATATTGTCCTGATGACGCCCGCTGCGAAGGAGGCAACTGTCGATGCCGCCCGCGATAAGGGGCGCCGCGCGTCGATAATTTTGATGGAAGATGCCATTATGTCTCGGAGACATAGCGTGAGCCTCGTGGACACGCGGTCGTCAGCCTGATGCGAATGATAGCGCGTTGATTTGGCCGCGGGAGCAGACGAGTTGCAGAGGAGGGGGTTGGGACGAAAAGGTGGCGAAGGTTGTGATGAAGGCGGCGAGAACTAGGAGCCGAGCGAGAGCGGCGGAGCGTATCTCCGCTTTGCCATCGCATAACCAATCGAACATCTCGCACAGAAAGGGGTGCGAGCGCCATATTTACATAATATGAGGTGCTCGTCCGAGGCGGCCGACGTTCTCACGTAACTATTCCCCCTCCTACCCTCTTCACAGTCGACACTTTGCTGCTACGAATCTTATCTCTTGGAAATCTCACGATTTGGAGGAGAAGTGTTAACACGTGTTTGTTTTTGGTAACTCGTATAATGTTTTTGGCAATTCTCAAAAAAACTAAAATGCAATTATTTTTAAATCTTACATTGTCCTTCCTACAACGGTTCTCTATTCAACGCAGAATCTTCCCGTAGAGTGCAAGGTTGAAATGGAGTGGCTTCCCTTTGGTTACGTATTTATCTGAGCCTTCGGTATGTTTTACTTCAATGAGAAAACACTATGGATGCGCGTACCTAGAATTTAATGTTCTTGTTCTCTCAGTGTTTGAAGAGGAGAAAAGATTATATGAAATAGCATCGCAAACTTATGATTGTCTTCGTAATGTTGTATTGATGTAATATCATCTCCGTAGAATTGTGTCATTCGAGACACCATTGCAGTATCTTGAATGTCCCATTGGGAAAAAGAGAGAAAGAATTACGCGCTGCAGTTGGTCCATTCAATAAGATGCTTCTCGCTCATTGTCTGTAGATTGTCTGACCACACCAGATAAACCTTGGGTGAGATCAGCCAAACCGCGTAACTAACTGGTGAGGCTAAAGGAAATCCGTCGAAGCGTCCTCAATGGTATTCACGCTTAAACGTCACTAAACTGGCATCTAGGCTCTACACCTGCATTCGATCTAAATGAGTTGGGAACGAAAATCCTCAATCACTGTTACCAACCGTGTACATTGTCTTTGTTGAATGCGCCTATAATCCACACCAATCCTATTTCAATCCCGCGGTGCTCCGAGAACTTCATTTTTGAGCGTTTGCTTTTCTCTTGTTTTGCATATTGCTGAGATGAGAGAATTGATACAACTTAAAGACATTTCTGTTTGTTTTTGAATTTTAGTAACGTTTCGATCCTCATTCGGGTCTTCCTCTGGAACAATTGTCATTCATAAGTTTTTTAGAACATGATTACATGACGATAAAAAAATAACAATAAGTAAATGTACACTACATTTATAACCGACAATCATATACATTTACTAATCCGTTCGATAATTTGTACAATTTTGGGTAGATTTAAGTCGTTAAGTACAGTTAATTACTCCATGTTAAGGAAACAAAATGAAATTATCTTCCATAATTTTAATTGATATGTTTTTGTTACGACACACCGCAAGCCCGGATGCGCTGTAAGTATTTTTTGGGTAGAAGCGGGATTCAACAATAAACCACAACCTTTATGGTAGAGTTCGCTGCCACCAGCTTGGTTTCCCTAAGCAATCAAACACACGTGTAATAACAATAAAATATTCCTTTAATACAAGTCAAATTGAAATCTGCGTATTTACAAATTTGAACGAACTCTCAAATCATAAATACAAGTTTGAATTTGTTATTACAGAGTTATTGCTATCTGAAAGCAACAATTACACACAGATATAAATACTGGTGTTATCAATTAACTCGGAAATCTACCCAGATTATCCGAATCTCAAAAATTTACAAGTTGCTATCCCTAAATAACTAACTGTTCCAAGTTACGTCATTCGCGCCTAATAGCAATGTAATAGAATTACCGCAGCAATTCTCAGTGGTCTGACGACCAACACTAACCAAATCACATCTCAAATAACCTGGGTACTTCCTAACACTTCCGCAGAAAGTCTGAAAAGTCTCCGAGGATCTTCAATCCTCCCAATATATACAGAAGCGGTGGTCACGTGATCACGCCCTCGCTAACGCACTGAGAACTCTACATCCGCTGGAAATATTCCATTCACACTCGCCACGCGCTTCTGCAACATTCTTCTGAGGGCATTCCTACTCAATTTTCAGAAGTAGATGGAAACTGTTCAGCCTCTACACAATGAACGGGAAGGCTTAGTGGCGGGTATTTTTCCTTATTTGGCGGCGACTGGCCCGACCCTTAATCTCCTTAGGAATTTCCGGATAGCAAAATGCTTGAAAATGTTAATATTTCATAATCTATAGACTGCACTGGTCCTGATGTTACAGTTTTATTACAAAATGTTTCGAGGAGCTTTTTCTATCATGTGTTCTACAACAACAAACAATATAAATTCACAAGAAATCTAAAAAATACCATGTACGATTTAAAAAGAATGAATAATCCTAAACATAAAAAGGTAAAAATAATGTAAAATACAATGTAATAAATGTACCCAAATAACATGAGATCAGCATAAATAGTTGAGTCTCAATTAAATATAAATTGAGATGTCTCGATTCAATCAGAAAAATAGTGACGGAGTGAATGGGCAATGGTCACGGGAAAATGAATCTGACAATGAGTACAAGACGTGTGAGAAGAACCTGCTGTTGCAGAACTATGTTGATCCCATGTTACATGGGTAAGTTTATTACGTTGTATTTTACATTATTTTTATCTTTCGATGTTGAGGTTTATTCATTCTTTTTAAATTTTATATTGTATTTTTTAGATTTCTGGTGTATTTATTTTATTTATTGTAGAACTCTGATGATGGGGAAAGCTCCCAAAAACATGCCTGTTTTGTAATACAACATATTAATTAAAATTGTGGAAGATAATTTCATTACGTTTCCTTAACACAAATTAAAATTTCCACAAGATATTGGTGTTAATCAAGAAATTTAATTAAGGGAAATACATTTTTCCATTTTATTGATCGTTTAGATGAATAAATCTTCTACAGTATTGGACTAATAGTTGATAAGTTAGAGAATCGATGTTTATGAATATTTCAGAAATATTAATTGAAAGATAATGTTTTGATGTGATTTCGCTTGATTTGCTTAACTGAATTTCGTATTGTATTCGAAACGGATATAATAATACAAGAATACGAAACGAATATTTCTTTTTGTTTGACGCGTTACTGAAGCGCTAGGACTTCTTTGTATTGAGGTATGAGAAATATATTGGTTCGGGACGGGTGTGAGGGTGGGACGGCAGGGACAGGCGGCGACGAGGAGCAATCGAGCAGCCCGTGCATTATCAGGCGTGCGAAAGCCTTCGACAAGCGACAAGGCTACGCGCCGGCCGACATGTTTACCCTGCTATCTCTAATATCCATTTGTCTGCAATAAACGTTATCTCTGCGCTGTGTCCGAAGTCGACACTCCGGCGCCGCGGAGCTGAGAGCTGCAGTCGGTGCAAGTTTCTGCTTCTTCTGCTTCTCCCACGCCTCTTCGTTCCACCCGTTTAGTTTTCGCTCCCATACCTGCCATTTGATTCTCAATCTTACTTTTGTACATCTCTTCATTGTCCATCATGTACATCATCATATTATTCATATAACCTTACTGATTCACCCTTCTAGTTTATATTCGCTTTCCTTTTATCTTGTCTCGCATTTTCAACGTTTGATTTTTCTCCGTGTCCAAGCGATCACTCCTCAGGTTTCGATCGCGAGTCCACCCGTTCAGTACTGACCCTCCACAACGGCGCTTTGAGTCAAGACACTTGATATCGCGACGATGCTTGGACTGGAAGGCGGTTTCTGAGCGCAAGTCGGCCTGCGCCTGACTGCGTGGTGGTAGTCGTGAGCGGCGTTGTGCATGACGAGTGGGGTGAAGGGGAAGGGGGGTGGGTAGAACCCCCCGACGCGCTGCAATGCGCTCGTGACGAGGATGCTAATGGCATGCCCGCACCTTCAACCCGCGCACTCCTTCCCCCCCTCTGCCCGACGCACCATGCCACCCATCCCCGGTCGACGCCCGGTCGCTCTTGGTAAATTCATCTTGTCGACTGGTTTGATTCATATCATGGGCTCTCATGTTTTAAACTTTGTTAAATTGGAGGTCACAAGTTCACTCACCATCCTCCAAAATTCCTACGCGATGTTTACTTTCCTCTAGTTCCGATTGGTTCATGTTTTTAACCAACCATACTTCTTTCTCAACAAACGAATTACCTTTCTGCGTTGTTTGTAAATTTCTCGTTAGTTTTATCTCGTGTATGAAGCGCTAAGTGGGTCCTTGTGATGGGTGTGGGTGGAAGGTGGGATGGAGAGGAAACAAGCGGGGAGGGTGAAGAAGGAACGCGAGGGTTTGTTGAGCTGCACCACTCTACGTTGGCGCTTCGGCAGCCCTCACCTATCAGGTATTAATTGCGTTATCAGTGACTGCGGCGCGGCTCGTGCAGCAGATGGCAGCGCATTAGTGGCCGCCTGCCAGGCGATACGTTTCTCGCCCCCGGTTCTCGATCCCCTCCCTCTCCCCACCACCCTTACCACTGACAAGTCGCCACCGCTGCGCCGGCTGCCGACCATGCATTCCCCCTCCTACTGTCCGCGGTCGCTTATCGAATGTTTCAAACACTTCCGGTGTCAGCCGTAATGGATGTCGTATTTGTTCTGGTGTGGCAACAACAGATTTGACTCGTTCGGTTGGGATCGTGGATTTTCCCTAGTGTGTTCCAATTTTTTGTCATTCTCAGAACCGTTTCGTTAGTAACACAAATACAGCGACGTTGGACATTTATTAACGGTGATATTATATATCTTCGACATCAAGTAATATCTTCAATCAACCTGACATTTTTCCGAGGAAAACGTACAGCTCAGTCGATTTACTTACCTTTCGTAATCTACTGGAGACTCCTCAACTAGAATCTGCCGATCATCTTCTGTAAAATATGTATATATTGCGATTTTGGAGTTTAAAGATGTATTGTTTTCAATATTCATAAAACCTTAAACAGATGAAGACCAATTAAATTCAAAGTAAGAAATTAAGGCGTTTCTAGAGAAGAAGAAATGTGGAAAATTCGCTAAAATAGTGATTGTTTTAAATTGAACATGTATTTTTTTTTGAATTTCCGTTACAGTGAAAAGGAACAGAATTCTGCCTGTACGTTTCTGTAAGTTTCTTTGGAATGTTTGTCGAAATATAATACATACGTTTTATAACCATTGGATCTAGATCATTCTTGTAAAGATCGAATTTTTGAATTTGTATGTATTTAAATTTTTTTACACGATCCCAAAAATTAAATAACAAATGGGTTTCGAATCCAGAAAAAATATATTTAAACAAATTATTAAACAAATTATGGGAGTTATTCCCATAAATATATCTTGTTTAGTTTATTCTGTATTTTAACTTACGCTGTAACATTTCCCACACAAAATGCTTACACAATCAATAAATCAATAAAAGATTAAAGTCTTTGGATTTGTCGAGTACGTATCTGACTTATGACTTCAGATCGTAATGAGCCCACAAATCATGTTTTTTTTTACAAATTAAGAGTAAATGGCAAATAAAATAGTTTATGAATTAAACTGCTGTCACAACAGTATAGGATGGACGAAACTGTTGGTAAGATTCATTACCGAGTTCTGCAAGTACATATTTAACTACATTTGATGATTTGATGATTTGGTTACAATCTGATGATCTGGTTACAATTTGGTTTTCAACGCGTGATAGTTTCGAAATATACCTTTTTGTTCCAAGCAATATATTCTTTTTGCTTTTTTCTATTGAAACTTTTATTGGAAGTCTGAGAATATTTATATTATATTTTTTATACTTATAAGTCCTGCTTATTTTATACTTTATATATATATATATATATATATATATATATATATATATATATATATATATATATNTATATATATATATATATATATATATATATATATATATAAGTCGTAAAATCAGTGACCGTTGAAGGGACATTCACGTTCAGAAAGAATGGAAGAAATTAATATTATGCCTTCAATGTTTATGTGCGATCCGTTTCTATTCTTCTTTGACATTTTTAATGACAGAAGTGAGTCGAGACTGCATATATCATTTCGTTGGTTTGAAGGAAAAGGAAAATTACATGTGTCTGTTTATTGTTTCTGTGAGAACGAATAATGAAATATATTCATCTTCTGATTAGTCGGTTTCAAGCATTGTAACTTGAATCTCTTTGTGCTCAAAACAGTTACTTCAAACAGCACTCATTGAACATGCTTCTCATAATTAAACATTCAACTGAGCAAATCGAAGTTTTGAATCTATTAAGCTCACACTGTTCTTCACATCCAATTAAAGAAGTACCACGCCAGGTTGTAGTTAAAGTAATAGTTATTGTCATGCATTCGAAATATATTATCTGACTAGCAACTTATTCGACAAGAACGCAATTAGAAAGGATTTAAATCAAAGGATAAAAAATTAACCCAATTATTCCTCATTGATACTGTGAGTGATAAAAACTTGTCATTTTTCAACACTTTTCATACATTTCTTTGAATTCATACTGAAAGATACGGAAATAATACGAACGGAGGCAACAGCTTGTCTTCCTTTGTAATCCTGGTCTGAATTACATCACGTGACTGTACCCGAGTCTGAAAATAAATGATGTGGTGGGTTGTGTGTGGGAGCCCGACACATAAATCAGCGTCTTGTGTTACCGTCGATTCGTTATATTGTGTTACAATAATACAATCCGAACTGTCAGTCTATTTGCAGGAAGTAGCCACGCTCTCTTTGACTTAATAGTATTTCTATTTATTCTCTCGAATACGTAATTATTTAAAAGTATGAAACGAAATGTCATACCTTACCTGAAGGAAATGATAGTTGTCTCTTGAGAAGTTAATTACTTTATGTATGGAGTTATTAATGGTAAAACGTTTCCAGATGAATAGTACACACCTCTCAGATTAATTTCTTATGAATACATTAAATGAATTACAAAGTAAGGTTAATTTATTTTACTGATGACAACAAACATTGTGTAATTTCGTTTAATCTTTCACGATTTCATTCTTATTAATTAAATAATCACCCATTTAAAATTTGTGTATCGTGGGAAAATACCGTAGAAGTTTTGTATCTTTAATCCTGATCTAGTAAATTTATAGTGCGGCGCTACTCGGCAAAGAGTATCAAGGGAAGTAAATTCGATTGTTGAGGGCAACGTTAATATATTACCTTTGACTAGATATAATTTTCAATTATTATTGATAATGTCTATAGGATTTAAGATGCTCAACCACCGTAACGAAAGCGTGTGCAGTAGGTTTGATCTCCCAACAAATATTTCTCAACTTCTCACCCACGAATGTAATTCCGTTCTCTCATATCGTTCCCACTCCGGTTGGTTGAGAGACTGTGATAAAAAAAAACAATGCTTCGCCAACGCATGGCTCACCCCGAGTGAAGTAAGACCGCAAACATACGTCTGGAGAAGTGATTATCCCACTTGTCAAAGGCATCGCAAAGTGTTTTCACAGTCTGCCAGGTCCAGTCACGAACTCCGCGGTTTCTAGTGAGGTGGACTTCATTTCAATGCCACGGCCTCTCCCAGGAAGGAAGGGCACGGCGCGCGCCACAGTGGGGCCAACACTCGCTCAAAACTTTACTTACACCAAACAATCGTGTTTTGTTTAGTAGATCTATGAATATATTTTAATTAAATATTGGAAATATCCTGCAATCCTCAGCAAGCGCACATTCCAGAAATTTTTATTGTTATAATTTATTGCTGAAGGAATTATTGAAAGTATATATTTACTTCTGAGTAATTTATCTTCAAGTATTTCCCTGATCTCAACTCTGACTTTTCTATTGTGTTATTGTGAATTTTTAGAAATGTTAAATTGCTCTCTTAAAGGGGGAGAGAGAAAAGAGTCACTCAACTAGGTGAAACACAAGTTTATATTCCTGCTTTGATGATAAATGTACTTTTTTTATACACTCAAATCACCTCATGACACTTAAATATATTTTGTGTTGTCAATTATCACTGTAAATACAATTATTTATAATCAGATTTAAAAGATATCCTTTGCCTCTATATTCAAATAACTACGATTCAAAAGAACTTCCTCTTCGCTGGAAAATTCCGTCATCACACGAAGTCATTTCTTTCTACGTCATCTTTTTTCATTCTGGTATCAACATTACCAATCACGAGCGCTATCCAACATATTATTGTGGTTCTGTTAAACAATTTTCAATCTGCGCTACACAATAGGTGCAGGAGAACGAGGCAGTGTGTATATTATTAAAACAATGAAATGGTGTGACTTGTAGATTATATGTAGTTGCATTATTATTGTTGTCATATTAAAATTTGTGACAAGTAGTAGTAATACTTTAAAATGACTTGGAAGATGTGTTTGCTTTAAAATAATCGCGTTTCCATTTTTCATATTCTTCATAAAGTACTAAAATAATTACTTAATACTAATACACAATTATTTGAATCTAAATGTTAATAATATTTATTTTAAAAGCTGCATTATTGGCCCACTGTGTGGCTAGGGGCCCGACGGGAACCGAACGCTCTTCGGAATACGAGGGGAAGGCAGGCGGGCGAGAGAATGTGCGAGCGGGCGGGCGCTAACGCTGCAAAACAAAGAAACCAGTTCGTTCCTCCTGAAACTCGCCGACGCTTCTCTACAAATACAATAAACAAGTTCGAATGGGCGCGTGGTGTTCCTTCAACAACACATTTCAACGTGGCGCAATACGACCCGCGGTGATTGCGCTCGCAGCGCCCACGGTGGCTGAAGTGCGCACTACGTGCTCGCTGATCGCTCACCAGGACGGTGCGGACGTGTTGAGACTGATACAACGAAGAATATTCGGGGAACTAAGTCTGCTTATTGGAAGAAGAAATCAGATTGGAATAGTACACATCGATGAAGGGTTCTTTTTAAAAACATAAAAATCAATCAGTTTATGCAAGGAATTCGAACAGGATAAAGGCAACCAATTCCTATTTATTAACGTCATTTTTAAGATTTATTATTATGGAGAGCAATAGAATTCTTATAAGAATACGAGCACTCATTGAATGTGGATCCAACGAAGAGGAGCGCACCGGTTGGCTAGTGCATTTCCAGAAGCGAACTGTGCATGTTGGCGGCCGGCGACAGAATGCGTGGCGGCTCAGTGGCGAGCGCGCGCTCATCTGAGTGATGGCGGGGGCAGTGGCGGGGTTGCGACGGGAATTGCAGCGCGGGGCCCGACGCGGTACGGGTCGCCGACGGTGGCGCGCACACAGCGCAGACTCCGGCGCCGCGCCCCGGGCGACAGCGCGCAGGTCACTTTCCTGCGGGTGGGCGGCGGCTGACGGGACTCCGCCCTTTCGCGCACGCCGCCCCCGCCGTCCCCGCCTCACCACTCCCCTCCCTTTCTACCTCACCGCCCCATCTCGTGCCACCCTGCCCGTCGCTGGCTCTCCCGCCGCCTCCTCCGCGCGCGGGACGCATCCGCCGTCCAGACCGTCCGTGTCTTCCTCGATGTTGGTTATTCTTCATAGCGCAGCCCCTCGTTCTTGGCTTCACGAGACGCTTGGGAGTGCCGGCTATTTAATTTAATTATGTTAACCACGCATCCTCACGGGCTTCCAGAAATAACTTACATCTCTCACTGCCTAATGAGACAGGGAACAGCGGGTGCTCGGGCTGCCTCGGGGTCTCGAAGCTCAGTAAGGTGCGTTTGTTTGTTGCAGGGTTGACCAACGCTTAGTCGGCTGACTGCCCACCCGCGCCGTACCGTCCCGACCCTGTCCTCCACGCCCCTCACATCCGCGCCCCCTCTCCACCCGCCACAATGTCCATCCGCTGTCCCGCCCGCGGCTTCGGAGGAAGTAACATATGGACCTCACACCTGCTGAGGCGGCCTCGAGTAAACCATTTACCAGTGCGGACTATCACTTGTTCGAAACAGTGCCGTCGCCGCAGGACCGATCCGCCCTAACACCTCCTCCCGCGCGCCGGGATTATGTCGTTCGGTGGCAAACAATACTCGGTGAGTGTCTAAACCGGCGCCTACAGACTCGTTTGGACCTCACACGACCACGTTGATTTTTTTTGGTTCTCGAACTCCGAGAGAGCGGCTATTCAAGGACTCTGACATGTGATTGCTCCGTGATTGCTCTACAAAGGATCAGAGGTTGTGGCATTTATCAAGATAATATTGATATTTATTGAAAAGTATTTTTTTCTCGTTAGTGTTTACATTTTTGTCTCTTTTTTACGACAAACGAAAAGTAATATTTTAAGATAATATTGTAATTATAGAGGAGACATTGACTTGACGTGTGTGTCTTGGATAGAGCACGTACTACAATCATCAGTGACATCGGTTGAATTTTATCAGTTGACATTGAGACACTGGACAATTGTAATTATTGTCCAGTGATACACTACTGAGTTAAGTTAGTTACGTATCATGAAACAATTTCCTGTGCCCACTCCCAGTAAGCACCTAATATTCAATTTGAGCTGTACAATTACCTCTCAGTTCTCGCCTGAGAGAGATTACATAAAAGACGCGCGTTCTCCCTCATGGATCGCTTTCCTCATCTGCAGTTGCTCATTTCAACCCGCAATATAGCGTCAAGTTTACTAGTTCAGTAATACTCCTGCAAACAAAAGCCAAGACTCGGCGCAGTACCATCTTGAGGAAAATTGTAATGCATAAATAACGACATACATGAGATGTCCTCCGTAGGGGCGAGTCGGGTCGTGGGGTGGTTAAAAAGGCAGCAGAGTTTAAGGCTGGAGTTTCGATGAGGGTGCCATTGGCGGCTTCTGTTGTGTATATTGCCTTTCTCTTATCCTTATTGCGTCGCTTTTCCTTTCCTCCGCGCCGCCGGGGGGTTGCTTGTGCCTCCCGCTCCGTCTGTATAGCATGGAAAATCTTGGCGACCCCATGTTGTCTGCAAGGAAATAAAGGTAACGACACGGGAGCCACGGAGTACAGGGTGCATCGCCCTTCTTATTACAAAATATGCAAATACGAGCGTGCCAACTCCAGTTTAGATTTATATCATTTCATCCAGCAGCCTGGGTGGCGACCCGCCGTTTCCCGTCCCCTCACTGACGGAGGCGCGCCAGTGGATGTGGGGTGGGCGTGCGACCCATCCGGGAAGGGAGCAAAGGCGGGGAAAGGCGTAGTGATGGGGAAGACATGGCTTTTTTAAATGACCTTACGCCTGTTACATGAATACTGAGTTCCGCACTGCCGATACCGACGAAGATAACACGGGAAGAAGCTGATTTGGGGGATTATTTTTAAATTCCCGTAGCGGCAAGAACTTTTTCAAGCATGTACGAGACAAGACTTCTTTCTGATTATGGAGAATAAGAAACGCATTAAGGAAATTGAGGTTTGGCTCGCGGTTTGCATGAATTAAAAGAAATGAGCAAGTCGTAGTGAGTGTGATATGGTCGACGGGGAGTGCTGTTGTGTGCTGTCGTGCAGTGGTAAAGCAGCCTGGAATATCTTCCGAGTCAACGTCGCACGCTAGTCCCTCCGCCAAAACAATGGATATGGGAGACGAGTCTGGACTTCCTGGAATTTATCAAGGAACTTGCAGAAACTTCGAATGCAGAATTTCATAACTGAGTGTATCTCTTCGTCTTTTCTCTCCAGTCCCTAGGAACTTCTTACTCGCAGCATTTGAGAGCCCCTCTTTCCCTTGTAAACCACAATCATTTCAGTTCTGGCCGTTACTGCTATGAAGGGGTTGCTGAAACCGAGGGCTCGGTATATCCTTCTCCACAATATCAAGAAATAATACCGAAGACTGCCGCAACGGGCGGAGGGACGTTGTACTTTGGAGCTAAGACATGCTGAGGGGAGATGGAAATCCCTCAACACAAACCATAAGTCGCTAATACCGGTAGATTTTATGACAAAATAACTCAAACTACGCGCCAATAACAGGTAGATAATGTCGCTAGTTACACGTTCATTTGTCTCCAGCAAGTACTCCCGCGACGCTGAAGATATCTGCGCGAGTGGGTATAGTGGGGCCAGAACTGGTAGAACCGAGCGTGGGGGAAGACGTGCGACGTGGCTTTCCATCAATATTGCAAGCTCCTTGATGACTTGTGTGAGGCCACGACACCCTCTCACACGTCTCCTTAACTACACTGCGATGTTGTAAAATAATACTGTCTCTCTTTGTCGAGGATTGCTGACAAATATTTTATTTGCCACACGACAAATTGAGTGCGATTTAATAATAAACGTTAATTTTATTTTAATTTAATAATGTCATTCAATTTATTTTGAGAATATGTTTTTTTGTAAGAGTTGTTTCAAGTTACAGAAAAGGATGAATTATAGCACTTCAACTAAAAGAGAATACTCAAAATTTGGTGTTAATTCTAATTTATAATCAATCTATTCTAGGTTATCAGTAATCCGTTTTACGTTATCATTACACTTCTTATGCTTTGTACGTGGTTAAATAGTTTTGTGACTCTTCCATAATCATGCCTTTTGATTTTGATTCTAATTAATGCTTCCGACGTATAATTAGTATTCCCCCCCCTTATTTGCAACGTTGAGCAAGTTACGTTCTTTCCCTTGAACATAATAAATAGTGAATTCCACTTCCTTAATTTACAGGGAAATCTTTGGATTTACGTTCCTTATTCTTTTCTTTATGCTTTACGATTTCGCAAATAATTATTTCCTCAAGTTACTTGAAAATATCCTTGTGATTTTTAAAATTTCAGTCTCTAATGCGACTCCATTGAAAGCGCATTTTATAATTCTTGAAAAGGGGTCTTACTTCTGTAGAATAGTAGCCACAGCATTCAACGACAAAATACAATTTTAATATATCTGCTGTGTTCCCATTCATACAGCTCCATGCATATTTCAGTGAGCTTGTGCGGAAGTAGCGATAAATTCGCAGACCAGCTGGTGAGCTTCCGTTAGCTGGGACCTTAATATCCTAAATTCGTTCTTGAACATGCCGGCTTATTCGTCTTCCAGATGATTCCTCTGTGGCACCAATAACGCTTTCGCGGTAATAAGAAAAGCGTAGTTTATGTTTCCTCGTGTTATTTTTTTTCTTCTTCGGTGTGCCGTTGCTTTTGTCATAATCATTTGATTCCCCTGAGAAGAATTTCATCTCCCTGCTGGAAGATCTACGTCTGCGCCTCACTCCTCTCAGTCTTCACCATCGTGTGGCGAAGTGGGATCCCCACCCTCCTCCGGCTCCCTCTTCGCGGGAATTAATCACTTCGCCAGTCTAGTCTGCACACACGAGCTTTCTGCCGCAAATTTTTCTCTAATGAGGCGTCGGAGAGCTCCGAGCGCAATCTGCCTTATTGTCTTCACTTGGGAGCATGTGACCCCAGAGTGTGCTCTACTACTCAAGTGAATGCAATCAATGCTGCGATCTCCATTGCTTTCCTCGTCGTGAGGAAGTTTTAGGCATTTGTACGGTCTCCGTGGAATTTACTCACACTTTTCTACAGTTTACTCCAACTTCCTGAAAAATACTTGTATACCAACTTGTAAACTCATTTTCGGGAACTCAGATGAAAACAAGTTTATCGGAGATTGTTAAGTACTTTCAGGTTTAACTTTGCTTCGAAAACCTTTGTTTAACATGTATTTCTTCATATTTGGAGGTCATCCGGTTTTACATGAAATACTTAATATAACAGACGTAATAACAAAATGTTATTAAATCTCGCAGTAATTCAGTTTGTCTCATTAGTTCCCAATCTTCTTCTAAGATATACACATATAAGTTTAAGATATACACATAAAAACTATTCATTACGAAACAAGCAACAGCTTATAAGTAATTTACGCAGATCCCCGTAAGCACATTTCATCAGCTTAACGTTCTATGAGTATTGAGCTCACATTCAAGAATTCTTGTAGTACTTCTCAAACACTGAAGAGTTATCGTAAGGCTTCTATCTTTGCCTCATTCGTGATGGATTTCATTCGAATCGAAAACTAAACTCAGAAGATTCGAGTCTAAGTGAGGTAAGTGCACTGATGCGCGTGCGAAGAGGAGGGGGTATGAGAAACTACTTGGAAGAGCAAGCATGGAATGTTTCCATCTGACAGCGTTGATTTACGGAGGCTTCTTGGGAGGGGAACGGATCACCGAAACTTCCTCCGTCTCCAATTTCCAACTTCCCTTCGGCAGATGCATCAACCTGGGAATTTTATGTATGAGATAAAAGTAATATTATTCCTTCGTCTGACTTAAGGAGAGTTACAACATAATTCGAAGTAGTTTTGCAAAATGTACTGCGGAAATGATCTAAGAAGAATTATTCCTCCTCGCAACGGTATCGATAATTTTTCTGTAAAAAATGTTCTTATTAAATGAGTAGATAATTTATGGGGTGATAATTAACTTGAGGGGCACATAAGAGTGACGTATAATGAGATGGACAATAATGTGTTGGATGGATTGAAACTATTTTTCGCATGCAAATGTTTAGGTACAAAAAATTATTTACAGTTCTGAAATTTAAAATTATGAAATAGCACACAGAGTAATATATTCTCTCTAAAAGAAAAAAAAACAATTCCTCTCAGTGGTTAAAGGTTATTTTAATTATATATTGATACGTTAAATACAAAAATTATGAAGTATATTTTAATTCTTAACGGATTGTCAAATCTTTAATAACTTTTATTGCGGACAATACTACTCAAAATTTCATGAGCAAGATTGCTTAATTTCAAAGACTTATCCATTCTCAAACTTAGCAACGCATCTACTAATTCTGAAGGCCTTTTATAGTTTGTGTGATATTTGACGGGCTGCTCTTTCAACTTTTTTTCTGTCTGTTCGTCGGCCCTCCCCGCGGACTCGAAGCCGTGCCATTAGATGCCCCGACGCATTAACGCTGTGCGCGGTCTGACCGGAACAACCGTGAGGGGACACTGTTGAACGCTCATGAATCCGTAGAGTCCAGGGCATGGGAGGAGTGAGAGCGGGTCTTCGGCGAGGCAAGTTGCGTCGTTACCACGTTTATGCATTTCTGTCTTAAGCTCCCGATCTTATCCGTGGATCCCAGTTCTTAAAGGACAGCGTACCTTGGAGCCTTCATACAGCGTGAGATTAGCAACCGGCACATTTCCGGTGCCGTGAGGTTTTCCATATAATTTTGGTCTCTTCCCCTATCCTTGTTTCTTTCTGCAGTCGTGACAAGCCTGTTGGATGAATCAATCTCCTTCCATTGCAAACGTATCCCCTTCCACTGCACGCCGCGAGCCGGCTGCATGTTTCACAGTCTCAACGAAAAGTAATTATTTTGATATAAATCATAGCTCGGCTTGACAGTTTCCTTAGCAAAGGAGGAGGGGAGGGACGGAGTGTCTGCGGGAGGGTGAAACTCTGGTAGTGGAGATTAAAAAAGACAGCGGCAGCGGCAGTGGCAGCATCGCCACCATCACGGCGTCAAGCGCGAGAAGAAAAGGAAAACTCACCCCAGTGTGTTTCAACCCTCAAATGCAGCCCTTTGCTTGGGAGAGTTGTTGCAGAGTGTTTTTGTCAAAAGTGGAATGAAATTAGGAGAGGGTTGTCTTTCGACCTTCCTCTGTGATGCGAACAAGGGTTTGCCCGCGTGCGATCGCCATCTGTGCGCTTTGAACATGACGCGGCGCATTGGTCCACCCTCTTCCCGGAACTCCCCGCGCACCGAGACCTGTGATTTGCGCCCCAAAAATCCGTCAAAGTGAGTCTTTGCACCTCTGGATCGGGACTCTTACACCTCTTTTTAAAGCAATGCCTAAGGCTCTCAGGTAAATTGACTACGCCCTTCAGATTTCATATTCACCCAATCGAATTGAAACTACGAAGTACGTTGGGTTAAATAACCTCTTTCATTTTTTACTCTGCGTAGAAGCAGTGGGAGGATAATTATGAATTGCGATTCGAAACATTGCAGTAATTACAAAGTTCGCGGCTGAGCTACTGATACAGTCGACTTGTTCCATGAGTAGGAATGTGCTTCATCATACTGCCATTACAAATTGCTTTTGCTTTTGTTATGTCGAGTGAAAGACAAAACGAGACTCGAGTGCTTGAAACAGACGAGATCACGTGAACAAAATTAAGCGAATTTATATGTGAAGAGATGGCGTAAAATAATTATGTGCCTCGTTGCGATATTAAATTCGTCGCTGTAACAGAATATCTTTGATTTGGTCAGACGTTAGACAACGAGTCGTTCATTAGGTTACGTGCCAATGATACTTTGACTTGATGGAAAACGGGGGAAGCGGTAGCCGAAGTCGGGAGAATGGAAGGAAGAGAGAGAGAGAATACAAAGCCACAAGAAGAAGACTGGTTTAGAGTAAAGAAGGGGGAAGAAAGGGTTGCATGGAATCGTAGAGAGGACGATGCAAGGGAGAACCTTCAAATTTCGTTACGATTCCAAAGCCGGAATAATTATTACAGGGGGCGGAAGCAGGCGAGCTGTAAGACCTGCGGCGAGTCGGGGCTCGATTCGGTTAACTTGATTCCAGTTAAGCGACACTTTACTTGGACCTTGAGGCTGCATGGAGGAGGTTGCTGCGGAGGAGGGTACAATGTGTGGATGAGCGTGGACGCGGGCGGCGATGAAGGTGGATGGGCCCAATAAGAGATGGAAGGGGGAATTGGGAGACGACAAGCATCCGCATGGAGATTTCCTGTGGGTCATGTGAAGTGAACAGATTCAGAAATTCATAACTAACACTGTTCCTCTGCCATTTTTACCCCTATTTACCCGTAAAGAATTCATTCTAATGAAAACATAGGGTAGTCACGTCATTGAAATCCTAACATTGTGATGTTTAAGAAAGGGATTTTCCTAGAAGTTTGATATCAAACCTCGCAGTTTATAAAAGTATTTCTCTTCTGGTTATTTTGGAATTATTTTTAACTGCATTTTTTAAGTCTTGCTAATATCTGTAGAAATGTTTGTTATAAAGTTTGTTTTTATCCCTCCTTAAGTTATGAATCAAATTTGAATATTGAAATGAATATTTTCTCCAGTTTTAAAATCTCGTGCGTCAATTCTATTGTGTTAAAAGAGACTTGGCGGTTGTCAGCGAGTAACGTTCTTTACATTCGTTTCCCAGTCTTTGCTTGTTTCTGAAAAAATAAGATATATTAAACCTATTTCGATTGAACCTCCTCCATCGTCTTTTCAGGTACAGTGTACAAATAAATTGCATCTGAAACTTACTCCAGTCAATTTGTAAATGGAGACAATCTACTGTGGACCTTCATTAAAACGTGTAACTTACTCCCCTTTACTCGAATAACCTCTAAACAATATGATTCATTCCGCCCGCCCTTTAATGATAAATGTTCCATTTGTATTTCTCCTGTCGAACCATTACGATCCCCACGGTGCGGTGTCTGACGGTTTCTTGTAGGGCGACATCCACTAAAGGACGATGGCGAGGGTGTTCTCAGATTAGACAGGACACGTTTTGATTTGAGACTCCCCTCTCGTCAGAGAGCAAGAGAGACGCAGTGCGGGGAGGCAGTGTGCGAGTTCCAGGGGATGCAAGGGTGTGCAGGGGGAAGTGGAGGATGGACGGTGTAGAGTGCACCCTTTCCTTCGGATAGTTTTCCTCTGCTCAATTCGACGAGACGACGCGCCGTCTCCAAGGAGAAGACTTGTTAGCGACTCACAGCCAAGGTTTTATGCTTTGATGGGCTCTCCTAGACATACCACTCGCGTTCGTGGAGACGCAGGAAATATTTCACTTAATTAGCGAATTAGAAGACTGAGCAGATTTGCATTCTTTTGAAAAGTTTAAAGACATTGAGAAATTATGCAGCAAATGTAATTATTTCATTTGTTTAGTTTTCATTGAAATAAATGGATTCTCATAATTTTCGTAACGAGTTGCATTACTTTAACATAATTTTGTATTAATTTACTAAATAATAATTACCTATATTTTTTTACGAACTGATTTTATTTTTAATGATGTGACTCGTCATCTGAAAGTGCTTTGATTTGGAAGTGAGAATGGTAGCACTTAGTAGTTGCTTGCTACAAAATATCTCAATGCTAACATCTTCTAAATGCAAAGAAGTAGCTATGTTACGAAACAGTCAATCCGGTATTCGCTTTCTCGAAAGATTTACTTTATTGTTATTGCGTGAAAGTTTTGATTAATCTTTAAATAAAAACACATTGCGCTATCTTGACGAAGAAGAGGACAATCGGCCGAGGTTCGCTACTCCACACCCGACTGTTCATATGGTAATACAGTCAGGTGACGGCAAGGGAGGGTGCGTCCCCTAAGGGGAAAGGGAAGGAGCACGAAGCGGAATCGGGTTGATGCGAGGAAGTCGCGATGTAGGGTGCACAGGCGTGGGCGTCCTCGTGCACGGGATGAATATTATGCCTTTTGTCCGAGAAAAGCCAACATGATTTTTTCCCCTCAGTTGTCATTTTCATTAGTCACAGAATTCTCTCTCTCACTCTCCGCCTTGAGAGTTATTCAAATATTTGAAAAATAAAATATCTAATTCCAAAACAATCATATTTTTTTAAACTAGACCTTGAAATGATTGCAAATATTCTTTTAGTGCCTTTTATGGATATGGTCTCATTACGTCATATGACTGCAACGCAATTTAATCAAGATATATTCTGTAAATAGCCCTTTCCGGGTACGTTCGTCTATTTTAAAAATTATTCGAGATAAAGAGATGTGGTTTATGATTAACCACGATAGAAAGGGAAATATTTAGTTCATTGCTTTAATTTAAAGCACGCTGTTTTTTTTCATAATATACTTCATAGCTTTAATTTAAAATATATCGGAGAAGGAATGTATTCGACCAAACTTTACATTTTTAATGAAACAATTACATGGAGAATAATAAAGTTAACTCCTCAGCGTTACATTCAGTCCCGACAGCAAATTGTCAATAAATACTATTATTTTGCATGCTCCGTTTAATAACTCGTTAAAAGACAGACCAATGATATAACATTTTTTTGCAGACAACAGTTTCGTTTAAATATCATTGAATAAAAACACTGTGTAAGGACACCCGGCAAGTAATGAATCTGTGAGCTTTTCAAATCGTTTAAAAGTAATGCGGTATAACTTTTCCAATATTTATTGATATATTTTTTAAGTATCAATATTCACATGGGATGGAATCCAGATTTTGATTTTGGATAGGTTTGGATCGATATTTTGAACTGAGGTCCTTCGTGGAGTAACGCAGTATGAGATATGAGGGGATGGCAGCAAGGAACGCGCTTGAGCTTTGGATCGCGTACGTCTCTGATAAAAGCGCTATCGTTTCCTTTTTAAGGACCATCCATACATTGCATGACTCAAAAATTACCAATTTTAAACATCTCCCTCTTCTACGTAATTGACCTGTGACGATATCTCATGTCCCCTCCACATAATTACGTAACGCTAGCCCTCCCGCCTTCCTTCCCCGAGAAGAAACGTTTTTGTTGCTTTTGCAAAATTCGGGGAACATCTTTACTGAATTAATTGTTCTTTCGTCATTGTTCTGTGCTGTCATTGAACAGTTGAGAACAAGGACTACAGCGACAAGCTTCAACAAAGTTGAAAGAACTGAATAAAATGAGCCATAAAATTTAGCGTTACTTTACACCAAGGCTCCCCGGGGTGCATAACGCAATTTCAGGATGACCCCTACAAATCATGAGACTCATATATGAATTATTGATAGAACGATAAATATAAAAGTAATGTAATTATAGAGCAAATAAGGAATTATTTCATTTTTTTTCAAATGCAACACAAGACTAATCGAAACGTGTAAAAAAGGGAGCTACGTTTTGCTACTGGTCGGCAGACGATGCCCTTGCTTATCTCCTCGTGTGAGTAGCCTTTGAGAGCTGCGCAGCTGCGGACACTTTCGAGGTCCCCGCTCCCGCTTTTCGAAGCGTCCCGCCTTCTTGTGACCGGCGCGCTTCTCGACTCGACTCTTCGCTTCACCCTCCGAGAAGGAAACGCGTGCTTTCTGGCGTGCGCGTGGAGGACTCTCTAGAGACAAAACGTCGCGTCCGCAGACAATCCACGGCAAGTAAACAATAGCGGTACAAGTTCCTTCTGGGACGCGACCCCGATTCCGACAGCGCGGCATCCGGCAGTGCGTCGAGGGGAGGGACGAGCATATGCCGCCATCACTCGTCTCGTCTGTCTGAGAGACTCGTATGGCTTGATTTGCGATCGCGCTCATTAACAGACGCGAAACGTCTTTCATGTTGGATAAACAAGTTTATGAGCTGTAATGGTGTTAAAGGTTGTATTTTTAATTTTAATGACGTCTTTGTCATGTTTCCAATCACGTTTGAAAGTGAAGAGAAGCCCTTTATGTTAATATATGAAGATAAACGACATGATGAAGGACAAGAAACGTTATAAAATTTAACTAACTTCAGTATCGTCTTCCAAAAAACAATCTTCGTACATTTAATACTTTTGAAAGTTAAACATTCTTTGGTGAATTGATGTGAAACGCTCACTCAAACTCTGTCATACGATTCTCTATTATTAAGTTAATCTTCTCCTTTACAATTTGTTGTTTTTTCCTCTTCATTTATCTTCTCGCTACCTTAATAATTACTCCGAAGATAGCAACGTGTGTTTTAATCCCGAGTACTTAGCATAAACAAAGATCCGATTTCTCCATCTTAGTGCTGAACACCCGTGCCAGATGTACATTCGCATGTTCTACGTCCATTGAGGCCATTCCGGACAATCTTCTCTCACGGACCTTTTGATAGCACCGCCGCGCCGGCGTATGTCTTCTTTGCATATCAAATAATGGTCCGGTCTCATTCCTTATTGTGGGTGTAGTTGAAGAGATTTGTCGTGATATGGAGAGCTCCGAGATTGAGGGGATTGTTCCTTCTCGTCTTTGAAGCGTCGCTGCTTTCGCTGCTTCACTGTAATTTTCTCGATCGAGGGTGTTTATCCAAGCCTGTCCTATTGCGTACGGAATGGTTCTCTGTCATTTCCAAATAAACGCATCGGAATGAAGAAACAATAATTAGAGTGATTTCCCCTTCGGAAGGATTCGCTACTGACTGAAGATATAATAGAGACGCTGCCATCTGGATTCAACCCTTTCAGCGTGCGTCGGGTACAAAAAGCAGGGCGTAGTAGGACTATTGTTTCCGCAAACTAGCGATCTTCATCACAATGAAGAGTATTCCTATTGGAGGTATGCGTACGCGGGATAAGAGCTCCAAGGCTTCCGTTTCTTCTACCCGTAAACAAGAGAGCTTCTCAAGAGATCGACCTCGAAAGGCGCATACAAGCCTTCGCCACTGTCGCACATCGCTCACGCGTGTTTGGCCCTTCTGCCCGTCTGGGCGAGTGGGCGGGCGGCAGCGGTGGAGAGAGGTGTTCAAAGCGCGGACACTTTGGCGAGGCGGACGCCGAGTAACATTGAGGCGCGAACAATGGTGCGAGCGAAGCAGCCTACTGCTGTGCAGCGCCAGCTAACCGGCCGGCCGGCAGACCGGCCAACGATGCGATGCAGGGCAAGCGCCGCCCCCGTCGCCCGCTGTAGCTTCGCCGCATCCGAAGCGCGCTTGTGTTTGCGCTTCGCCAGCCGAGGAGTTGCCGCCTCCATCCCTCAACGCTACGCCTACAGCGGACCACTCGTTGCTTCGCGCAATTCTCCGCTTGGTTGCGGAGTCGCTAAGCGAGTATTAAACTTGGTGTTTCGGAGAAATGCGGACCGACTTTCACGACTGAAGCACTAAATATACTCACTAATTATAGAAAAACATAAGTATTAGTGTTCGTCATTTTCCCCATTTATTTCAACGATACAGTGTGTGGCCTTTGTCACAATTTTCTTTTCTTTGTAGTATTGATAGAGAGACGTCTTATTAATTCTCAATTCACACGAATACATTTATTATCTCTCTTCAGGAGATACTTTACCTCAACCTTCCCTAGGTGGGGATAAAATCACCATAAGATGTAGAAACCGATGGATCTACTTGGATTCAAATGCAATAACAATCTTAATTTTCTTTTCAATATTATTATTATTATTATTATTATTATTGTTTTTATTTTGTCAATATTTCTTTCATTTGACCTGTCCAAATCTATAAACTGCGAGTCACGAGTACGTAGAATATTCAGTATAGTACTCTCGGTTGCAAGTTTACTGCATCTTCCAAAACATCTTTTCACTAGAATTGCCATCATTTTCAGGAGTCTGAATTTTGGTGTTCTGACCGGTTATTGCAAAAATCGAAAGCGTGTATGGAAACTTAATATATTAAATATAAATAGAATACAACGGACAAAATATTTCGTTAAATCGTAACTACAATTCACCTCAATCGTACTATGAGAATTCAGGGGTGCCCACAAGGGGGAGGGGGTCGAGACGCAAACTGCGTAATTAAAAATGTTTTTTGGAAGGTTTGAAAAATGGAGGTTTTTTCGAAGTTTAGAACGTTTAATAGTTAAATAAGAAATAAACTTCTAAACATAGCATATATTAAAATAAAAATCATGACTGTCGTATTAATTTTTTTAACTTAACGGACATTTTAACATGATAAATAATTTCAATTCATTTTCAAAACTGATGAATAAATCGTAAAAAGTCATGCCGAGCAAGAGATCTAGACCGCTGAATAAGCAGACACGAGCGTGGGATACGGGTCGGGTCTTGTGTATCAAAAGACCGGGAGACTAGTCGCCTCGCGTAAATGAAGAAGTGACAACAGATACCTGCCTCTCTATATCGCAATGGAAAGATTACACAACAGACGACCGATCTAGAGAACAGCGTTGCACTGAAGATTCATTGGTTTCCCTTCAGTGTATTAGTTTACTGTGCGTGATCAGGATCGGAGCTCAATTTTGTTTCTCGTCATTTTTCCCATCTACCGCCGTTTGGGAGCCTGCGTGTTTTTTTATAGTGCTTTACCCGATATGTGAGGAATGAACCAATTTTCACTGTTTTGGCAATAGTTTTTGCGTTTCTTGTGAGTCATAAACTCTTAAATATAAGTGGATAGAACTTTACCGAAAATATTTAAAATAAATGTAAATCTCAAAATTTCATTTTAGCGCAAATGAATCTGAATACATGGAAATGGTAACTGAGTATGGTTCTTTGAAAATTTAAAAATTCAAACTCTGTTCTTCTACTTTCTTAATTTTTAGCTGCTGAAATATAAATTAAAACCAAATTATATTTTGTAATCTCATTTAAATTTATCCTTCATCAGTAAAATGGATATAGGTGATGAACATTCTTTTTACCGTCTCATATACGTGGTCTTCGAGACAATCTAACGAAGTAAAAAAAATCGCGAGATTTTGACGGAAATATTCGTTTTTAGTGTCTCTGATACCGAATTCTTTTGTAATACGACGTGCGTAATACCGAATAGCTTGTAAAATATCGGAAAGCGGCTGACAACCTCCCTCACTGACACCACTTCTTCGTTCCCAATTGCTCTCTGACACATAACCTTTCGCTCACTCAAACATCCTGACTTTTTGCGATGGGAATGATTCGCCTACTGGATATTTCTTAGTGCGAACTATTTTTTACCGCGCATGTCAAAGAAAAAATAGTTTTATTTTGGATTCTGCGCAAAATTTATAGAAAATTTGTACAAAACAATTGCCATTTTCAAGCAATCACTTTCCCCTAATTTAAAACGCAGATGATTAAACTGCTGTTGTCAACATCAATATAGAATGCATGAAAATCGTTACTTTTTTCTTTGTAATGTTAGTTTGCTTACTATATAGACGAGAGTCTTGAAAGTGTATGAGAAAGCATATGCACGAGTTTTGCAAAAGGTTTTCATATGGAGTTAGGGTAAATAAGAGGAATAAAGTTGTAAAATATTTATAAATTTTTGTAATATGTGATTTGGAAGAGAGTCAGAGCGGGGGAA
>NNCF01126014.1:1002226-1057860 GCA_002313205.1 Laupala kohalensis
TCAGAACCTTACTTTGTCTCCACTTCCGAGCAAGCTTACTTGCCCAAGCAACTCATATCTTACGCTTTACGCTCTGCTTCGTATTTAGCGCTGTTGTGCATTCCGTGCGATGCGCCGTCCGTTCTTTCCTGGACCAACGGTTCTACTTCCGTTCCCCTCACTGCCCTTCTTGCCCAAGCTTTCGCCCCGAAATTTCACACAACGCGCGCCACTATTAGCGTTCGCTCCGCGGCACGTGCAGCCCAATGCCCGTCCCGCGAACTCTATACACTCGGGATTCGCGCATCTGTCTGCACACATGTGTTCTCATCTTCACACGTGGCCCACTCCGCCTATCCACCCACGCGTATATGAGCGCTGGTGATAGAGGAAGGTAGCCGCGAAGTCTGGGGTGCCGTTGGAGGAGAGGAGCGACGCCGCTCCGAGGAACCTCCTGGGCGCTCTCGCCGTTTCCGCTTCCTTCTCCCGTGTTCCCGCGCCCTCCTCCGCTCGCGTCACCCTTCGCTCTGTCCCCACCTCTCCACCGCCGCCTCCGTCTGCAGGACCACTCTGCTCGCTTCCTTCCTTCCTTCGTCTCAATTGCCGCACCAGCGTCGTGTGTACCCTTCCTTGTACCCCAATAACGTCAGGCTAATTACACACATAACATCATATTAAGTATGATTACCGCGCTCTGCTTTCTATGCCCGTGTAATTCAATTACACAGTTCTACTCTCAGACATTCTACCGTTTCGTTGCTGTTCGGGGGAGAGAAGAGGGAGTATTTTAATAGTGCAACTGGGCTCTCGCCGAAGGAATTGATACAACTGATTCTCCCTCAATTCTCTGCGGACGCCACATTGATGCATCCAAATAAGAAAATTGCTTCCTTTTGACGAGTAATTGCATCTCGGGGAAAAGAGGAAAGATGTAAGACATTTTTTGAAAAGAGCTTGTATAAATACACGCTGGGCATTCATGCTCGGACTGGACGAAGAATAAATTGCACACTTGGAAGCCGCTGTTTTATTTTAATAAAAAAGACACAATTGGGCGAATGTTTCCATGAAGTTCCCCAAGATGTTTTTGCTAAGAAACGATAGAAGTGTGTGCGCGTGCAGAAAGTCGATGGGCATGTGAGGAGGTGAGGGAGAGGGGACTGTTTGAATAGCGACAGACGGTGCCAGCGTCCGCACGGGTACTACTCGTCTCCGCCTCCTCCCTCCCGAAGCAACCTCATCGGCACCGTCTTCTTTGAATGGGTCAAGGGGGATTTCCTTTGACTGTAATATAACTGCCCCTTAATTTCAACCCAAACAGAAGTAGTCAGAGCTCGCTATATCTTATGGAAGTGCTATTTACACAGCATGGCCTAGCTCCCAAGGGGGCCTGTCCGCTTTCCCTTCATTGATAAGATAGAACTTCAGGAAGAGAGAAAACAAAAGCTGATGTTAAAACATTCTCACCAAACACTGCCACTTGAGGAAAACACGATGAAAGAAAAATATTTTTTTAAGCACTCAAAAATCTTGAGAGGGTAGGAAAAATATACCTATTTCGAGTGAGCGAATTTCACACTTTGAATATACCGACGGTTGGGGAGGAAGTATATTCAAGCGGATACGGAATATGACGCCTAGGAAATTGACGCGGAGAGAAAGAAAAGCACAACTGAAAAAAGATAAAAAAAGTAATTCAATCCAGCGAAAGAAGCGGAGGCGGCGCGAAAGATTTTCACCGGAAAATCTGCCAGCAAAATAAACTCTGAGCCACGATCATATAAGATAAATGAAGAGGGGATTCTTTTCCGGTAAGTGCAAGGAAATGTATACAAGTGTTCGAGCGCTCCACGAGCTTGAGGGATGGTCGGAAGAGGGAAGGAGGGTAGTAGGGTGTCTTCGTAGGAGTGGGCACGCCATGTGGTGGGTGGGAAGCTTGTGGTTCGAGTTACACCGCTCGTTGGGTGATGCCACTTCTCGCAAAGCGTCAAAACAAACCTCAGTCCATTACACTCTTTTCTCTCGAGTGACGTATTCCTTAGTTGCTACAAATTCCTCTTCATTTTGTGAACATTTTCGTTTTTTATACCTTCTGCCGTTTCTCCAACATAATCACTTTTTTAAATATTTTTTATGATTACTATTATATTAGGTAGTTCTTTCTAACTATTTGGAAAATATGTTAAGAGTAAAGGTCAGGACATAGTAAGCAATTATCATTGCCGAACCAGACTTTTTTACGAGTGACTGGGTTTCCGGCGTGCCCAAAAATTATTAATGTTATTATAAATTAATCAAATATCCATTTGATTTGATTGCATAAGTTTAGCTTTGTTTGTATTTATATTTCGAACAACTGTTGATATTGTAATTGTTAAATTTTTGGAGGATAATCATACACGTACATATGTGTGTATTTATCTCGTACTTATACATATATGTGTGTATATAATAAAAAATGCTTAGCTCTTCTGTGGATCAAGTTTTCTTTCATTTAGGTGTTTTTATACCAGTCGGAATGTTTGTACTTTCGTGCGAATTACAGGCGTTCATATGAGTTTACTCGTGCAGTTAGCTCAATGTACTGCGAACAGTTGGGAATAAATTAATAATGGCGTTTGAAAATCGTATCTCCCCTTTTGCTCTTAATTTTTATTTTTCGATTATGCGGATCGATGAAAAAATATAAACAAAGGGTTAGTGAGTTCTTTTGTTCATTGCGATTTTATCGTTTTGCTCGATTATTCTGATATCGTATCAGTTATTTACTACATCACCGATGTGTAAATATCAAATCATACACAAAATGGAACAAATGTATTTGAGCTAAGGCACCCCAAAAATATTGACGCTACAACATTGATAGCACAAGCACATTCCTATGGATCAATATGCAAACGTGAACAAGCAATTGTTGGCGATGACCTGTGAAATTGAACACTTTAATATGTTTTTTTTTACAAGAGAAGGGTGTATTTATTTTATATGGACAAGTAAAATAAATTTATTAGAATATTTACTAATTTTTTAACTTGATATCATCTGATGATGACATGATGCTTTCATATCATGGATTTTATGGAAGAAGATTTTTAGTTGACATTCAATATTTGAGTGACATCTGAGAGTTTCTCGGGAGATCTGATACATTTAGTTTAACTCATGAGATATTTATGTTTGAGTATAAGACTCTTCTAAATTAAGATAGATCGAATGAAAAGACCAATTCCGAATTATTATTTTCCATGAAATCGTATACCACGGGGTAAGTTCTTCCCCATAGACTGGCCGACACCTCATTTCTGCGTTTTGTTGCTTGCAGCCGAACTGAAGATGGACGTGTTGCGAGAGCGGGAGGTGAAGGAGAGCCTGGAACGGCAGCTGCTGGACGAGCAGAAGATAAGGGGTGAGTGACGCTCGCCATCCGTTGGAGCGACTGCAGCATGCATGCGCGCTATCCCTCGCCTTCTGTCCTCGTGAATAAACGTTTGCGCGAAAAAAGAAATAAACTGAGGGAGAACAGAATATTGTAACGTCTTTCTGTACTCTACGTTTATCCCAAATGCGTGTTTTTTCCAGACATGAACGATAGTTGTCTATTTGTTGATTTACCTTCGAATTCTTCTTTCAGTATGCAAATCGTAATGAACATTTTCCACGTAGTCTAATGTTTGTCTCCATAATACTGCTCTTCCGTGAAACTGAGTGAAAGAGAGTACTTAGAACGTAAAGCGCAATAATTAGTTTTAATGCAGTACTCGTTTATTTTACAGAAAACTGCAACATCTTCAAAACTATTGGAGAAGTTATGTAAGCTGTACAGTGTTTCGTTGTCTCGTCATGGGACATATCGGTGAACGTAACAAGAATAATGAAGCTATTTCTTTTTTGTACCTGCGTGAGCACTTAATTCCAATGCCTCCTCGTCGCCTCATTAGCTCAACAAGCAAATTCTCTCTAGCCACCATACTTTATTGTTTTTAACCGAGCCATAATACCACGCTTCGTTACAGAAATATGCGTTTAATTATTTAGTGAAAGTGTAATCTTATTAGAATTCACTTAGATATTACTCACATACCTCCCCGTATTGTAAGAAATAACGAAGCATTGCCGATTAAATTAAACGAAGAGCTTCTTGTGGAATTGTTTTGTAAAGAAGTGAAGAGCAGGAAGTTATCTCCAAAGGAAAATGATCTTTGATTGCATTATGTTTCGAAGGTTAGGAGATATAAGGGGTTTCAGTGCTCCCAGGGGAATACAGTCTGCTGAAGTAACCCAGTTTGGGGAAAAGGTTTCGCGAAGACGGTGAGAGGGAGCGGTGGATCACACAATGGCGTTACGAAGACGGCAAAACGACGCGCACAACCCTTTAACTGCGGTGCCGGCACGGCGGCCCCCGCTGGTCCCGTCTCCTTCCCCGCCCCAACCCCGCCTCTTCCGCCGCCTTTCCTCTCGTCGCGCTCCGGAGACCTGCGCCTTCGACCTTTGCAAATGTCAGAGTGTTCTTAAGATTGGACCCTTGCCGTCTGCGCGCTACACATTCAGATCTCCGGAGAGCGATTCCGACGGCAAACCTTATCGAAGTTCCGGCCGGCGCGCGGTGGGCGAAGCACTCCGCTGTGGCATCGCGCCCGCACAGTCGCCTGCTCGGAGACACCCCGAGATGTGCCCGTAAATGTCTTGCAGCAGCGCCACCGTAGCCTTCCAAACTTTGCCAATGCTCTGTTTTGTTCGGTGAAACGGCAACTTTCGATGATATTCATTCAAAAAGAAAACGCGATTTTCATAAAATCCAACGATTTATTGGTTCATTTATTCACGACTGTATCATCAGGATTCGTTTAGTATACTGTAGAATTTTCATACTTTGGACCTAGTTTTGCTATAAAAATTTCCGTTTGACATTTCTTCCATGATTCCCAAGGCACAAATTATAAATTTTAATCAAACTCCTTTCCGAACCACTGCGTTGAATAAAGAAATACATTTCAATCTGTTTCCTAGATCACAATTGACAATGGGTTTCTGGAGAAGAACTGCTCACGTGAAATTGACTTTTGCCAGTCGAGTCAAGAATTAAAATACATTTTTACTCTTGGGGATCCATGTGAAGTATTTAAGACTAATTACATATTTATTTTTTCTTATAAAACGTATGGAAATTTTTATACTCATGTAACTGGAGCCATCAATACGCTTCATGTGAAACGAAAATCGGATCTTGCTGGATTGGATATTCTGAAATTGGACCGGAGGTGAAGGTGGTATCCCATACTATCGTCAAACATTAGCCCTGTGTGTCTAATGTGGTCTGTCTCTATGTTCTCGACTTTTTCTTGTGCAACAGGTTTTTAGGGCTCGTGCAAGTACAGTTCGAGAGTGAAACAAAGTTGACCAATGACGATAGATGCAAGGCAGCTACCACGTGGTGTCACGACAACACGCTGGCCTATTTCGCATCTTGGGGCTCTCATAATGTTATCAACATCTTATAGACATCTCCCCATCCCACCCAGCCTCTGGCGTGTGCTCCGTTGAAGCTTCGACTTACCTTGTCGCAAGTCATTAAGGGCTTTGTCCCTCCGCGCTTTGTCCCGCGTCCTCAATAACGGCAACCGCTGAGACGCCCGAGCAACCTAGATGATATATACTTAATGAAATGTCACACTAGTGCTGTGGTGAGGGTGTGAGAGAGAGGGGGGAAGGGAGGGAAAGGAAGGCGTCGCCGCTTTGGGTGTGGCGCGAAGTGTTGATGACGTCTTTGAGAGACGAAAGGCGCAGGAATTATCTTCTTAAGTTGCAGCCATGTAAACACTGCGAGAACCCGATCGCTCTCATTACCCGAGCGAACGAGCGAGTCGTTCCGGGACAGCGGCTCGGTCAGCGTATGACCGTGGGTGGCCAAGGACGGCAGAAGGGGAAGTGCTCGCCATAGTAGGAAGGAACGAAAGGGAGGGGATGATGCGCATACACAACTTAACGCGAGGAAGGCAGGACGGGTACGGTACACTTTTCATGAGGTTCATCCCCGCGGGAGCCGACAATGAGAAGACAGCGTAACTTAATACCGCCGTTATGACAACATCCACTTGAACTAGACGACAAACGCACGAGCTGCTTGCGGAGGGCAGAGAAATCGCAAATTACATACTTAAGTCAGGAATTGAACTGAAGCCCCTCCCCGCTCAGTCCATTTGATGCGATAATTGGTGTCTCCATACAGAATCTACAAGGGGGTTGTCATTCTTAACCCACCAGCGAGTGAGGGACGTCCATATCTTGCTTCGTGAAATGTGTAGTCTGTGAGCGATGACAGGAATCCATCAGAAGTTCCCCAACAAGTTCAACGATCCAATATAGTGGAGAGACCTCGGGCTGAGCCGAGCGTTCGTTCGATGGCAGGCAGGCGACAACTCAACATCCGTCTGCGTCTGCCGGTCTGTCTGTCTGTTTGGCCATCCGTCTGCCGTCAGTGGCGACGGGCAAGCCCCGGGCGATCTGCGCGAAGGGGTGTGGGGTGGAGGCCGCAACGGAGACGGGCTACTGCACGTCCGCCCCGCCATTAAGACTCATTGATCAAACTTGTGCAGCTAGAGAGGCGGTGGAGACACCCGACACAGGGCCGTCGCCTTCCGCCCACCCGCGCCCTTCCCCGTCGCACCGCCGTCAGAGTCGTGCGCCGGGGCGGCCCTAGCTTCCTTGATTGATTAGGGTTTCAAACCCGCTGAGGTGTCGCAGACACCAACTCTCTTCTTACGGAGGCGTCGTTTCCGACTCATCCAGAGCCACTTCAGCTCCTCGCAAGGCTCCGGTGGATTCCACGGGGATCCGCAATGTCTGGGGAATTCGAGAGAGACATTACTCAACTCGTTTGTTGATAGGAATGGGTGACGCTAACCTCAAAACTGAAACATGGTGACATTCATTTACGTCCTCGAGAACTTCATTCCGAATTATTGCACATTTTTGCCTTTACACGATACAATACGTGAGCACTGGTAAAAGGGTTATGTTGCAGAACCTGTATGCGTTTCTTTTAAATATAGGTCTCTTTTTGCACTGTTAACTTGACATGTTTCTGAGTAAACACCTCTCACCCTTGTTCTTACTGTATTTCTAGCATTTTTGATTTCATTGATATGATATATTTTCTCCTTGACTGGAAAATGGGGAAATGAGGGAGAAGAATATCATGTATCTTGAAAATCACTATTCTAAACGCAGTGGAACAACGGAAACACAGTGAAACGAAATTGTAATATCGAGTCAGATTAAACAAAAAATTAAAACTATTGATTCCGAAGGCGATTGAATAATTAATAATAAATTTATTGTCAAAAAACAGTACAAACTGCGTATGACCACGTGGAGGACAATAAACTAATGTACTCTCCGGAAGCAAGCAAGGGACCATCCCATCAATTCCGATCAAGGGCCCTAAGGCAGAGGCGGATTCAAAAATTTCAGCAAAAGTTCCTAGATAAGATAAAAAGTTAGCTGCGAGTTATAATACATATATAATGTCAATATGTTTGTAATTTAACGCAAATATGTTTGTAAATTTACATGTTCAAGTTATTATCCAGCTATATATTATTCTGAGTATAGTGTTTAAAAATCATAAGAGTTGAAAAAACACTAAATTCACGATTTATTGTTACAATAAACACGCCCCTTGACAAAGCCTAGAGAACCTGTATAAGAAATCCGCCTCTACCCGAAGGAAAAACGGAGAAAAATCCGGGCCAGGATGGGGCAAAAATATGTTAGTTTATAATACTTCACTGTCCCTTAAATTGACTTTGTACAAAACTTTCCATTGATACAAATTAATCGCAGTTATCTCATAGTGCTCTGATCGTAATGTATGGGTGTTTTTTAAATGAGCATGTTGACACGTTCCACGAATCTTTTGTATGCATTGAAATGGCGAGGGAAGGCGTCCATTGTTCTTTTTATTCAATGCCGTCGAATACAAATTCATTTTGTCCAGTCTCATGACACATGCGAAACTTACACCAGCGGGATGCGTCACTTTCCACGACATATTACTTTACTATCGGGAGTTTTATTTGGATAATTCACAAGAATTTTCTGTATACGAATTTCTTTCAGTTCATTCTTACAATCAAGACCACACGATACTCTTCAACATTGACTTTAACATAAAAGATCATTTATCGAATGAAACGGTGTCACTTGAAAGTAAAGTGTTGACATGATAAATTGTGGGCGAAAAAATGGAGTAGGGAACACAAAGAAAGTAGGAGGGGACAGACAAGATTCAACTTCAGGAGAAAGGAGCTGTGTTTGTGAAGTCTGTAACACCATCAATCTTTGAGTTTATTATCATGGGCAATGCTATCTTCGGTTTGGTGTTGTTGCTGTTAGCTTCGGTACCCTCCCACCCTCGTCTTACTGTGTTCCACGTCGAAGGTTTAATATATATTTTTCCCGGGTGTCTGATACCCTTCCATGACAAGTGTTCTGTGAAACCGAGAACCCCTAGCGTTTTTCTGAGTGATTCACCGTCTTATCGCCGTCTCCATTCGTTTCAACATAATACACCCGTGTTTGTATCAATATCCCCGAAAATCACAATGCAGTATTCCAAACTCTGAATCAACTTTTTTGACGAATGCCCTATCCCTGTATTGATTTCTCTCACAACTCTTCACAATACGTACTATTTAATTTGATTTAATTTTGAACTGCTATAATGTGGCATTCTGTTACTCACGATTTATTCATATTTTTGCATATTATTAGGTGATTATGTTTATTAGATCGAAAAGGAAAGTTATCAAATGTATAATGGACTGTATTTACCGCATAGGTACTGACTATCTCGCCAGAGAAGAACTTCCATTTCGTTTCTTTTCTTCGTCGCAGCAACCTGAGTGATCAGTCTCTTCCGAACATAGTCGTTTGCGGTGTGGTGACAATAGGGTGTCGCCGGAGCGAAAGGAGAGGGTAGGTCACGTGTTTGGGGTGCCGGTAGTATTGACAGGAAGAGCGAGCAACGTGCACCGGCCAAGACGCAGCAGCGCGCGCGAGGAGACCTCGGTCGAGGAAACACGATCCTCCGGAAGGTGGAGACATTAACAGCAATTATTCGCTGCGTCCGGTGCTCGCCGAGAGTACAGTCGTTCACGCGGTCTGAATGACTCGATCGAATAGACCTCCGATGCTGTAGGTAATAGGCAATGTATTTCTCGAAGGGGCACGATTTATTCATAGAAATTCCTGTAAACTGCATTGGACATGGGAGACAAGGAAATGAAAAAGCTACAAATTTTATCTTGCCCCGTCCGGGGATCGAACCCGGGATGACTTGGTGACACCGTGGCCACGACGGGGACTACTTAAATATGTTTTATTTATGTTACCAAACCAGCCAAACATTCTGCGTATTTCAAATGAATGCAGTGCTACTTTTCTTGAACTATGATCGGAATGTGTTACTTCTTCTGTGTTCTAGGAAAGATTCTATTTTCTTCTTGGCGTAATAAGATTGGAGTAAAATAACTATTTTATTTCTAATGCCGAATAAAAATATGTCTTCATTCTCATTGTCTATTACTGAGAATTCAAACTTTTTAAACTCCCAATGCTAGGGCACCGGTACAAAATACACATAATGGGTTCTATGTGTATGACGGAAAATATGAATTATTATAAAATACTTTTGTTAATTCTCGTCCTTCGTCCACGAGAGACAGAGAAACGATGGTGCCAGTTGGGTGCGCACGCGAATATCCATAGCTCGAAGCTCGGAAACGCAGTGAGCTCCGCACAGCGCACCGCGGGGTAACTGAAGTCGGGGAAACAAACATAAGGCCATTAGTCGCCAAGTCGTCGAGTCTCCCGACACCTCGGAGGGCGGCGGCTGTCGCGGGATCCGCGACGACGCGGGGGGAGAATGCGTGGGTCGGGTGGGGTTGGTGGCTGGGGAGGGGCTGGGCAGGGAAGCGATAGGACGGCTGGACGTCGTCATCCCGAGGGTGCTCACTCGCCCTCTCGCCCTTCACAGTTTCTGCAACCTGCCCTTCTTCTTCCGAAACCCACGTGGCATGTACGCAGCGCGTTGAAACAGAGACACCTCAACGAGTTGCTAAAATTCTGAAGTATCGCATGTTTCTTAGGCGTTTTCACCGGCAAGACATACATTTTGAAGAAAACTATGGAGCTGGACTCTGTAAAAATACTTAGAATTAGTTGCCGTGTTTATCATCTTGGTGCAAAAATTCATTTTATTTTAGAAATATGATTCCAAAGAGTTACCAAAGTAAAAATATGTATCATGCAGAGAAGCGTCTGTTTGTGTCTAATGTTTTAAAGATAGATGAATATTCTGTTTATTATGAGAATGGAAATTGCGACTTAATTCGAAAAAGAAATTTCATGTACCTGAACAACATAAAAATAGTTAAAAATTGGAAGAAATTTGGAATAAATTGAAAAATCTGTGGTTCACAAAATTTTACCTTTCGATAGTATACAAGGTAGAGTACAACTTTTGTGCTGTATACCTCCAACTTGTATTGTCGTGAGTCTTGAGAGAAGAGATTTTGTTGGGCGGGGAAAGAGGAGATTTTGTTGAGCGGGGAACGACGCTGGAAGTGGGGAGTCGAGCTGCGAGTTGACAGGCTGAGGAGTGCGCGTGAGACCCGTTGTTAGCAGCTATTGACCGCTGCACCCTGGGGAGTCGGTCGGAGGTCACATTTGCATCGCCGCATCGGTTTCGAAATATGAGTTATCCTTTGGCCTCAACCGCAACCCATGCGGTACGCCACAGATTAATCAGATATGAAACACATTCAATAGCAAGTCCCATTACGTTTAAATAAATGACCCTTACTGCAAAAATATGCCTTACATGTCCTTGTGATGTCGGTGGCTGGTAGAGTGTGTTCGAAATCACAAGTTGAAATTACTCGGTTTGGCTCGCAAGTGAAAATTCTTACTGCTTCCTGTAAATTATCTGATAAAACCAAAATCTAGATTCCCAGTATCTGAAAACGGACATCTTTCTCTGATCCTAATTCTTCCAATATCATTTAGTGATCCTAATGGCGGGAGAAGAAATTGTTATTCTCCGCAATCACGGAGGAAAAAATCCTCTCAGTAGTGTTCAATGTGTGAAGAATATGCTAAGTGGTCGGTTGCCAGAGTTAGAGAGCTCCTTCTCAATTAACTTGAGAGCTAGGATACAGCGGAGCGAGAGTTGAACCTGCGAAAGACATTACAGGTGGTAACTAGCGTTGTGATGATCTTCGGCATGGAAGTATGCGTGTTTTTGAATCGAGGAGCATATTAAGGCAAACGGCCTGTTCCCAAGGTAGTTTGTAATTTCCGGTCGAGAATTCCCAGGCGAGTGCCGAAGCCAGGAACGTCGGTGTGAGAAGCAAATATCAGGGAGTTGGCGAGACACAGCGTCGTACGACCGAGGGGGCATAGCAATTTCCTGTGAAATATTTGAGACGGCCTTGACTCACCACAATTCCTCTCGGAACGGCGACACCAGAGTCAACACAAATTCATCATGAGAGAGCAACGGCGGGTGGACAGCGGGAGAGCAAACAGCGAGGCGGCGCGGCGGGTAGTGGCGGGCGCGACGCGGACCCTGCACGCCAGTCGTGGCCAGAGAACGAGGGCAAAGATTCATGTGGAGTGGGTGGAACACGCAAAGATGACATCGCAGTTCCGAGTTCGATGTTAAACTTCGGTCTTTGGCACGGAAAGTAGCGTATTCAAGGCGCGTTTGAAATGGCGACACAATGCCCAAGGAAGGTGTTATTCTACTATCGTAACCCTTCATTTCTTTGAAGTGTTTCAGATTTTTACTTAATGTAAAAAATAGATTGGAGTTTAGAGGACAATTAAACAGATTTAAGTTCCATGACTGCTGCAATAAGTCATTTTGATTTTTTGCGTGCTTTCGATTTTTGAATGGAATATTGAACAAGTTATTCCAATCCGGGAACAGTCCCGTGATAATCAGTTTCAGACAATCTCTTTCTATACAAGATAGTCGTAAGTCATTAGAAATAAAAAATGGAAATAATCAAATTAAATAAAAAATTAACGAAATTAATAATGTAGCAAAATGTATACTTTCATGTATTATTAATATGTAATATATATTAAAACACATATTTTTGTGTTTGTATCAAAATTCCTTATTTTGTAGGAGATAAAACCTTGCTGTAGTTTGATCGCTAAAGGGTATGACATGCTATTACACTTCAAAATCTTTATTTCGATTTCAAATTATGAAAGTACTTTTTTAAAACTCAAATGACGTGCACATTATTGACTTTCCTCTCTGACAGTTTGTAGAAAGGCGAGATAAACAAAATCCAGCGTTTGTTGAAAAAGTAGATTTTGCAATTAATATCAAAAACACAATGCGTGAGAGCAATTAAAAATTGCATATTATCATCTAGTAATGAGATGAGAGTATTAATACCTGCTGTCCAAAGTTGTTATGTATTGTGCTTGTTTTAGATCGCTAGGGAAATGGTAGGATAGACAAAATGTATGCATGGATGTGTGAAACATTGCAGAAACTACCCAATATGACACCAAATCCCACTTCTAGCCTCATATCACCGCAGCCTGACAATTCACAACCCACTAATTAGGTCCCAAGGGAGGGCGCGCCGCCGGGAGGGAGGTTACGCGCGGCAAATAAATCAGCCGACAATGGGACACCGATCACCCGCTCCCAGCGAGGCGTCATCATCGTCATTATCGCCATCAATTGGCATCAGATTCTGTTTTATCACCAGGGCCTGAACTTCGTGTTGCCGGGATGACAGTTTTAATTTTAAAAATCACTATACAATCTTCACTCTTCCCCTTTTTCCGGTATTCTCTTGCTCCATAAGCTCGGCGGTTTTGCGTGTCTGTATATATTCACTGTAGCCTCAACGGGGGATTTTCATGTCCAATACATCTCGCGGTGTCCTCTCTCCGCTCTTCTCCATGTCCCACCCTTCGCTCGCTCCTCATCCCTCTCGCTCGACCCCGCGCCCTTGTCCTCACCCTAGCGCGAACCACCTTCACCGCTCAGTGATACCACCCTCTCTTCTCCACCATTATGATGCGCTGTATCGCACATACTGTTTTCAGCTCACCCCTCGCACCCGAAAAACCCACTCCGCGCCCTCCCACTCCTGCTTCCCGAACCCATTGCACTCCCTTTTCTGTCCTCCAAAGCTTCAGCCCAAGATTTCAATCCTGCTTTAAATGTCATATTAAAAAAAATTCTGCTTTTTTCATCCCGTCTTTTTATGCTAATAGCGTTCAATATGGTATAAGGAATGCATTATATAGAAGTCGACTGAGGAAGGTATCATTGGAACATCGCTATTGATAACATTTTTTTAATATTACGTTCGACCGCGGGGCGCGCTCGGCGTCCGTCAATAGCGATCTTTTTGAGTAAAGTATGAAGTCAGAGTAAGATATCATAAGATGAAAAGTGCTTCATTTAGCATTCCATAAAGCAGATATCTTCTCTTTGTATTTTAAAAGTAAATGCACTCATATATTTTAGAGACTTCACATTTCCTTCCAATGAAAGACAGGAGGATGAAGGACAGGATTGTAATTAGCCGCGCAAAAGGGCGGTCTGCCGCAAAGCCGGATCTCGGAGCGTCGCTGCAACAGAGGGGCGGGACGAGGGTGAGATGGTCTCCGAGGAAGCGGAGGGAAGAAAGGGGCGAGGCACGCAGCGGGGCTCGCATGACCGCGACATTGAGCGACGGATGAGACATCTCTTGAAGGCCACGATCCTCGACGGCTGCGGCGGGATGAAAGTCCTCGCCGCGCGCCGCCACCTCATTCTTCTGTCATTACGTCTCTTCTATTATTCATTACATTTTTATGCCTACCTACTACGGCACGGTCGGGTAAGATTTTATATTGATGTCCTTTTAAGTCCGCTGATGACGTACGTAAATATATCACGCTTCCTTTATTTATTTATATTAAAAATTTCGAACATAAATCATAAAGCCACAGTGGCATAAAGCGCCCGACAACATGACACAATTTGCATGGCTGTAACGGCGTATTGATTCATACGGATTTGGTCGGTTGTATGTGCCGTATACTGTGTTGTCTATGTGTCAGAAGCAAGCCTGAGGGATTGACTGCCCCCATGCAGTGGCCTGGCTCACACCACCGCTCCGCCCTCTCCTCCGCCGCCGGCGCTGCCACTCTGCACCGCATTGCCCTACCACCAGTCTGCGCCGCCAAAAACGCCGGAAAGCGGAAACAGATTGTGCGGCTTATAATGTGTCATCGCTCTCACAAATACAAGCGCGGGGCGAACGCGGTGCCAGAGGCGGCGACGGTGGAGGTCGGCGCTATAGCACGCTGCCTGTCAACCGAGATCCGCCTCCGCCCGGCAATTACGCGTATCAGTCGCGCGGGTGGCGGGGACGGAGGTGGCGGCGGGGGCGGCAACGGCAGCGGCATGGTCACAAGCGGGCTTTGCGACCCTTCGGCACACGGCTCACGGATCACGCGCCGCGCCGAAATAAAAAAAAAGGCGCGCGACGCCCGTTCGTGTGCCCATTACCGTGCGTGGGGGAATCACCAGAAAGGGTTGCTTCCCGCAGGATTGAGTGATGTCGGGAGATCAGAGAGCGGTATGAGAGCTCGTCATTTTAAACAAAAATCGCTTTTATTGCGAATGAATTAAAATTTTTGTTCTGAGAAATTATGAACAAATCAGTGGAGAGGACACTAAAATGTATAATTGATGAAAGGTAACATTTGTGTAAGCCCAAACTTTTAATAAATTTCACCATCTGATGCAATCTTATAACTCCGTTTATTGAGATATAGTTGTATATTAAAATGTCTGCGATGTAGAATATTTTATGAATTATTTAAGAGAACATAAAATAATTTGCTTAACTTACGGAAAGAGGAGTGGAATTTTTTTTTACAAACTAACGAATGATTCAATGCATATTAAACGGACAAATGTATATGAAATGTCATTTACGCAAAACTGTATATAACTGCATTTTATGAATAAAATATATGTACGATTGCTCTGTATTATATTAAGAACTATTGTAGATGCGTTTGTTGTTTAGTGCATTGAGCTACTAGAAAATACAAAATTTTTATGGGTACAATTAATAATTTTAAAAGAAAGATAGGAGTCCGTGTTCGAAGAAAAAAAAATAATGTTTTCCTCAGTATTTGGGATAAAATGTGGATGCAAAATCACAAATAAAGTAACGATGTTTTAAAACAGTTTCATTTTATTTCTGATTTCCGAATTTTGTTTGTTTTTTCTTTTCCTTTATCATTGTTTTAACGAAAAATTGTTTTCATATATTCCGTTTTTTTGTTCATTTCCTTGAATTGTGATACATTCATGCCGGTTCTTTTTTGTTCACCCTTTTCATGTCGAATTGCCATGCGAACATTACGCCTCATTCTTTTTCATTTTCATTATCGATCCCTGTAGGAAATTAATATTTTTGTAACATCGCATTCATTTTTTTCGTCGAATAATAACTGCCCTCACACCCCTCCAATTGAGGTGTGCAATGGAAACATTTGATGGATTAACTGTTGATTCCTATCGATGGTTTGCTTTCAAATCACTGGGATAGAACAACATAGATGTATCAATTATCCTTCGGACGTGCGAAACGACGCAGTTGTAGAGTGTTGGGGATCGTAACACTTGAACGCTGCCGGCTCCCCTCGTTGCTGCATCCGACGCCTACGATTATTTCCCTCTCCCTCGCTCGCACACGCACTTGTGTTCGTTCCCAATCCTTTAGGATTCGTTCATCTCGCTCAATCGCGGGGAATGAAGTCGGTAAGCTTACTGTTGCTCTTCGCTGGATTGTTTTTCCGTCATGCCTCTCAGACAGTATCAACACCAGCTCCTACTCCGATTATGAGACGATTCCGGCAGTCGTAATAATGAACGAGGTACCAAATACAGTAATCCTAATGAAATGGAAATCCCGTCGTTGGGGAAAGGGAACAATGTCGTTACTTATCTGACTGAAAACGTCGCTAGCCAGCGGCGCGTGAAAGGGACGCCACAAGCCAGCAATAATACCCGGAGGTATGTCTTTGATTGGTTACATTGTAGCTGCGACCGGAGCTATGTGGGCGTCACCCAGTGTCTCGGGCTGTAGACCAAGAGTAATGATGGTAGTGAGGAGGTAGGACAATGCCGGAACCAGGCCTCGAACCCGACACTGCCAGGCTGGAGATTGATGATGCGGCAACAGCGGGCGGCGAAACTCCGTTCGCGGCGCTGACACGGCCTCATTGTCCGCGGAGGCGACATCGTGTAACCGCAGAGGCCTCTTGTGTGTGACCGCGCACCCCAATCTCCCGATTCGCGGGGCGCGCCGCTCACCCACCGCAGACTGCAACCCCGCTCCCACAAACTTTTTTATTTATGTAGCCCAAAGCTGGCATTGCATGTCCTCAATCCTCAATTTAAAAAAATGAAAATAACGTTGTATCATTCTATCAGTCACTGTACAAAAATTGTTTTCGAATGCGCTTTTACAAACCACTGATCATCGCATAAATTTGTATTGTATTTAACATTTTTATAACACATTTTCTATAATTTTAAAAGGAAATAAAACATTCCTATAAATTTAAGCTGGCCAGAGGACATAAGGATAGTGCATTCAAAAATACGACTACCATGCCAGAACTTCGCGATTGTTAGGTACTTGAAGGTTTATCGTAGTTTTGATCGATTTGAAGGACTACGCCTCTACAAAGTAGGTTGTATCCTGACAGTCACAGGAATAAATCCGGGAATTCTCAATGATGTTGTTCTTTATTACATCCTCCGTAACCAGTTCGAGAGCAATTTAATGTACATTGTTAACGACCTAATTTGAATGATATTTAAATGCAGTATCCAAAATTCTGTGTTACGTAATTGTGTAACTACGTCATTAAAATGTAATGCCATATCGAAGATAAATGATCAATTGCTCCATTAAAATTATCTCGTTTACTAGGTGCTTGCTTCAACAAGTGTAATCGTGAGACTCTTTCTTGCTCATTAATCGCGATTACTCATCATAATTCCCTCTGAATTTAATTTTATTCTTAGATTAAACATTATAGCATTACGAAGGCATTACGAACCGTTACCGAACTGCAGTGTTCACCTTTACAAGTTTTTTTATCAACTTTGTGAAAGAAAATTAATGTTGTTCCGGCAAAAATGTCCACATTCGGTAAATTGTGTTACACGTTTTTTAATTTTGCGGAGACTCTTTGAATCCTTTGAAAAAGGCGTTCTCTAAAATAATGGGCGTACCCTTTCTACATGTAATTACAGAATGAATTAAAAGTTTGGAGGAAAGTATCAGCCGAGTGAAAATGAATGGCAAGACACTTCCGACTTCTCATTTTTTTGTGGGCATTTGTCGAGGATTCTACGTTTCTGTGCTGTCACTTATCCGGAAGTTACTGATGACGAAACGTCCTCCCTTTAAAATATAGCTCCCTAAAATCTTTCCATATGCTCACGATATAATCATGGGTATTACATCCCACATTCTTCGGTGATGCTCAGCTTCATTCAAACTAATATGAGTGAGGCTGCGTTAATACCCCGCTTTATTAATTTCAAACATTCTCTTTAGACTGTGAAACATGAAATGGATCGGAATGCTTTAGAACGAGGGAGCAGACTTTATTTGAAGGTGTTACATGGCTGTGAGGCGATTGGCTGCAACCAATGCGTTGTGTGTTTGTGCATGCTGTATGCGCTGCGGTTGTTGCCATTTAGCAGCACATTGATGGCGTTACAGTAAATGACGTGCTTTCACAAAAAGCGGAGAGGGGTGGATTGTGTTTGTTTATATGCATACTATTTCAAACGAATACAAAGTGTCGGTTTGAGTGAAGGGTATGAAAGGGTGGGGGGCACCAGTTGGATTGACGGCGAGGGTGGAAAGTCCATAGAGCCTCCCCCTCAGATCCACGAGGCAGCGGTGGTGGACATGGTGGTGGGGAAGTGGGATAAGCTGATGGGGATCCCATGGTCAGGTACCGATGCCGCTGGCTTACGCTCTACTGATTCGGGTAAATCAGGAAAGAGTAAAAACGTTGCCTTGCTGTAACTTCAAAAACGAGAAGAATGAGAAATCGATTCGACGAGCATACGAAAATACGGATCGTAGGTCACTTTAATACATGACTCATATCGCAAAAGACGCAATAGCGACGTTTCTTTTAGTTTCATATTATTTCTCTTCCTTTTCCTTAGCACACAGTAAAGGAATTGAGAAATGGTCTCAAATGATATGGGTCATTTCCCATAATATATCCTCGATTTCAACTAATAGGTTGTTTTTCTGTAAGGTGAAAAATGGAAGTTTATTTAAATCCACAGTACAAGTAATGCGCGTTTTTTCTACGCTTAGATGTGTACATCACATGTTTTCCGTGAAGTATTCATTGAATGAATTCGAGACAAGTATTCATTTGCTCAGTAATTCAAAATGTAGGTCTAGGATATTTTAATTATAAATTGTCTCAGATATTCCCCACAGTTTTGCAATCTCATTTTCTTCCTATTTCATGTTTGAGTCAGAAGTGTAATTTACTAACTCACTGTTCTTCATTTCATCCATACCCCTGCAACCTTATCAAAATTACAGACATGCATATGCAGATAACATTCCCCTTTATTCCTCCTCAATCTGCGGACAGTTGCAATTCACTCTTAGAAGTCGACTTAATAGTCCAGCCAGTGGCTTCGCCCTTTGTGCTAACGCACTGTTCGATGTTTGTCACGGAGTGGAGCACAGAGCACAGGGAGGAGGGCGTCTCCTCGTCACTTCGGAGGGTACGTCCCCTGCACCCCGCTTCCGTCACCGAGGACGGCGATAGAGAGAGAGAGAGAGAGAGAGAGTGACTGAAAGTGCAGAGTGACAGAACCGCGGACTCCATTGGGACATTGGGAGGGCGAAAACGAGGATCTACGCGTGATGCGGCTTTAGCGGTCCGGCAATCCCACAATGAATTGACTCCCGTGTTTAACACAGCTTACTACAAATGTAATGTAGTGACGCCGCCACAGCAATGTTGTATGGTACAGTGCCGGGAACTGTATGCCGCTTATTTGGATATTTGATGAGAATCAGAGACTAAATGAAATGTTAATTTGAATGGTTCGCATTATGTATCAATTTAAAGTTACTCTAGAAAGGGAACAATTGTTCCCTCTAAATCGGTTTTGTTATAGAATAAATCAGTTGAACATAGTAAGAAGATCCTAATATAAGTAAAACTAATTTTCTGAAAATGTAGCCATGGTAAGATAATAAAATACGTTGAATGATATTTACTTTAAAGCACAAAATGATCCAGAAATTGTTTGTTTCAAATGCAAAGACATGTTTTTGAGGTTAAATTACTGGGTGTTACGGAAGTGAGTAATACAAGGACTTATCGCGCATATTTCTGATTTCTATTCGTGATTACTTTTTAGGTACCGGAATCTAAAGCTTCGTACAGAAGAGTAGAAGCAGGTATTCAATTTAGCGATTCTGTGAGACAGAACCCGTCCTGTAATTACGGAGTTGACTACTAAGTGGAAAACTCGAGATCAAGTCTTTCAATATGAACATTCTTTCTTAAACTCTGTATATGAGAAAGTAAAAACCCATGGTTGTAACGACAAAGGGGAGGCAAAAAGAAACATAATGAAAATATAAGATATAATTACAGCATCTAACTGAACTTTCCAAAACACTACCCCTTTACAAAATACAAAAGTATAATGTTATTGATTCTCAAAGGTACAAAATATGAAGATGATCTTCGCGAGTGCTTATGAAATGGAACTGATGAATTTGGAAAAGTTTATTTGCATGGGAGCGATCTTAGTAACATTTACCTTAATTTCGTCTTTCTCTAACCATCTCGCCTTCATCTAAAAGGACATAACCTGGAATAAATATTACATGGGAGACTTGTTTCATTTCCCCGTATCATCCCGTTCCTTTACTTATCCCCTTGGTCACTTCCTCTCCTGCGCTCTTCGCTTCGGGAACTCATTCATAGGTTCGATCAGAAGGAACGGAATGGTAGCTTGCTGTGCAGCTTATCTACATGATACGAATGAGGTGGCGTGTAGGGGTAGGAGCTATGGTAAGATGGTATAGGTTGGTTAGTTAGGTATACAAACATATTGACCCACTGTATACTCCTTCATGGTTGGTACTCATTCATAGTACCATCGCCTCTACACTCCATGACGCTAACTATTTTGAAAAAATTCTCAATTGTGTTTGTATGAAACCCGGGGGTAGAGTATATGCAGTGGTGATATCCCTAATTTCTAAGAACCGATTCCCTAAAGTCATATGACCTCTAAAGGTTCTCTAAAATCGTTGTTTTAAAATTACACTTTTTATTTGTATGCTTTTAAATAAACGAACTTAAAACGCAATAAATAATACATTTAAATAATTAAATAAACTATTGTGGTGCTTACAGAATAATTCTTAATCACTTAATTTTCATTGGCCACATCACACGTTTCAAGTGTAATAAGTTTGCATTTAAATGATTGGAAGTAATTTGTTATTTCAATTCCTTTTTAGGTGAATAATAAACAAAATTTATTTTCGGTTACTTAAACAAATGATTTGCTAATTTACTTAATTTTAAGAAGTGGTTCGAGCGAACCAGTTGGGTATCATCACTGCTTATAAGGTAGAAATGAAACCTTTTAGGTGTAAAAAGTTGACCTTTCTTTCTTCGTCATCGAAGCTATAACACAAAATTTTGAATGATCGATCAGAGAGAAAAGTTCCAAAGAAAATTAACGAAGCCTAGCAAAAAATTCTTGGGCGAGACTAATAGAATTTGCAGTGCTATCGGTCGCGAATTCGAGATTGTTGGAAACCAAAAAGTAAGCGATGCTCTGATCGCTGATCTGCGTTTCCATTGGTTAATGTGCAATTAGTAAATAGCTTTTCACCTAATCTGAGAGGCCAATGTACAACAACTTATCATAATTTAAGCAAGTTCTACAGACTGATAATTAAGTTTTACAAATCGATTCAATAATGTACACTTATATCAGTTTTAGTTTTTAAAACGCGTCTTATCGGTTTAAGCAATCTATAGACAATTTAAGCAATGTATAGACAATTTGATATTTTGTTGAAATACACAGTCTCTTATGGGAAATGAATTTAGTTTAGAAAATTAATTAAGCCACTTTTTGAATGTTTTAAGAGGGTGAAATTATTGGGCAAAACCCTATATTAATTTATGTAACTTTTTTTAATGGAGATCATCGGCCATTGTGAATAGATACTTAAATTTTTAGCACTATCTTGTTCACGGTTTTAGTCAAATTAGATTGTCATTACTAGTTATTATTATTCATAGAACTTACATGAGAATTAATTTAAAAATAATGGAAAAATATAATAATAAAAAAGCTTTGAAAGATTTGACTAACACTTCTCTGCATAACTACTTTGAGCTCTCTCGGAATGTTATCATTTTGGAAGAGAAACGAGGACTTCAAGAAAATTGTAACTGCGCTCGTTCTCCGTTAAATTCTCACCATCCCTTCGTCGCTGGTAGCTTTGAAATAAAGAAAAAAGCTCAGAAGGAAGAAAACCCAATCATTGGTATTTTACGTATATTAACATACCACTTTACGTCAATATAATTGTATAAGATTGATGCACCCACCCTTTCGAAACTCCGCCATACGTTAACTCAGTAATCTGCATAATGTTTATCAGGCCCTCGTTTTAATAAGAAAATAAGAAAAATACATAAAAGAACCGTATAATTGCTTAAATGGCATTTCACTTTGCCGTATTATTGGGTATTAAGGAGTACGCTTCTCCTCCCAGGGCTACTTCGCCATTTTACTAACTTTCTATCTGCAACGCGCCTGTCCGATTCATTCTGGATCCAATTACTCTTATACTCCCGACTAACAAAAGAATGATGAAAAGAGAAATGTCCAGTTACAATGGCCTCTCATCTACTTGCCACACCCGTATTCCTAGGAAGGACGTGAGAGGGAAATTGTGAATGGTAAGAGGATTGGTCGGGTACATCTCTCATTATGTTTTCCATATTGCCTATCTAAACGGTTTGCTCCTCGCTTAACGACCCTGATGGCATAAACGCGTTAGAACAATGCGTTTCTGGCGTAGCGCGTCCCCGGGCGAGTGCTTGTGAACGAAGCAAATGGAGCGAGGCGGGGACAGAGCAGGAGGGAAGGCAGACGACGAGGATCTAGGAGCAGGCTCCAACGGCGAAAATGCTCTTTTCTTAGGAGCAACCAAATCAAATGTGGGCTGTGTTTCAAGAGGGCTGCTTACTATTTTCTACTGACTGTGACCCTAACAGACACCGGAGGACAGTCTTGTGATAAAGATGCGCGTGAACCTCAAGATGCAAAGAACAGATGATAAGTTTAAATTCTAAAAGTTGAAAGGAATAATTTATTAACTTTTCACAATCAAACAAACAAACAATACCCAAAAGGAATGTTCACCCATTTACATCGTACGCCTTGCTTACCTTTCGTACGATATACTCGAGAAAGTCGAGAGTGGGGGTCATTGATCAAAGAAGGACGGCGGATATACGATAATTGCAAAGGCAAAACACGTCCAACGAATCGTTTTCTTGGCACAAAATGTTCCTTGAATTCGAAGGTTACATTTTTCCCGTCAGTTGAGACCGGAAGAATGATCATGTATTCATCAATTATAAAAGAATCAAGGGTTGGGTATATTGCAGTCAACGTGCATCTTTTTTCGGTCTGTCATGTGGATAATCGTGTAATGAATAAAATATGAACACACACACATTCGAGAAACGTCATGCTTATTTCTTCTATTCGTTTTGTACTCGATAATAAGTTACCAGACGTGTTGTGGCGCCTCTACGTCTACTTCTGAAAGGAGAAGTGACCCTTTCGTTTGAAGGTCATGCGCATTAAGACAGAGAATCTTTTATTTATCATTTTTTAGGATTTTGGAGCCTACATCACTCGACTACTCTTCATATATTCCAGCGTTTCTCAAATTCGAGGGCGCGAGTCGTTCCCCTACGGGTCGCAGTGATATGTAAGGGAGGTAGTGAAATAGTAGCTCATAACTTTACTAGTCTAAAGTAATGAAATTGAAAAAAACAACTATTTATTGTAAACATTTACATTTGCCAAAACACTTTTCACACATTTACAAATTTGAAAAGAAAATAAATTAATGAGATGGTTGCGTTCTTTTTTAATTTATGAGTTTCTTCATGTATTGATGTAACAAATACTCAAAAGAAAATTACTTTCAAGTGATAAAAGACGATTCCTGTACAGTTTTGCCTAGTCGTTCGTTAAGTGAGGCTAAGTGTGTTAGATTAAGACTTCGTGTTATTAAGATTTCATCGGATTAGGGGGGTAGACGCGAAATATTTTTATTACCTGTATGGGCCGTGGAGCTTACAATATTAAGAACCATTGATCTATTCTCTTCTCTTTACCTTCTTCTCCCTCGTATTCCAGCCTGCCATTCCCTTTTAATTCGAAAGATATAGTATGTTAAATTCCGGTTTTATTTATCTCTTTGTCTATACCACGAATGCAGTGTTTACGGTACCAGAGTACGACGTCCTGGGTACTAGCCTAAATAAAAATGTGATTCTTTGTCATAAATACAAAACATTTATAAATTTAATTAAAAAAATTAATATAAATATAAAAATTAAATTCAAAAAACATTTTAGATCTAAATTCTGGAACAATTATTATTATAGTCTTTATTATTAGAGAATATTCAATTTCTTTAAATTGTGTTATTGGATATCTTACATAAATAATGCAAAATTGTCCGCTGGCAGTCGCCTATCCCACCGTGAGCAAACGAAAAATATAACATTATTGTCACACGAATAAACAATTTTTTTTCCTGTAGTATTTTCCCTTATTAACATGATCTAATTTTTGGACACTCGGAACAATTCAAAATGATGTACTGCAATTTAAATTTTATTGAAAAAATAATTCTTTAAGAAGATTAAACAATTGAAAACCGTGCTCCTCTCTCCTTCCTGTCTTCGGCTTTCAATCATTACATAAACCAAACCGCAATGGAAGAAATACGTAAAATCGGTCTCGCGTTTATTTTGATGAGTCGATGTCAAGATGATCTTTGGAGAAGTAATCGTGAGATCCCAGTAAATATTCATTTGGGGCGAATTGGAACTTGAGTGGTTACTTCTCTTTTCTGTTACTTGTTTGATATGACGCGAGGAGCGAATGTGCCTTGCTGTGAGCCCTGAAATGCGTCGTCGCCGCTTCACCTCCTCCCTGCCCTTGCCCGTCCCGCCACAACGCGACTTGGAAGTGCAGAAAGCGAATCAAGCTCTCCGCCTCTCTCCCTCGATGTCCACCCCGACAGCCACCCCTCGCCTCACCTCAGCCTGCGAAGTCGGCGTCGAGACATATTGAACATTTGCCGTTAGTGCCCTGTAATAGCAGTGACGAAGAGAATGGACTCCGACAGGCGACGAAAGGACGGCGCGCGGCGCGGTGGTGGCGCGGGGGCGGGAACCGAGTGCGGGAGCAAGCGCGAGGGCGGCCTCGGGGGCGGGGCCGGGCGGAACAGACGCTTTGATGTCTGAAGCGGTGGCGGTGGCGACGGCGGCGGCAGTGGCAGTTGCCGGCTTCCGCACATCGCGGCAGTGCGCGGGTAGCCCGCTGTTCGCGCCATGCCCGACCCCCCAATTCTCCTCTCTTCCGCCTTCGAGACCCCCGCACTCGCACCGCCTCCACCGCGAGCGGTTCGCCCACGCCACCACGTCACCCAGTCGCTTTTCTATACAATATTAGTATCACAATTATTCGCGGCAACGTGTTCAATACGCACCAGATCCGTGTGGCAAACTTGCTCCGACACTTCCATCACCGGTTAATTTTGCCTCCATCAAATTAATTATTATTCTCTTCAAAAGTGGATATCTGGAAGGTGTCAAGTGTTTTGGATATCAGAGGTGCGCTCTGAAAAACTGAACTGAGAGAAAGGATGAAGAGGGGGATGTCTAAGAGAATGCTCCCCTGTTTTGCCCGCGGGTATAGGCCGAGTCGAACCGCCGATGGCAATGTCGCATACCTCGTGGCCGACCTGTCCGGCCCCGAGCGCACTTTTCAGACGCGTTCTGCGTTCTCTCCATCTTTTGTCTCTCTGTAGCCGCCCTCTTAATTACCGCGCTCACATTACGCGTTCGGCCCACGGAGACAAAGAGGGTGAGAGCGAGAAAGGCGACGCTGTGTGTGCGTTGATAATGATGGGGGTGGAAGACAGCGTTAGCGGAGCTGACCTCTGGCCGGACAACGAATATTTCTCCCTTACGCGGATATTTCCCTTTGCTTTTTTATACGAAATGTTTAACCGGGTGCAAGTTCAGTCTGGGTTGTGAATTTAACGTTCCACTCAATATATAAGGTTTGGAGACAAAAACAGAAAGAGATCATTAGAAGACTGTTAACTTAATTCTGCTATTTTATAGTATGTTACAGCTTGGTGTGAGTTATCATATTTAAAAAATTGATCGCAAAAGCCATTAGAGAGTCTAAAAAAAAAACAAGAAATGAAAGCGCTTCAACCGGATATTCGTTCGAAACGTAGTAAGTTCCATTTGGATGGCCAAACAGGTTATTCGTTTGGAAGCGTTATTTATGTTGCATTGTGGGGTATGGAAGTATTAAGAAGTGTAATTACAACTCTTCTCTGCAATGTGTGTGTAAAAATAATATCTTCATTCATACATACATGCACACAGAGTATAAAACACGAAAATTACATTTTCGTCTCCGTAAATAGCGCTTTCATATAATTAAATTTTTTTATATTTTTGTCAGAAGCGTTCGCACATGTTATCGATTCCGGCGAGCCTGCGATGAAAGGGTGGCAGTATCCCCGCTCCCTGCGACGCGCCTTGGCTCTCTTTCGCCTCCCCTCCCCCCACCACCAACCACCGACGCAACCGACCTCACCCCCGGCGCGCGGGCGGGTGGGTGGACCTCGTTTCCCGTGGAGCACTCCCGGCTGCCGCGCGTGCGGACGATTCATCGCCGTTCACTCCTCCTGGGAGGAAATACCAAGTCAACGTGACAATCTCAAGTTCCGTTGCGTTATTTCTGAATCATTTCACATTTCTGACAGATAGTTTGTCTTTTTGCGGTCTCCTTCTGTCGACGTCTCACGTCATACGAATTTGAGGCGTCTCCTGTCGAAATGCGATCTCGGTGACCACGGCGTTTCTGAAGTGATTTTTGTTTCCTTTCCCGTCTCACAATGACGAAAAATATTAATGAACCCTCTTTCTTCGAAAATAATGTGTATTACAACTCTCAATGAAATCCAATACATCTATCACTAAGAAGTAATAAACTCTATTAGTAGTGTTCAATCATTTTTTGCAATGTATCATAACATTTCAATTAATATTGTGTTATTGGATAGTGTCTATGAATTCGCATCGTTGGTTCTTTAAAAAGCAGTTAACTCCTTTGTGTATTCATTGACAACACTCCTCTCGAATAAATTCTGCTGGTTACTGAAAACGAAATTGACGGAATGAGAAGCTCAAGGAGTGAAGCCATTTCATGAGTTGGGAAGAGACTCACAGCTTTACTCGTGCAACTGGAACTGTTTTGTTAATTAACTGTATTTACGAACTTCCCTTAATTATGTAATTTCATAAGATATAATGCAGCGACTCTGTGAATTTTTAGGAAATATATTTAATTAGATTTTATTATACAACATAATTGTGTTAAGGCTCCTACAGTCTAATTAATTTCTGTCCCTCCGTTTAGGAACCGTGGAAACCAGCTAAGTAATGGAAACCGATTTACGAGGACAGAAATATCGCATTATATTTTCAATTTAATTTTCACTCGTTACATTTTTTTTAGTCATAAAAATTGAAATATTTATGATTATTTGACAAAGAATTATCACTTCGTAAACAACTTTTATTTACTCCGAGAGTGTGAGAGGAATTTTTCTTTCGAAAAACAAGTGAGATCCGGAATCGTTTGCAAAACCGATGCACCAATAAAACTTCAATGTGGTGCATTGGGAATTTCCTCACATCTAGCTGTACGTTTTGATTGTGGTGGTGGAATTGGCTAATAGGGCGTTAATTGAGCAGCGTGGTGATTCTCCGGGAGCGGAACGGAATAGAGGACGAGCTCAACTCGTGTCGCCTCATTGCGTCCACCTTTTCCTGTTATTGTTATTTTACGAATCACACCATATCCATTCGTTCAGTCGTGTCGAACGCTTCGTGTCCTAATTTGTGTGGCGTCTCCTCCGGAATGACTGTGAGAGGGTGTTATTCGTTAAATAAATAAATGTATTGTCAAAAAAGCAGTAAAAAATGCGTATGACCACGTTGAAGACAATAAACTAATTTACTCTCCGGAAACAAACAAGGGACCTTCCCATCAATTCCGATCAAGGACCCTTAGGTAGAGGCGGATTGAAAAATTTCAGCAAAAATTCCTAGATAAGATAAAAATTTAGCTACTAATTATAATACTAATAATTTATCAACATGTGTGTAATTTAACACAAAAAATTTATTTTACATGTTCGAATTATTATCGAACTATAGACTATTCTGAGTATAGTGTTCACAAATCGTAAAAATTGAAATAACACTAAATTCACGATTTCTTGTTTCAATAAACACACCCCTAGACAAAGCCTAGAGAACCTGTATAATAAATCCACCTCTACCCGAAGGAAAACCGGAGCAAAACCGTGCCAGGATGGGGCTACAGAATTAATGTACACAACCGTGCCAAAGTTGAGTACACATAAAACTAAATTAATATGAATCATAAGACACAACACAATCATGCAAGAAAATAGTTTTTGAAATTGTTATAAGTTATTTTAAAAGTACTGCAGTCTGTCACTTCCCTTTTAAAGGAATGAAAATATCCATGATGAGATTCGAAATGAGGACCTCGTGCTCTGGAAAAAAATATTTCCTTAGCTGACTGATTTACTTGCATGACACTATTAGAGTGAAAGTTTTCTGATATCGGAAGCAATGTTCAACTGAAACAATATTATTTTAAGGCATATTTTATGGAAATTAAGTGTAAATGTTCTGAAATGTTTAATTCTTCCCTTTTGTCATACTCTTAAACATGATACTAAACAACTTAATTATGTTATTTAATTACCTAAAATGTTAATTTTAATGTATGGCAATGGCCAGTACCCCCTGTTGTTTGAAATACTGCTTTTAATTCATTGCAAATTAAATCTACTGAAAGTTAAATTTTTCATGTTTTACTTCGAAAACTATGTGGTCACGAAAGATGTCAAATAGGGAATGTGTTGAAAATATTTTGCAAATTGAGCAACAGAAATATGATCAGATAACTTGCTCTTGTAATAAACGTGTTTCGTTTTAGAGATTTTCATACTACGTTTCAGAGATTTTCGTTTTCTACTACTCTCATCCTTTGCCAGTGGATTTCCCCGAAACAACATTCGTTAATACAAAGAAAGGGCGTACGGTCTGTGCGGTTTTGGATCACTGTGTTCCTCTTGAAGTAACTTTATGATTCCCGGACTTCGTGAAATAGTTTAAGTAAAGTTACGTTAAGTTTATAGGTCATCATGATCATCATCATGATGTAATTTATAAATATTTTCTAAAAAATATATTATTACATCTTGGTATTCATTAGAAATGTCTACTATTAATTTCTCTATTATTTCAGTGTTGAACTAAAATGTTTTAAGAGACCTCTTCTAATTTTTTGGTTAGCCCCGTTCCGTAGAAACTTGGAAGACATGTGAACGGAGTACGAAATAAATTTGGACCGTAAAAAGTTTTGATTATATTGATTCATATTGATGTTATGTGGAACGTTCCCTGTAACAAGACTACCAAAGAGATAGGACGTTTCTCTGATTGTATTCTGGAGGAAGTCAAGGCGAACTTGTCGTTAAGCATGTCTCGTTCATAGGACTTGTCAAGAGGTTAATTAAGTTTATTTGTTCTACTGAACTTATTGGGTGATTAATGTTAGTTTACGGAACATGAGATACTATCCGAATGAATATTTTCGAAAGTCTAAAGAAACAGATCAAATAATTTTGATATGTACTCATGGAAATTTCGAAGTTTAAAAATATTTACTTCCGTTTTCAAAAGTTATTCACTTAGACTGACATCCGACAAAGTGAATAACTTATGAAAACGGAAGTAAATATTTTTAAACTTCGAAATTTCCATGAGTACATATCAAAATTATTTGATCTGTTTCTGACATCCCATAGGGTGCATCACATGACCTTTCTTATTATAAAAAAGAGTTCTTCTGCAAATTCATCAATTTCCAAGCAACGAACGCGATATTATTTCAGAATCGTTCTCATTTGAATACGATCATGTCTTAGATCCTCGAACTAGAGTTGAAATAATTTGGAAATGTCTATAACCTCTTGTTAAATTTATTTCGTACATTATAACGGGTGTGAGTTAACTAATACCTGCGCACTTAGAAAACGTTGTCGTAACTTCTCTATTTCTGAACCTCAGAATCTTGCTCGCTTCGTAGTTCAAAGTAAGCATCGCATTCTGACTTAACTCACAGGTACGATAACGTATGCATTGTGTACTCTGGCGAATGTTTGGGGTATGAACAAATGAAAATGGTGTTTCCTTTGGCGAAAGCTAACGGTGCCTCCCCACGTTCACTCACCCTATATCCCCTTTCCAGTCAATATTGCGTCCCCCGGCGTCGTGCCCTGCTATAATGTAATGTAGGGCACAAAAGGGTCAGTGCAGTATTCTATTGTGCTCGGGTGGCAGCAGTAAATGACATCCAGTGTTTGCTCCGATGAGCTAACATCGACGGCTGACAAATCCAATAGGCCGACCAGTATGCGTCGGAGTCGACGTCGGTAATCATCGCTTCATATGTCACGTGACTGATGCTCAGCTTGCGAGATTTCTCCCTATACTGCCGTGAAAACGAAAGTATTTCTTCGTACGATGTTGTGCGCGATGAAACGTAGCTCCTTACAAATCACTCCTTGAAAGGAGACTAATGATTTCGGAAGAGTTTCCGTCGTGTTTTGGTTAGTAACAGTGTCCGATCTTCGTCTTTCCGTCGCTAATATTATTTAGAAATTTATTTTGTAGGTGATTTTTATTGAGAACTCGATCCCAGTAAAATTGATGGAACTATAAACCATATCATATTATAAAATGTGTGATTATTATCTTGTAATTTAGTGGATCACGAAAAGAAACCGAAAATATTTAATTCATTCAGTTTCATTCCTGTATCTCGGTTGAACTAATACTTAAAAACCCTCAGTGTGTCGCTTTATCTCTAATAAAAAATCTCCTTGGTCGCAGAGGAATTGAAGAAATTTCTTTACTCCCTCGCTCAACATTTCTCATGACATCCATTTATTGCTTGCAGAAAACAAAAGGAGGATGGTATTCCGTAAAAGTAGCGCAGCTTTTACTACGTCGTTTCCGGCAACTAATCGCGTCAGATTAAATATCTTCATCCGAGTCACTGGGACGCCCTGTGATAAGAGAAAAAGTTCACTCTTTATGAGTGTCGTGAGAGGGAGAAGAGGGTTTCGGAAATGTACCGAGCCCGCGCGTCTTGTGGCGCGTATTCCCGTGTGAGCGGGCGTTGTGATGTCGCGGTGGAGGGCGGGGTAAACTTCCTGCGAGTTGGTGGAGTGTGCACATAGTGTCTGCGTGCCGCTTGTGCACAAACCGACCATTGTCCGGGTAAGCCACCTACTCGTGGTCTCTTGACACAAATATAAAGATTGTATAAAAGAAAAGTGAGTCTAAAAAATGTACCAATTTCATCAGAAGAGGTGGAAAAAGTCTTCATTTTGTAACGGATACGTGTTCTAAGGAATGTAGAGGGATATAGTGAAATTGTTTCACTATTGTGGGTATTTCATTAACGTGAGTGTAAGGCAATTGCTAATGAAACATGAAACCGAGTACGTGGAGAGGGGAGATACGCCGACCTCCATGTGGTAAGGAATGGGAAAGTCATAACTATGGCTTTATGATACTGTCTGTATACGAAGAAAAGATACAAGAAAGAGACAGTTAAATTAAAAATGTTGACAATGTTGCAAATAGGTATCTGCACCCTATTGTGAGCAGATGAATCGAATGACTCTCGACAGCTGACGAATTCTTATGCCATGGGATAGAGGTGCGAGAATGGAGCATATGTAAATGTGAAAATGCAGAAAACTAATAACAATGTTGATGGGACGTGATCATCATTGTAATATTTTAATCTTATTGCAATAAATGAGATATTGTTACGACATTGCTTCCACTGATAGAACTTATCATCACGAATTTTAAATGTTTTAAATATCTGCGCAATTAAGAGAGGAGAAAAACCCGGGATTTTTCAACTTGCTTCTTCACAAAACATTGTTTTTTAATATCTTACCTGAAAAAGGTTTAATGACTATCAGTCACAATGCATTTCACTAGACAACATCCGCTTACTCCACGAAATTTCAGCCTGAGCAATTTTTGTTGTTGTATTTGGAATATCAAGGACGAAACCGTAAGTAAAATTTTCAAAACGTTATTCATATTTATAAAAGTGAGTTAATATAAAATGAAACATTTTATGATAATCTAGAAGGAATCCGTTAGTTTTTTACTTCCTTCCTTCCATGAAATGAATATTTGATGGATACACAAGAATTATTTTTAAACATAATGAGAAAGTATACTGAGGCATTACCATTAATATCTTTATCAAATAATTACTGTACATCAAAAGTATAAACAATATTTTAAAAAGTCAAAATCAAATATGACGAGGTGGAATAAATGTAACCAAAGAAGTGAATTAAAACTGTTCTCCGTTGTATGATAGAATGTATATTTTTGGACAATTATCGAGCTTTAAGAGCATATTGCATGATAAGGAATTGAACTCGACATTTCGAACAGGGTGCCAATTCAACTCATGTAATGCATCGAATCTCTCTGATGCCATCAGTGTCAATTTATCTTTCGTCGCCTATTAAACAATGCATATTATTGGTTTCATCAACTGACAAATGCGTAGAAAACGGTTTCGTGGATAGAATCGACAAAGGCACGTTGGTCACAACAGCAACAAAAGAGCTACACAGATTAAAATATTCTATATGAGTGATAGTTTAATCTACTAGTTATCGGAATCACTCAGATGAATTTGCCGATAAAGTCTTTCCGATTATGCATCGGGATTGTGGATATTCACGACTAGGACACAAAAATTGTTTTCACGTTGCTTTAAACCGTTATCTGGCGTTGTTTACAATTCTGGTTGCTCTCATATCAGGCTTTCATTTCCATCGTGATGACACGATGGAAATTACACGTTATTGTTGTGGTGAAGTGTACTCCCGCTTACGTCCGCTTCAGCATCGTTCATGGAATGTATGGAATTTGATCTGCCGCTTGAACTACGATTAGGAATTCCAAAGAGAGAAGTCTTCCTGGGTCGAAAAGAGGGAAGTGGTTTGCGTTGTAGTTGAAACAGCCTCCACTCGAGGTCTCCTTAAATATAGTTATAATATGCAAAACAGACTTTACTTATAATAAGTTATAACTTAATGTACAAAGTCTATATTTTTATGTATAGTTCATTTATGTATACGCTTACATTGTTAGTGACCTTCAAGATATCCCCTCCCCAAAACATAAGCCACGGTGAGTTACCGGTTTCAAGAATATTTTGGATTTTGAAGCGACGAAGAATTCATTGACATTTTACCTATGCGTAGCTTCAACCTCAAACTATCAATAATTAGATTTATGGAAGTATTTTCGTTATAATAGTTTCATCAACTCAGTCCAACACCATACATTTCTTCGAATCGACGGCTAAAACTATATTGCAAAGAGGAATCTCGGTGACGTCCACGGACCAATCTGTTATTTTTCCATTGTAGTATTTGTGAATGAGAAATGTAGCGTGCTATTGAAGCTTATCTACATGGAGCGATAGGAGGTGGGAGGTGGGTGGAATGGCTATTGTTAGAAGGTGGGCCGGTTAGCTACGTTTACCAACAACTTGGCCAACGTGGAAGTGTTAATAGGAGTAGTTAGTAATAACAAGATAATGTTACCCACGTAGAAATTTCCAGTCGTAACGACGTCGTTGCATCGTCTTCAAAGTCCTGCCAACGTCGAGATGCAACGTCGTGACGACGTTGCTAACACGTATGCATATATCATTGATTAATCGTCAGAGAACAACGTCATTACGACTTCGTCACATGACGCGTTAGGAAATCTCAACGTAAAGAACTCATTTTTAACGTTAGATAACGACACCTGGACGTTGCGAACTCGTTACGCGTTTAACGTCGATTCGACCTCCAAGAAAAAGATTTTTCGGCGGCGTCAATTGATTTCTTTACGACTGTTCTGAAAGTTGTGTTGTCAAATCGCTTCATCGTAAGGAGAAATATCGTGAAATTTTCAGGGTTTTTTTCTAATGTATTTCGTATTTATGCTGATTTTAATTAACGGTTTTAGAATTAATATTTTGAACTTTCAAACCTAGTAAAAAATAAGAATTTAAAACGCGCTTTATAATATTTTCTCATTTTTCCTTTGTAATGTACTCAATTACGCACGATTTTTCTAAAATACGTTAATGGAAAGAATAAGTAATTACTGGATTCATGAAACAATAGTGAAAAGGAATTATATTATTTTTCAAAGTGTTTCGTTAAAATATAATTGCAGTCTCAATATTTCCGCTTTTCGGAATACTGCTAGACAACTTCTCTCCATTGCTGCGAGAATCAAGGCGTTGCAGGGAGCTGGCGAGGCAACGACGCGACGGCGGTGCGGGGCGTCGGCGCTCCACGCGGCGCGGCGCGGCGCTCGCGCGTGCCCGTCAGAAAAGAGCATTTCTCTGTCGCCCGTCAGCGCCGCGGCCGACCGACCATGTTTATACGGCCGCAAGCAATCCTTACAAGCACGCGCCGACGCAAGGCCTTGTCGTGTGTAACTTGCGGTCAAGGTGAATCACGACCCCGCCGCTTTGTCGACCGCGGGACTCGAATACACACCCGGCGAATCGGAAAACAATATCGCTGCCATATGGCGCCCTGTGGCGTCATAAAAGAGGGGAACGCCGCAGAGACCTTTGCTACTGTAGCGCAGAATGTCCCCGGGATTCAAACCTACGATCGTTAGATAAAGCTGCGGGCTGGTCGGACTTAATGACAATCACCCTCCCCACACACGACGCGGGCTGAAAGTGCACGCCATTGCGACGCGCGAATCGTTCGAATGATCTCCCCCTCCCCATTCCGCGTCGACGCTGCCCCTCGCGCAATCCTCGACGTCCTCACCCTCCTCGGTGGACGCCCGTCAGATGGCGAACGCATCTGAGCGACGCCGGCCGACACGAGCGACGGTGACCCTCGCTTGGCCAAGTTACATAGGGAAGCTCTTTGAAGCGCCAACGCGCTACAAATGGGAAACGCATGGCACTGTGCGAAGTCAATTAGGACTCGAAAGAGATTCTTGATACATCCCGTGTTGCATTAGTTTATTCTCTCCGAAAGGAATCTAAGAGAAATTAAGGGAAAAATTGAATTTATGTCCCTATATTCTTACTTTGCCCACTCAAAACACATACTCTTTTAAACCGCCCTGGGTTTTCTGGGTGCGTTTGATGTACTCACGCAGAAGGTGCTTGAATATTGATTTTTTTTTTCAAAAACTAATCTGAACGAATTGTGGAGAGAGTGAACAACCAGTCTAAGAGAGTTCATTTATGCAATTCCGTATTGAATTTGGAAAAGGAAACAATGCTCATGTGAATATAATGGATTTTTAATATTATATGGATAATGTCCTATAAGGTATTCAATAGAAATAAGTGTATTCATTAAAAATTGTTTTCAAGCATTAAATTTTATTTTCGTCGTTTACTGAATTCTCATCTCCGCGGCATTAAGAAACCTGCTGCCCAAGTTTGTCCCTCTGAATTCCTGATTCTCGCGTTTCTGTCTTTAGTGTGCGTGGATTTGAATAATATTTGAAGATTTGTCATATCTCTGTGCTATAAGAAAATTCACGTAATTGTGAAAATCGTTATGGCGTAGGAAAAAAACGAAGCGCATTTTAATTATTTTAAACATTAGTAAAGAAAGTGTAATTGATCGAGAATATTTACATGGTGAATATTCGTCGAACCTTACATTCGTTTTAATTCTTAATATCAAATATGATACCAATTACGCACTGATTAGTTATTATTAAATGTTACAGTTACTCATTATTTTTCCAGATGGCGATATATATTACCACTGCAATTACTTAAGCGTAATTTACGTAATTTTTATGTTTACAAATTGTAGTATTGAAGTTTCTGTGAACCATGATAAGAGTACTTGAAATGAGATTGGCCGGAGAAGGCGGAAGGCAAATTGTATGGAATTATCTCATATCTTTGACCAATGGGAGAAAATACGTAATGGTTTGTAGTGACTCGGGTGACGATATATTTCCTGACGAAGTGTGTGTGCTCTAGGAAAGGTTAGGGTCCACACAAACGTTTATTAGAATATCTCATGCATACTCGTGTAATAGTCGAATAAAAAGCATGTTATAATGATTTAACGTTCGTTATGTTCGCAATTATATCCTTATAAGCGACTTCTATAATTGAAAACTGACATTGCATTGCTTTGAGTTGCATTGCGTATTATTCTCTTTTTTACTTAACGCTCGATGAAAATATTTTATCCGTATAAGTATTGACGTAACCAGACTTTAGTAGATGAAATGGAGTACTGACGAAGCGGTATTTCCATTTAACCATAAATTAGATTATTATAAATTCAAAATTAAACAATGCCTTATTGTTGTTTCGAGTGGGAAACGGAGAAGAGTCTCGATGAATAAATATCTTTCACAAACGACGTGTATTATTCAGATAGAATGATCGTACTTTGTAGACATCCTTATGACTGACATAATGTTACTGTACATAGGCAAAACTTACACCACATCCTAATTTTGATGGAGAAACACGGTATCCCGTGAGGCAACAGACCATTAGGGAGATGGCGGCGGAGAAGAAGAGGGGAAGTGCAGGGGTACGGGGCCGTCGTCCAGCTCCCTGCCACAGCCTTCACCTGCCTCATCACGCGTCTTTCTGCTACCGATCGTCCGCCGCCGCGCCAACTTCAGCGTCGCCATTATCGCCGCATTCAATATTGTTGAGCAATTGCACGTTTAAGTGTCAGCGGGGGTGCGGCGTGTCGCCTCGCCGTGCACTCCATTGTTTAAAGCGAATAACGTGTTTACATTAATACAGTTGCAGATAAACACACAGACAGACAGATGTCACTTTGAATAGGGCATGTATGCGTGACCCGACACCTCATTCTGTGCCGGTGTTGAAAAGGGGGCGGGGGAGGGTGAAGCGGACAGCGGTGCGGGGGCGCGGAAAATCGACACATCTCCCGAGAACAATAACACGCTGAACAAACACCTTTTATCGAAATTGTCGGGAGAGTCATCGATGATTGTTCCATGAACTGAATACCAAGTGAATCATTCTATAACGACGCTCTCGAACAATAAAAATTGCCATCAAGGTTTGTTTACGCGCGCTGTCTTGTCACGGGAACGGGTTTAACGATGCGGCTCCGATGCTCCGGACGAGAAGGCACTGAGAGAGGGGAATAGCGGAGCACAATGCTTTAGGAACACAGTGGAATAAAAGATCGAGAATGACTTGATGAAAGGTGGCCATCAACGGGTGATGACACATTTTCATTTAAATAATGTCGAACAACGCACTTCCCAGTTGAACCATTTACTTCGAGGGGCCATTCGGTGCAGAAATCAGTTACAATTTGTGACCCCAAATACTCGGAGTGTAATAGTGTTTCCACATCATGCGGCGAAGGAGACATTTTCTGTGCTGTATTTACGTTGGTTAAAATACATTCAACATTTTCATATTTTATATACTTATTACATAGTATATCTTTGCATACGTAAGATCTACACAACATATACATGCACAAATTAGTCTGAATTTTATCATATGTTTTATTGCAACATAATTGTAGCAAGTGTCTTCTTCGAAAATATTTCTTTAAAATATATCAACAAAATTCGAGTATTTAACATATATATTACACAAAGAGCTTTAATTTGAGACACATAAATAGCCATAATTATTTCGGCGAGGAGGGGGCTATGTTTCTCGCCAAAGATTTTTGGTGTTAACTTACAAGTTATTTGTCTTAAAATATTTTTAATTTCTTGAATTGTAAATTTCACGTTGTTAATTTTTGAACAAATGGTTCATTAGTATTATTTATTTAGATACACTACTAACATTAAATGAAATTTAAGAGGGAGGCGAGGGAAATTAAATCACTACTGGACCCTTGCGAAGATTTCAGAGTCGTGAGTACATAAATCTAATAAGCAGAACAATAAATGTATTTTACTTACTTTGGCGCAACAATGATTACTATTTTAATTCCGTGGACTCAGTGGAAGTTTATCGAGACGTGAGTAACACCGCCTAGAAGGCAGGTTATGAAATAACTTCATTCCTCATCGAGTCATGAGAGGTTAGTAGCGTCACCCGGAAGGATATCGAGAAACATACCACAATTCCATTTGTATGTTAAAACAAATTATTAGAGAAATAGTCGGTATTTAATATATGAGGTTACTATCCATCCAAGGTGCAAAATAAGCTTTGTAATGATGTCTAATTTTCGGCAATTGGTTGAGTATGACGGGAGGAAAAAAGATTTTTACATAAAATGTCTACTTAGATATAAGACGTAACAATCGTTCGAGAAGAAAACGAAATTCCCGAGACGTGACAGCAGACGCATCGGGCGCACGGGTAGATCACACGATCTATATCCGAAGCTTCTTCTGAGGAACAGTTACGCGTCGTATGACAAGCACGTCCATGCGCCGGAGGCGGGGAGCACTGTCGCATGAGGGTGGGGAACGCCGCGGGGGACGTAGGCGCGGAAACGAGAGCGTCGCCGAGGTAGCCGATATGACGAAGGCGGCGCCGGCAACTTCAACAGCAAGACGGAGGCAGAACCACAAGGAAGACGTGACACATTCCTCGCCAAAGCACTCAGCGCCACGCTGATACCATACAGTGGGGTAGTAGGTCTTACTGCTAGCCAAAATTCATCTCTCACTTTCTCGAATTGCAGTTAATTACTCACAGTTTTCCATTGGTTGAGAGCTTATTTGAACGGTAAAAGATATGGAAAGCTATCTCAATATATTTGAGTAATAAAAATTAGGAATAATAATACTCCGACCGAAACATAACTCAAAGTGAAAAATAATTGGACTTGGAGTTTACTGAAAAAACGGAAACAATATTTTGTGAATAAAATGTTTTCATTGCTCCCCTAAAAGAAAGCAAACTAGATGCTTCAATGTATATCAGGATGTAATTTTTTATAGGTATGTAATGATGAATTCAAGTTTAATGTACATGCGCTTGAAGAAACTTTTAACAAGCGGGGAAGGAATAATTAAATTCATGTAATGGAGTTATAACAAGTGAGGTAGGATTCATCAAATTCTACTTATTTCTTTACTTAATCCCGTTTTACTATAAATGTAGATCAACGATCTCAATAACATTTAGAAAAATATTTTACACAAAAATTGTGGAGAAAATACTTTTTCAAATTGAAACAAAAATTGTTTTCTCTACAATTTTTGAGCATAAGCATATATGCAACTGTTTGACATGAAAAATAATTTGGCCCTTTTTGATTCGAGTTTTTCCCCACTGTGCTCCGCGCCACGTTGCTTGCGAAGACAGGAGAAGGCGATCTGGATATCGGGTAATGTTCGGAACGCCGCCGCATTCCCTACATAACCCTTGGCTAATGGTTTAAGATTGCTCTCGGCGTGCGCGCCTCCCGGACACAGTAATGTAGCGGGTGAAGTGTCTGACACGGCAGGAGCGCTCGCGACCCGCGTATCATATATTTGCACCTAACCTTTCCTCCACCTCACCCTCTCTCTCTTCGATGTTTCATTGTCATAGCTTTAGCGAATGCTTCCTACCTCCAATTTTCTCTACGGTTTCACATGCATTGTTTTCGGTGGTTGCAATCATCCGAAACTGTTCACTTTACAGTCTCGGGTATTGGTTGCCGAGGACAAAATTTAATTCTCTGATTTCTCAAACTTTAGCATTCCAAAATTGTGCTGACCAAAAAGAAGTCGTTGTGTTATCTTGTGTTCATTGCATGTTAGTGAATATGAATTGCTGAGTTACGTTTCCTTAACATATTGTTGTAACTTTTAACCCACAATAACCAAAGCCTCATATGTTGAGCACAAGTAAGAAAGATAAATTTTAAATCGTTTTATGAGCTGTGTAATATCGTGATTACAATTTGTATTGTATTTTGGTTTAGACCAGCTAAAAACCATGGTTACCGGCGCTACTGAGACCCAGTTTTACCTTGGTTTACTCATTAGACGTTCGTGATATATATAGGGGAGTTTTTCAGTGGCAACCAGGCACGCTAAGAGCACATCATGAGCTACCTAGGGAACTTTATTTTGAAATAATTTTAATATTATCTAGTTGAAAAATCTGTTGTTCGTGTGAAGAAAAGAGCGTATAAAGAATTGTTACTTTTTACGAATTCGAAATGATTTCTTTAAAAATAGTACAAGCTCAAAGTAATTCAAATATATTTTTGTTGTATCTGTTTCTTTAGGGACGTGAATGGACTGATTATTTGTTTCTTTAGGGTCGTGAAGAGACTGATGTGTATATTTTATTACTATAAATTTCGCTGGACGTAACACGTTTTTGAAGATCATACGCTGCAAACCAATTTGAAAAACTGAGGCTCCGTTTGTTCATCGAGTTCATTTCCCGATTGTTCTAAAATATGAATTATTTCTATGTAAATCACTTTCAGTCTTAAGTTAAGTAGCAAGAATACAATCTCATAATTTAAAAACAATATTTAAAAAGCTGCATCTCTTTTTAGTGAATGAATAAAGACACCTAGAAAATGAAAAAAGTAATGATTTTACATAATTAATTTAGAGATAACTCTTAAATTTTCTAACTAATCATAATTTATACGCATCCGTTTCCAGTAAATCTTGAACGCAAACTATTCCCTGTTCAAATGTATACGAATGAGAATTTCCAAGAGACGATGGTTACAGGACCGGAATTTATTCTTTTACCTTTCTGTCATTCTTGTTGTATTTTTTTCTGTTTTCTGTGACACAATCCATACTCTCAATACTACCTTCATTCTGCATTTTTCAACTGGTCTTTTATCTTTTTTTCTCCCATCTAACACTTCAATTAAAGAACATATTATTCGTGTATTTTTCCCCGTATCTAATATTCTACTCCTCACCCCATTTTCCTCCGTTCGTCCTCAGCATTCCCAACCCTTGTACATTCTTCGAACCCCTCCTCTCTCCGTTCATTCTCTCCCTCTTATCCCCCTCCTCACCCTTGGTGACGGGCCCTTCGCGGAGGCGCCTCTTCCGCGCGGACAGACCGTTTTCCGCTGTAAGGCATTGCGCACGAAACGAAGCGGGATAGACGTTTTAAATTTTGCAAATTAAGTGCTCGAGCAGCGGAGAGAAGAAATGTAGCCTTAAGAAGCGCAGTATAGCGTCGCGTGGACAGCTCGGGGTGAAACTGTGCAGGGATGGCCACCACGTGAAAAACCTTCCCTTACGAAGGGGAATCCCCCTTCCTCCACCCGCGTAAATGTGCGTCGTACGCCTCTTGCGTCGCCAGAGATTTCGAAACGCACCCGCGCCGCGCTCCGTCGTGAGACGCGCGGGTCGAGCGTCAGTAGACGCGGGGCACCGCCCAAGCGCCGTTGCTCCACGAGGCCCCGAGGCTGTTAGCTACGGAGATGGGGCGGCGACTCAGGCAGAACAATCAGATCATGTTGGCTCCAGTACACTACCAGCCGCCGGCCGGCCGCCCGGACGACGGCAGACCAACGAGCCCTTCGTCGTTCCCTACCGCCGCGCTATGAAGGGCGGATGGTGGGTTGCGGTCTGGTGGTCCGACTTCATGGACCGCCGGACGCCTCCACTCTCTTCCCTTTTCAACGATTTACGTGCTGCTGCTGGGAGGGGAGTATTGCATTTGCGAGGAGTGCAACTCAGATGGGGCCCCAATGCATTGGATTACTTCAGTTAATTTATGCACCAAACCTATTATTGTTTCATAGGCATATATTCTAATTACAGCTCCTATTCATAGAGTGATTGTCTCCAAATGTTTTCTTCTCGACAACTTCTCCAATGCATATATACATTTCTTATTAATCACGTAGTTCCGCCAAATTTCTCTTTGTAGTATTAATTTAAAATCAGTGATGCGAGAGGAAATACATCCAGCTTTTCTAACGATGTTCGAAGATCATGCTCTTACTGTAAAAGGAGTCAGATTCTAAACAATTTATCATCAACACCGTGTCAACAATAAGAAATTCCGCGTGATAGACAAAGAAATATTTGGTCCATTCGTTTACAATGGACAGGAACTGTTGTGTTGCTGTGGTCTCTTCGAGATACAAATCAAACCCTGAATCCCAACCCCGAATGCAGACGGATGCATTCATCTGTCAAAATGCATCGATGCTCCTCAGCCCAACCTCGTTCCATTTCTGTGATCTCGGTCTGTTATTTGATTCGGAAGAAATCGAGGTTGTGAGAGCGGGGGACGCGTCATCGAGGAGGAGCCCCCGGGACTAGAGAGGCGGGGATCCAGAGGATACACACGCGGCGATAAGTGAGGTCTAAAGGGAGGTGGCGGAGTGAAAACAGGTAACATTCTCACCAGAACGAGGATCCGATCACTGAGTGATAGCAGCTGAAAAAGAATAAGGTTCTCTGGGTCCATCGGGGGTGTGTAAAGGGATACAAAATTGAGAAACTCCCCTTTGGCCTATCCTCGTTTGGAGGGATAATCTTACGTCTTATTTGCCGATTCCATATCGAATAATGAGCTCGTATAATTGCTTTGTCAGTTTTTGCTGATTTGATCTGCATTTTCTCTAATACTAAGAACTAGGTGCTCCTCTTGTACCCTGAACACTCATCATACTAAGAATAATTCACTTATTGCTGAGAATGGTAAATTCATAGACATTCAGGGTTGAATTGCTAGTTTTACTATTTCGAGAGTCATTACATGGAATTATTTAGACACTCCATGAAGCTGGCGCCTCCACGGTTCAACGACTTGGTTGGGTCGGTAAAGGATTCCATTAACTGTGATGGTTTCCATACTCCCCTCAGGCACACAGCTCACGAATCACCAACCCCTGTTAAGACAACGCTATCAGCTTTTTCCATCTCTCTAATGTTCAGTTTTAAACTCCGATGTGGCAGTTGAAACTTTGGGAACCTCTTTTTCGAATAAGAAAAAAAAGCAGACAACCCTACACAAAAATTTCTCATTTGTCCACAACGTCTTAAAGTCCACCTCGAAGTGTCAATTTCCAGTACGGTCCACTGCGCGATGTCTGGCAGAAAGGAATTCCAAGATCCGTTGGAATGCGAGCGCGAAGGAGAGCAAGTGTTACGACTTAGACAGCGTGTTGTGCACGATGTGTTATCAAATATCGGCGCACAAAAGATGTAAGAAACAAGAAAAACAGGTTTGCATGAGAGCGGGGGGAAGAGGGGCTGACGGCCTCGCCACGTTTCGCAGTTTTCTTCTCCCAGAAGGCTTCGAGCTTGAAGTGCGAATCAGTGATGATACGATAAGAAATAAGTAATCAACAAGACTTGAATCAAATTCCAAATATAACTCTCATTGCTGCTTACTGGCGGAATATAGGATAGTGGCATGAATATGAATGAGCATGATACAAACTATTTCGTTCAATAATTCTGACGGGATTCTACTGAGGGAAATATTAGGAATTTTTTCTTCTGTTTTTTAAGAGCGCAATAAGTGAAATTTGAAACATTTTTCGGTAATCTTATTTGTTTTTTTTGTTTTGTAGGATTGATTTTGGCACTTTTATTTGTACAAAACAACGAAATCATGAAAATAAAGAACTCTTGTGAACTAATTACTTTGGAGTTTCGCTGTTTCCGAACTGATAAAATAATGGATCGATTACGGTATTCCATCTCACGACACAGTTCCATTTTTTCACGCTTAAACTTTTTACACGAGTAGGCCTATATGACGAGACAGAAACTCATCATTTTATACTGTGTTCATTTGCTGCATACAATTCAATTACTTTCATTGCTACAGTTGAAACCCTCTTAACCGGCCTATCAAGTGGAGCAGCTTTTTCACTCTTTCGGCATATAACTGACTTTTTCAAACATAATACATACAATATATGTAATATGTATGTACATACATTATATTTTCACAGTTTACATAAGTTCGTAATGCGTAATTTTTTCGAGTTCATTTATGAATGTATGTATATACAATAAAATGAGGTGCAATGATATCTCATTTGCTTGTTTATTCACAATAACATGATGAAATTGTAGACTCTCTTTGTACGAAAATCGGGAACCTCGAATCAAACGGGTAACCGGTCAGGGTCTCTGTCCCCACCAAACCGGTTAAAAGGGGTTCTACTGTACTCATAAAACAGAGTCGCCAATCTTGCTGTTTTTCCGAGAATCTGAGATAAAATTATGATAGTGACGATTGGTCATTTCTAAGACTCCAAAGATTATTTTGCAATTTGAAGAACATCACTACTCTCAATTTCATTCGTGACTGTATAATTGAAACAAGTCATGGCGTGAAATGTAAAGACGTGGAACATTATTTTTGCCTTCCCCAGCATCCTGTATCTCTCCCTCTCAATTCCTCCAATATACGTGGTGAGGTCGAAGAACAAGCTTAATGGTCTGTACTTAGAAAAAAAGGAGGGGATAAATAAATATAAATAAATTAACGACTTAAAAAGTAGTACATTTTTGTGGAAGGTGCCAGGAGTGGATAAATACGGAAACATGAAACAAAATCACTGAGGAAACCAAAATAGAAGGTATTACTGACACCTGGTGTAGTGGACTTTTACCTGTATCGATCGTCCTCTCTTATCTGACTCGATCCCCTAAGCTCTGCTTTCGCCACCCTCCCCACTGTTCTTCACCACTCTCTCGCGCACCGCGACGGCCACCGCGACGGCCAAGCGAACTGTCGCCGCAGCGCGCGGCTGCGTAGACAACGGCATTGAAGACAACCATGACACTTATCAACTCCATAATGGCGTCCTTTGAAACGCACGGCGCGCGAGGGGAGCGCGCGTTGCGGTGCGCGCGGACCTCACGGTGCGCTTTGATGTCTGGCGACGAGAAGGGGAAGTTAGGGAGGACGGCAGCAACGAGTTACGTCGACGTGTTTAATACAAAATCCCCCATGTCATCGGCGTCACCTTCGAAGGGCGGGAATTATAGAGTCACCCCCTCCCCTCTGGCGGCGGAACCCGCATTGCGATTCTGACGCCGTGCTTAACGCCACCCACTCGCTGAACCTGCGTTTACGTCTCGGCTCCACTTACTCGAGAAAGGAGCATTCTGGTCGCTATATGTTTTCTCTCTCTAGTTCTTCGTCTTTTGATGAATTATTTACGTACAAAAATATTGTATAAATAAATCTCTCTAATTTAATAACAACACTAACTTTACATGTTTTCGATTATATTTTAACCATTTTTGAGCTCATTGTATTTAATTACATTATGTGTGGGGACACAATGTTGGGTGGAGGTACCCTGCATGAGGAGTCCCCAGCGAAAAGCCCTGAAAGTTAAAATACAACCGAAAGTTAGTGTTGCCTTGAATTAGACGACTTCAAAATTGTTTTTAGCCTCTTTTTCTTATTTCTAGTAAATTCTCGTTACTTTTTCATTAAATTACAGGTCAAGTCTATCTTATTCTTCGTTTATAAAAAAATTCTTCGGGTATTTTATTTTATTAAATAAATAATTAAAAACTTACGACCTTCTATGGACGAATGACATATAGTATGGACGAACAATGTATACACATACGTGAAGAGCTCACAACGTTGGATTTGAGCTGTCGTCAGGTGATCAAAAAAATCCAAGTCGAAACGTAGTAGTCCATAAAAGGTCGTAAGTTTTTAATTATTTATTTAATTAGATTAAATAATGGACGTTAATTATAGTAGTATTGTATTTTATCTTTATTTATTACTTCTTTATTTACTCTATTTGTCCTCTCTTTGCTTCGAAATATCTTGAATCTTTCTTGTTATCTTAATTGTGAAGTTATTTTTTTCGCAGTGGCTGTTGAATCGCACTCTTCTTTTTTTATTGTTTTCTATGTTTTTTAAACCCTGCTATAGTGAATTACACTATGTGAGACGTACAAAATTACATTAAGACTGTTTAATGCTTATACCATGCCAATATATTGATGTGTTGGTCTTTAGAATATATTCTTTCGATATCTGAAGACGCTGTTTCTTAACGGTTATTCGGTAAAGTACAAAGTCTTCTCACAATGAAATTATTGTGTCACAGATAGCAGAAAGCAAATTCTAACTGCAACCTCATCAATAAAATTCGTTCAACCTGAGAAAGATGGAACATTTAAAACACTGTTCATAAGTTGCAAACGAAACGTAAAAAAAGTCAAAAGAATGGTGTACCAATGATGCAAATCGGCTACATGTAAAGGAAATGGAGTAGTTGTTGGAATTCAGAATGATACCGTGGACTTACTTAAAGGATAAAGAATATAACACAGAACAGCATGACTGAAAATAATATAGGAGACCCAAGATAAATGAATAGATGTAAAGAAGGTTCGGATTTGTGAGAATGGGATTGTTTGACGAAAAAATAAATACATAGAAGAGCTATATTATTAAATCTCGTGATAGAAATTGAGAGGCAAAAGTGGAAATTGAGGTGTACTTAATTTATAATTCAAAATGGAGCGGAAGTATTTGTAAGGAATGGTAAATAATATGGGACAGAAGAGACAGAAACTTGAGGGATGGAAGCGACGAACCACAAGAGATGGAGTACACTGTGATTAGGATGCTAGAGACTGGAAATGGCTGAGGGGATATAGGGATTTGGAGGAAGAGGGTCGGAACACAGTCGTGGGAGACACAGAGCCTGAAAGCATTAAACCGCGGTACGGCAGCCCCACGACGCAGACGCGACTAAGGCGGCATGGGGCGGCCGGTCGCGTCCCTAGCACGCTGCTGGCCTACTTCCGCCACCCCCATCGTTCCTTCTGCATTCACCCCTCCTTTTGCTGGGGTTCTCACCCTTGGCCGACGATATAACCGTAGTATATTTCAATGGAATATTGTATTAATCCGACTATAACACCGGCTGTCCCTATGTCGCCGAACCTTAGCTCTCAATCATAATCCGCGCTGGCTCGGAGGTACTAACTCCTGAAGATGAGGTTCAGTCGATGCAGGGTGCGTCTGGCGAAGCCGGGAACGGCTGGCGCATACGCGAGACCTCTTCTTGCAAATTTACTTGCACATTTTGCCACTTCGCAATTCTTCGCGAGTCACCCGCGGGTTGCTTGCCCTCTGAAACAATTTCCGCTTCTTCATATTTCCCCGCACCTTATTGACTCATTTTGAAGTATTTTTCTTTCCCCACCAATTGTTGTGTTTTCCTATTTCTTCTCTTAATCTCTTCCACCGGGTTGGAGAGTGCATCCCATCCTTTCATCCGTGACTTCTAGTTTCTCGTAAACTCTCTAGAAGGCAGTAGTGGTAAGATCTTTGCCTGATATTTGTTTGTTTTCTTAAACATTTTCAAACTTTAAGAAGTCGAGGACAACTTTATTTACATCGGTGAGTGTCATGATCTGTGGTTGAAAGTTGTGGGACAGAAGAGCACACATCTCTAAGGAATATTCAGAAAAGCGTTACGAGTACTTTCTTAGTTTGATCTTCTCCCACAGAATTCTTGCTAATAACTTTGCACTGAGGCTTATTTGAGTTGGTGCGCGGTTCGGCGGCGCCAGAGGAGTGACGCCTGGAGTTACGTCATCGTCGACATGCAGCCGTCGCCGATGATAACTTCCTGTTTCTTAAGCGTGCACTTTACTGGAATAATCTTTTCCTCTTTTGGTACCATATTCTACTTCTATCACTACTTCATTTCATTTGACAAAATTTCTTTTCTCCACAATTGTTCGTCTTAATGCAGCGCAATCTTTTTCTATTTTTTGTTTGAAAATTATATTGTCTCCTTGTTTGGCAACTGTTACATTCATTGTGTTCCTCTTCCATTGCCGTCCATTCCCCCTACTTTGGTCGAGAATTCCAGGTGAATGTTCTCTTTTACTATGACTAGTTTTGACATTGTCATAGTAGCAAAGAATAACGTCAGATTATTAACTTTTTCAAAAATCTCATTTGTTCTGAATGTCTGAGCTATTTCTGAGTAGCATTCCCAGAGGAGATCCTTCTATTCATAGACACAATAACCTGGCCTCCCCTGCCTTTGAAACTCTTCCAACATTCCCCTCGAAGCAAGGCGCCGCCACGCTCACATAACCACCCTTCTCTCTCTCTCTCTCTCTTTAATAATTGGAAAGATCTTGGAGCGTAATCAGAATTTTATTGCGTCATAAGCGTTTTGATTTACTATTACTGTCCAACAAGGGATTGTCAACTGAACATTGTGAAGTGCGCGCCACAATGCGTCGCCACAGTCGCCTGGCGACGTCCCCGCGGCGCGCAATCGTCGTCTTCTGGGGCGTTCCTTCCGCCAACGCCATTGTCCGCGAGACACTTATGACGCCGCGAGAGCCCGCTACCTTCGGCAATCCCCGTCACAATAAAGCGCAGGAAAACGCGAGCTGTCCGCATAATTGCACCCCATCTGGTTTTGCGTTTTGTAACGAGGGATCATTTGGTAAGTTAAAAACAAGGGAGGAGGGACAGAGAGAATAAAATATTTTATGACGGAGCGAAAGACATGGAAAGAGGTGTTCTATAATTTAATTATTTACTGCGGAAGGCGTAATGGGACAAAGGGAGTGCGGAAGGAGAAGCTGTTTAATATGACTGGCTTCTCGGACGGTCTCCGAGTCCTCTCTGGAAATGGCGAGGACGCAACCACGCGCATAACTTTCTGTTGTTTTTATTTGTATTAGTTCCAAAGCAGATAATAAAAACACGGTGAAGATTTTTCCAAATGTTTTCAACTATCACCTTAAAATATTCGGAATTCTCTGTTTCAATAATTCAATTAAATTACGTTCCATAAGTGGTAATTGCGTTTAGGTCAAAGCATGACAAATTTGCTTTATGCATGATTCTTCCTTGAATAAGTGCTTCTCTAATCATGTCAGTGTTGGTTAGTTCAGGGAAACGGGGAGAGAACAGTTCTTCTAGGATGTTTCTCTGGTAATGTGGGAGACGGAGAGTGGGAGGAAGGTGTTTGAACGGAAGAGGAGGGGTGAAGAGGTGCGACCCTCACTCGGACCGAGCCAGTCTCTCGCCGGATGAAACACGGCCGGTCGGTAATCCCGCCGCATCTCGCAAGGTTTGTATAGCTACGAGGGTTTCTAGGCGGTGCCGTCGTCGCGCTGCGCGTTGCAGTGCTACTAGTGCCACGACCCCATCCTCCGCGCCGTTCTTGAGCACAAGGAACACATTAAAGGCGGGCCGAGCACCTGGGCTGGCCCCGGTACGCGAATGCGGCACATTGAGTATTGATCAGGTCGTCCCCTTCGGCGTTTTCCCAAGAAGCGGATCAGGAGCGGCGTTCTTCCACTCAGAAACGAAGCATGGCCTCAACCGACTATAGTAGTGCACATGGTACATTTTCGCATGCATGTGAAGCGGCTTCGATTCTAGCTTCATTACCGAACGCTTTGTGATCTTCAATAATCTCTTCTTCCTCTAAAAATACGCTTCTTTTGACAAATCACTTTAAACACTATGCATATAATAAAACAGTGATAGCCATTTTTGCTATTTTACTTCATACTCCAAATTGCGATGTCGTATGAATACACTCAAACAAATCCTCTCCCTGATTCTACTACTAACGTTCATTATATAATCAAGATAAATAAATTTAGACTTACGACCTATCGATAGGACGTTTACCGTTTATTTTGTGCTTTTTTAGATTGCAACGTTTCGACTCTAGGTTTCTGTTGTTACGTTTCTTGTTTTTGTATTTTGTTACACCTGACGACGACTCAAACCTAGAGTCGAAACGTTGTAATCTAAAAAAGCACAAAATAAATGGTAAACGTCCTATCGAAAGGTCGTAAGTCTAAAATCCTCTCACTATCTTCAATAATTTCCTCTCCCCCATCCTCTCACTATTTCCTCTCAGACGAAGTTTAATTTTCTTAAAATTAGAGGAAATTAAGAATATTTTTCTCTTGCATTAAAAACTTTTTCTTCTCGTTTTAGAGGAAGTGGAATAAATGCGATGAAACAGCATATCTTATTTCACTTTGACGCATCTAATGAAGAAACGAACCCCATTATTGTGGCGAGTGAGAATCGTCGACGGTTAGGTTGCTTGATTGCTTCCGATGAATAGTCGAGCATGCAGATGGACATTCCAAACAAGATGGCGATGATCCGTTGAAATGTAGACGAAGAAACAAAAAAGACGAATATTTGCAAATATTCTTGTGTTTAGGAGAATTTTTATGTGTACAAGGAAATAATATTTACTTATTTTTCTTTTTTTGTATCAAAATGGATTAAAATGTTGTGTCCATGAAGATAAGTGCACACGAATTACTACGTAACTTAAAGTAGCATGAGCGACCTGGTCTTAGATTTTGAGTGTCTGATTTTTTAAATGAAAGAATAAAGGATTAAATGTTAACTCGTCTTATATAATCGTGACCCAATCTTAGTATAGAAAAGAACACAACGAAATTGGCCTTTTCTTTCTGGACAATTGAGAAAGATATACTATCAGTCGCAAAACTAGAAATCATTCTTCAAATACAATGTTTCAATCGAAATGGTATATTTAATGGTTGGCAGTTTTTAATACATGAATTCCTGAATTACCGTTATACTGACTAGTTTTAATGTAATTAGAATCGATTACATTATCGAAAGATTAATAACGGTTATACGCTTGACTAGTGCCTGGCTCGTTACCATAATTCCAATTGAGAATTATTCATAGTCCACACGATTTTCTATCTGAAGCGTTCGTGCTAAAATTTATTGCAACCTTCATGAAAATTTTAATTCGAACTTAAAGTTTTACCTACAGAAACAATAGGTTAATTCCAGAATCCTACTTTTAGAGTAATTGACAAAAATATGAATTTTGTAAATCCAGAAAACGTATCTGCTTGGTGAAGACTCATGTTGTATGAGTTCTCCGTGATACAAGTAAGTCGTTATTATACAGTATACTGGTCTGTATGCATTTATATAGTTAATTTGGGTGTAAGTTGCCTCTTGACTTATGAACAATGTGTATTAAATGTGGACGAATGTATATTAAATGTGTTTCGCTACGCGCCTTTTGAAGAGTATCTTTTAAGGAATTTCGTGCTGAAAATTGTTGGAACTCAACTGGAAAATACAAAAATGTCACTTTATAATAAACACTTCGTCCTTTATTATACATCAGGGAAAAGAAGGGATTTACGATATAAATGAGCAAATACTCCAGTACAACCAATATTACTCAATAGCTTTTGCTGGATATCTATGGTAATTTAAGTCAGAATATTTGCCCACAAATCACAAAACTCACGCGTGATAACATGCGGGTTTTCAGATAGTATCAAAAAAACATATTTTGTCTAGAAGCAGTCTAGGAGCCCAAGAAGAAGATATGGAGTACGTCGAATGAGTCTTGACTGACTCACGCGTGATGAGACTTCTGAAAAAATGTACACACATTGTACTTCAAATCAACTCTTAATATTGCGTCCGGTGTACTAATGCAACAGAACGGTAAAAAACTATTAAAATAAATGTATTCAAGGTACTTAATTGACTGAAAGAATAGCGTCCTTTGTGTGTAGGTTCAAGCCACAGGCATTAAGAAGAAAAAAATCTTGGAAATGGGTCAACATTGATTTATTTGCTTCCATAATTACACTGTACAGCCATAAAACCATTATTAAAGTCTGTAACTGGCTGGTTATGTACACAGTTTTATTTCTAAGAGAATATTACGTTAAGAACAGCTAATACTGAAGAAATTGTAATGCAGTCCTGTAATGTCAACTTAATATCTAATAATAAGGTGACAACTTATTATTTGAAAGTTGAAATTTCTGGGCGTCAGTAATAATTCAGTGTAATTTGACAAGACTCCATTTGAAATGCGCGTGGTACTTGAGGTACTTTCCCTCAAATATTATTATAATTTTCCCTTATTCATCACTAATGCTCTCATCTCTCACAAATCGGAAGAAGTGTGTACAGTTCGATCCAAAACGCAATGTCTGGTTTCTTCAAATTTAAGTCAGGCTGTCATTTTGCGGTATGTAGCATTTGAACACTGTCTTGACGCTTATTGGATGTTGGAAATTTAACGGGTATCCCCTCGCAACATGGGCGTAATTTAAACGTGCAGTATATTTATTAACAACGCGAAGATGGGATGCAGCTTCCTTCGCTACTAAAACCTCTCCCTACGCGCTATGGGCGAAGTGGGTGGGAAGCGGTTGCGAAAAGGGGAACGCGATGGGGAAAGGGGTAAGAGCGAAGACTTGAACTGAAACTCCAACGCAGGGGAGCCCCGTCCTAAACGGCTTGCGTTACTCCCCGCCAATTACAGAATTTATGCTGATTCCGGCGTCTTAGAAATATCTTCTAAAAGACCTTCCGTTCTGCTCTACCCCGCGGCGGGTCGTTATTTAAACCATGTAAATAATTTGCAAAGCTTCCAGCTTATTTATTAAGTCTCACGTGTAATTTTCCAGTTAAGTTTCACCCTGGATTTGTACATTCCCTTTCATGAGCGAGACTGTGAGGAGTATTCGTTGAATTTGCTTGAGAGAAATTGTTTGTGAATCACTACGAACAGTTTTTTATTGCGAAGTTATAACTAAGGAAATCTTAAAAAGTCATTGCCGCTAATGTGGGAAACTACTGCCAAGTTTATAATTAAGCAGATGTTTTGGGGAGTTATACCATTAGCATGAAATATTACTCTTTTTAATGGCTATTATATCCAAGAAGAACCTATGTATTTTTGAAAAGTAAACACTCGTATCAGGAAAGCTGTGAACAAACGTTTCATCAACTATAACTTTTATTTGCTTTTGAACGTTGTGTGTACAATTTTGCAATTTTTTTTCCTAATATCGCTTAGTTTGGAAACATATATTGAGTCGAATATCGTATTCTTAAAAATGATTTTACTATTGCATACATTGGGCATCTACAAATTTTAAAAATAAAGAAATACTTACAAATACACAACAAAAGAACGACGACGCGAAGGACTAAATCGTAGGAACGATGTGACAGTACGATGGAGATTCTTCGGATGCCCGAATTGGGCAAGGCCATGATAGGCACGGGAAGTGGAGGACTAGAGCGATCACCTTTCGCCACTAGCTGGAGATAGGTGTTCACCGAGGAATGCGAAAGAACAGTCTGGAGAGCTGTTGGTTGGCCGACACGATGTCTCCCTATCCGGCCGGTCCACTGCCACCCACCCTTCGTCATCGGATGGGAATTGCTCACCCGCCGCACGTTTCTGTTCTCCGGCCGCGCCTCAAGTATGTCCATAAGAGCGCCTCGCGAGGAATGTTGCCACCTTAATCGTCGCTAGCGACTCGGAATCACAATGATGGCACCACCGTCGCGACGGAGTGGTGCTTCAAAGCGTCGATACGTCGTCCGAGACTGAGAGGAGAGTAGGAGAGTCTCTCTGGAGTTGGGTGAACGTATCCTGATGAATCCCTTTCCCAAGGGATAGGTACAGAAGCAATGGATTATGTAAGAAACTATACACCTAGTAATGTAGAGAATCCGCAGAAAGAAAATTGATAGTTCAGATCTGACGTCGCAGTGTTAAGTGTGCATCAAGGTCTCTGTATGGTTCCTTCAAATAACATGTATTCAATTGCAAAGATACATGCAATAAGTTTACAATCTCGTTTGAGGCTAACGAATATTTAATCCCTTGTGTTATTTTATTGTATATACTGCTGCGCAGATATGAATGTGTTTTAATATTTAATTTTATCGTTTGATACGTTTTTCAATCCTAGGTCGAGTTTGTCCGTCGTTAGTATGCTATTTCCATGCCGTTGATTCTCGCATAAAGCACAGAACGTACTTGTCCTGTCTTCCGAAAGAAAGCATAAAATCCTTTGGTATGAGCGATAAAAAAACACGAAAATTAATGAATGCTGTTTGAAGTGTGACGAACACATGCAATCCCTATAAAACTCAGTTTTATGGTGCAATTTTTAATTTTATTGACAGCAATCATCCCACTTTATACGTACAACAGGTGTGACAATACTGGAAATAACAACAGCGTGTCCGAAAGTAGAGGTTATTCGATTAGTGTTGTGGTCAACCCACACACGTTGGAGTCGTCACTCATTCCACTATTCGTTCCTACTCCCAAACTGCTCTCCATCCCACTCACCCATCTTGAAGTGAATCGTGTTTCTCACGTTATACAGATTGTGACCAGAGACTCTCCGTTAGTACGTACATTTCTGAACTTCGTTAAAGTTGAGCTAAAAAACGACGCCATTTCCGATCCATGACTGACTTCTAAACTTATATCACAAAACATAACTTTGCTTCTGAAAATTTTTCCTAGGAAATCTTGTAACGTTACAGAAGGACCTTCACTTCGCAACACCAAAAAGTTATTAAATAATTAAATAAGCTCTCCAAACCCTTCCCTGGTAGTGTGAACTTCACTCTATCACTGGCGTTTTTTGCTAATATCCTGGTGTATAAGAGTGTTTGTTACGTTTCTATCCGTTCTTCTTTCGTTTCCTGCTACGTATTCAAACATTTTACTTCTGTTGTTCGTTGACAAAACATTTTCATTTTGCGATTATTCACACTTAAATATTAATTAGGGGTGGTTTTGACACAACATATAACTTCACACTCATTTATATACCTTTTGCATGTCTAATCATATTTTCATTAGCACATTACCTGGGAGTTAGTCAACCGATAATCGTAACTATGTCCCATACTCAATGATTTCTTTTGTGACATGTTGCATTTTTTGTTAACTTACACATTGCCCTAGAACCGCAATGAGTTCCTTTTTTGCAGAACCTACTTGAACCTACAGATCAGGTGACTTGTCTCGCGGACGTCCCTCCTTATCTCCACCTACATCTTATCCTCTCCTCTACAGCTGCACCCAGGTCACCCTAAGTATACTACTGCCTTTCCCTTCCCCGCGAAGGAAGGGCAGACTCACGACGATTGGAGAGTCCTTAGAGGAGCCGTGGAGTGGCTCGCGTGACACCGACGTCCTTTCCATCCCCGCGGTCCACCCCTCTATCTTAGCCGCCTCACCGCGTCTTTCGCCGGACCGAACCTCTGACACCAATGACCGATATCTTTTGTAACGCGCGACCTCGCCATCCGATCGTCCGCTCTCCCGCTTCGACAATACATTTTACAGCCTGTAGAGTGGCCCACTTAATGAAAAAAAAAGAATGCAACTTCACCGGAGTGGTGAGCGCCGTTTTATAACGTACTCCGGCGCTGTCGAAGAGGAGAGCGCTGAAGTGATGACTCGGAAAATGTATTGGTTTGACGCGCGGCCCAGAAAAAGAAAAGAAACGGGTGGGAGATGTCTCTTGTTTCACAGGTGACAGTGAATCAAGGACATCTGAAGACGGTGGGTGGCCATGATTGAGTAAGGCACTGAGCTACGGTCTCGTTCAATTCCTTTTCACGAGTTACGCCTATAATATTGACTTAAAACAAATCAACGTGAATAGTAAATATGCACCAATGTCTTCTTTCGTTCTTTGGTGTCCAAATTCGTTTTTTTACACACAAGGAGATAACAGAATGGAATATAGTTCTACTTTTATTTTTTTTGACAGCGTAACCAATGGTTATGTACTCAGTAGCTTGAGAGTGGGGTGGCTGTGGAATGAGAGAGACCGCGCACCAACAGGAGACGCGGATAGCCCCGCGGCCAGCGTCTCGCCAAGCACCGGGCGCCGCCTCTCAGCCCGTCCGCGCGTAGTAACCCGAGCACACAACGGAGCCTTGTCCCTGTCTTTGTGATACCCGACCATCCATATGATACACAACGTGGTCTTCTCCGGACAAGCCAAGAGGAAATCCTTTGTCCACCCGCTCCCGACGTTGGCACTGTATTAAACCTGAGCAATTGGTCAGCGTGTGCGGTGCGGACACCTTCCATTCTCGGTGGACTCTCGAGTTTCAGATAGACCGCACTGTAGTAACACTAACGTTTGAAGTCCGGCCGGACGAGAGAAAGACGACGCTGACGTCGTGGGTGCCTTGGCGATGTTGGGGGGGG